>JAWDGP010006106.1:360000-385000 GCA_033675545.1 Elysia crispata
ATTATCTCAATTTTGTTCATCTTATCTTGGAAGGAAAGGAAAAGAGAACTTTTAACTTGGGAAAATTGATTAAACAGGATGAAACAAAGGAATTGTAGAAAATCGTCACACGATGCTGAAGTTATGAATAGTAAGGAAGCTGCCAATACTATCAATAGCCCACTCTCTCCCCAACAGCTTTGGTTGTCATTTTGGGTCAACACTTGACCGCTGCCCAAGTGATTGCCACATACCCCCTGACCGCTCAAGGTACATGTATCAGCCCTGGACTGTTCCCCAACCCTGCTGATTGCAATGGGTACCTGCAGTGCGCAGCTGATCAACCCCATCCATACGTGAAGAAATGTTCCCCAGGTGTGACATATTATAAATAAAAACAGCTGATCGTTAAAACTCGAAGGTTGTGGATCGAATCTTCTTGGACCAAAAAAAAAAATTATCTATTTCAGCTTACATGTATATCGATAAAGTTCTTTAACATCATCGATGTTAGTAAAAATTAGATGAAATTTGACCTCTGTAACAGTTAGTTCCCAGAGGTCCTTGACCTTTGACGATTTACATAGCAATTAGCTGTACAAGGCATCAAAATAATCAGTGAAAACTATCGTAGACTTGGAAGTGGTCTGTAAGGTTTGATACGTTGCAAATTTCGCGCATTGTCAGTTCAATCTATCATTCAATTAATAGACCTTCTGAATCAGCAATTCAATCAATTGACCACTCATCATCAAATTAAAAGAAAAACGACCCGCTATATCAATCATGCTATCAATCATGCTATCAATCAAGCTAACTATCAAACCCTCAGGCACCCTGTTCCACCCTGAGCGCCGTGAATGTCTGGGAGAGAACAGCGTCGTCTGCTTCCCAAGACCCAGGACCGATCACGTGATTCACCCAGCTATCCACGCCGCTATCCACCCAGCCATCATTCCCACCGTGTACCAGGCTGTGGGCACTCATGTCGTCACCGGATGTGAGTAACTTAAGTGGAATTATGGGTGATAAACATGAAACGAAGACGATTTTATTCTCCTGAAAAACTTTTAACTCTAATGATTTATCATTGTTAAAAACACTAACGAAGCTCTGCATGCAAAATAATGTAATCGGAATCTAAAAAACTAGTTCTTTTAAAAATATATTTGAATTGGGCTAATATGCAGACCAATAGTAGTAAAGGATATCGATTAAGAAATGTGAAAATGAGACTGAATCATATTAAAAACAAAAACACACCAAAAACAAAACTAAAACATTTAACCGTGAGCTGCTGTCTACTTAATTAATTTATTCATTGACCACAATTTCTGTGTCCAGCCAACTCTGTGGTGTTGAGGCTGTTTGACCCTCTGCTCAGACCAGACCAGTGCACGTCCATTGGTCAACAAATGACCCGTTACATCAGACAGCTGGTTAACAACGCTCAACCTGCCTGTGCTGGTAAGGTCGTCTTGTTGGTCAACATTCTTCAGTTAAGCATTTTAGTTCTGTCTGTTTCTGATTATGTTTCTATCATTCCTTCCTCATCCCCTTTTTTTTCTCTTTCTCCTTACTCCCGCTAATCCCCGACCCCGACCCCCTTCTCTCTCTCTCTCTCTCTCTCTCTCTCTCTCTCTCTCTCTCTCTCTCTCTCTCTCTCTCTCTCTCTCTCTCTCTCTCTCTCTCTCTCTTTCTCTCTCTCTCTTTCCGCCATCTCTCTGTCTCTGTGTGCCACACTATCTGTCTGTCTGTCTGTCTGTCTGTCTGTCTGTCTGTCTGTCTGTCTGTCTGTCTCTCTCTCTCTCTCTCTCTCTCTCTCTCTCTCTCTCTCTCTCTCTCTCTCTCTCTCTCTCTCTCTCTCTCTCTCCATTTCATTCTTTTGCTTTTCAAACATTCGTTTGGCATCGCTATATTTAATTCGTGGTAAGTATGGCTCTTAATTTTCGTGACTTCAATGTGCAAACCAAATAATTAAAAAAAAATCAATCGGGCCTCAAATAACCAATCAACACAACTACCGATTAATTACTCGTTCTGCCAACCATACATCCTTATATGGTCCGCTCCTCTCCTTCCAGCCAACACGGCGTGTCAGAACAACCTCCCAGTCTTCCATGTCCATTGCTTGACCAGCCATGGACGAGTGCTCGTCTAACCTCAAACATAAATCTACACCGACCGCACCCGCCAGCATCAGCAGCAGCAGCACCAACATCATCACTAACAGCTTTCTCAACCACCACCGTCTTCAATAACAGCGATAAGAACATTAACCCTTATATCAAAATAAGCAACTTGTGGAAGCCTTTTCCAAGTTTTCGGCGACGACGGTAACAAAGTTACCACATTACAGGGCAAGAGCAACAGCAACAACAGGAGGAGGAGGAGGAGGAGAATTATTGGTTTTGTGTTCTATAACACAACGCGTTATTCAAATTTCCTCCAGCCTCTATTTTTTTCTTTAAAATGTATCCTAAGAGTGTTTCCTCTAACTATGCCCGATAAAATTACACGTTCTTTTTTTTTTGTTTTCGATGAAGGAGAAGGAAATAATGTGATAAAAAATTGACTTTGATTTATTTTGAAATATTTTTCTTCTTAATATTTGAAGTTTTTGGACAGAGGGTTTTAACAAATTTGATTTTCACTCGCTATAAAAATTAAAGCCTTCTAAAGGGGATATTTAACGTAACATCTTTTATTTATCCCAACTGTTATACTCATCTGAGCATCTTCAACCAATACACTGTTGCTTCTTGAAACGCGCTTTGGATTTTTGTTCTTCCTCTTCACTTGTTATACTATCTGTATTCAATATCTCCTGAGAACAGTTTACTCGCTTTTCAAAATATTTCGTTCCGCTGTTAGCTCGCACAATAATTAGACCTACAAATGGTTTGCTGAATTTTAAAGATAGTTATAATTAATTAGAAATGCTTGCCCCATCATACGTAAGCCTACCTATTGTTCTCCACTTTTCTAATCTCTCCATAATGTCTATAAAAGTACCATGCTATAAAATCAATTCTGTAATCTCCTTTTTAAAATATCTGAGTCTTGATATAAATAATAAGCACCAACGACTTAATGATCTAGGACTCGCAAACGAAAATAATTAATACCTTTCTTAGAACGATCTTTAAGCGGCACACAATTAAAGAGAGACTCCTGTTTTAATACAGTTAAACAAATAAACAAATAATAAATTATTACACGCACATGTTTATAAACAGTCGAGCTTCTTAATCTCTCTTCAGAAAGTACATGCATCAGGCTAACTCTCAAATTTTACAGAAATGACATTTACTTCACTGTCATTTCGTCGTCTTGTAAGAAACGCAAGATTACTATTTATATTAGAAATAAAACTTTCGCTTCACATATCTTTGAAGAAGAAAGCGAATTCTAAATCTGCCACGCAAAAACAATTCCTGCCAGGTAATATAGTCAACCAGAATGAGTTTAAACTTTACAGCAAATTTATTCCTGTTGTAGGGGTGTGTGGAAATCAACTAATTCTGCACTCTATCTATATAAATATCCTCTGAAATGCTTATTCGCAGGCTAAAATTCTTGCAATAAAATGCCTAAAGGACTGGTCCACTGCCTTCGTGGGAATTCCAGGCTGCACATATACGGGTATAAAACTAAATGATAATGGATATTTAAATGGGTTTATGAATAGATTTGGATTATTTTGAAAATTACTTAACTATAATTCCTATTGTGAGTCGGGCGATTGCGTGTCTTCCATTATAATTTACATTGCTATATTTTGAACTAGCTGGGCCCCATCATCATTTTAATCGAAAGTTGGGTAAGAAGCAACCGGAGTGCCAGTAGAATAAACCCACCTAAACTATCTACATCAAAGATCCAAAATGTGATTTCTTCGAGTTTTGGCACCTAGATGAAAGTTATGACTTTTCTCCGACAATCAGAACGCCTATGTAACATATTGTTGACAAAATCGTTTTCCTTGTAGGCATTGTACCTTCTCAGCGGGGGAATGAAGAAAAATTAAATAATTTCTTATTAAACGACCTTCAAACTTCACCCCGTAATAAAGTTATGAATCTCAATGCCTCATTCTCTGCACACCTAGGGCCTATCGGTAACTAAACGATTCGCCGTAAAGAGCCGCACTTAGATTCTGGTACTCCAAATTCGATCCGGATTTAGATTCTGGATTTCCACTCGAAATAGGCTTAAAAACTTGAATGTATCGCCCTAATTGATCCAATTAAAAAAATTCCCAGAATATTAATTTTCCAAATTGTTTTTTTTTTTTCTTTTTTTTATCATTGAAAAAAAAAATCATATTGTAATCAATTTTATTGTGAAATACGAATGCGCAAGTGCGGGGCCCTACTGCTAGATCATTTTTATCATTGAAGCCCAATCACAGCGTCTTACAACATATCAGTTCAGTTGATAAGGGACTCAATCCGCATTTTTTCAAAAATAATACATTTGAACACCCTTGCAGTCATTATTTTTCAAACAACAGCTGTAAAACATGAAAAATTACTTAGCCTAAGTTGTCACGAATGTTTAAGTAAAGATGGCGCATCCTAACTCTGACGTAGGCAACCAATGAAAATGCGCGGGTACGCGAAAATAGCCGGAAGCCCCGTGCCTCACTTCGTACTTTCGTTTCTGACGGTATGAACTGGAAAGACGCTTGTAAAGCTTGCTCTTCTGATTTTGATCCTAAATTCATAAAAACAAGTGATTTGTAACTAAATATTACATATTTTACTTGTATTCCAATACCAATACATCATTTCAAAAAGATGTATCGCTATAAAGTGCTGGACACGCTCGGAGCTGGAGCTTACGGGTATGTTTATTTGACTGATATAGATCTAGATTCGGCCTTAGATTGTAGACTCTATTATATAGATTTAATTTTACCAACTCAAGAATACTAATCTAGAATCTAAATTCTCGGTGTAGATTTCAATCTATCCAGGTTTCTCTATCAATTAAATACTGAACCTGCATCTAAAATGTAGTCATGTTTACTTAAAAAAATATAACTAGAGTCTAGTACAGCAAAGTTTTTTTGCCTGTTCAATTTTGAGATCAGATGCAGTATAGGCCTCTGATCTATTTTGAAACGTTACTTTAACATTATAAATTGGGTGAATGTTTTTCTTCGTCAAGTAGGGCACATGATATAGATCTAGATGGAGATGTTGTCCTAAAAGTAATCAGCTTCAGATTTTGATCTCTACAAAGACTAATCATTAGATCTTGATTGATTCAGTTGTAAGATTGTAATATGATTGTTTCAGAACAGACACCTAATCTCTATCTAGATTTAGTAAGCTTAGACAGAGCTTCAATAGTTATAAACCTTAAACTTTAGTTAATATCTTGAGAATAGATACTAAATTAGATCTTATTCTTGGAGCTCAAAATTAAAACCACATCTACTGCAACATTACTGATTCTACTTCTAGTAAGAGTTGGAAGTTAGGTCTATGAGACTATAGCAAAGAGCCCCGCTTGGAGCTCTCTACTGCACAGCAGACTATAAAATTCATTTGCGTGAATCCGGACAAGTTTTTCCTCCACCATTCAAGGCAGGTCCAGAGCAACAATCCTTCTGAAGGGAACCTGGAGATGTAGCTTCTAGTTTCACCTATAGCTCAGTAGTTGTAGCTCTGATATCATGTATGTTGAAACCAAATTGTTTTGGATAGATTGGGTTTTGAAAAAGACTGGAGAAAAGATCTAGTGTTTTACTTTTTATGAGGTGTTGTTAGATTTTAGAGAAATGAAGGTCTTGATGTTGAATCCCAAAAAATTTCATCCACGGTGAATTGTAATTTCATTTGATTTTTAATACAAAAGCACTCCTTATAGACAAAGAATTATAAGCCTTTTTCTTTTAATCATTTTTAGGCATAGCACATTTCTAGAATGATTTATAAATCCTGTTGTTTTTTTTTATGAATATGCTCTGTTATCTTATCATCTTGATTAACATGGTTCAATTTTTATTTGGTTCATTCAAATCTGAGTGTTTGATCATTATGTTGTCTAATGATCAATATTTTCCAATGCTTCAAAATTTTTATTTATGTTTGATTTGGAGCCCAGTCTTTTTGTTTCCCAAGAATTTAAAGCGGCAGTCTGCCTCTTTACCAAGAATGTGTTAACATATGTTCTTGTACAAATCTTTTAAACTACAACATAAAGTTGCAGAAGGTCACAAGCATTTATAGCACTCCATTTGCCTTCATTTTTAATGAGAAACATCAAACATATGTAAGCCTTGAATATATTATTGAAGATGCTTTGTCACATTATACAGGGTTTGAGGAAATTGTTTTTATCATTATTCTTAAGCATAAAGGTGATAATTAATTTTGAGAACAGCTTTCAAAGTCATATAAAGGGTTTCTGCTGAGTTTAAGAAAGTTGACATTTGATGACGTGAGTTATTTAGATATTGTTGGAGCCTGAATATAACAGGTGCTGTGTTTTGTTGCTGAAGATGAATGCAATTCATGTAAATAGGAAAATTGTTTAACATTTGAGGTTGTTTTTGGCAGCGCAGCGTTGATTATGCAAGCAACAATTCTTGCTTTAGATTGTCTCTTTCTTAAAGTGTATTTTTTACGTATCATGTCTTAAGAAAATGAGTGATATGCAAACCTAACCGTAGCAATCTATTCAGGACATCATGAAAATGCTATTCCTCAAATAACTTTTGGGATTAGCAGCCCTTGGGGTTAAGCTAGATTGTTTCCTTTTGGCTTCTTGTTTTTTTTATATACTGTGGTATCAGATTGCTTTGAACTAGAATATCTTTGTTTCATATAAACAGTGATCTGGTTTGATTCTAACACATGCAGTTTTTAAATTTTGTTGCTGCATGATGGAATGTAAAGTACTTTCAATGCAGTTTGATATTACTTTTGTTAAAAAGGATTCAAATTGAAGTATGCGGTGTGCTTTTGTTTTGATTGAAACTTTCTCTGTTTGTACTCAAGCGTTGTGAGATAAACAGACTCCAGTTTTCAAGCGAGCTCCTGTCATGATATTAATATTCAGTATTCTGAAAGGCAGAAGAGTTTGTGGTAATATGAACGCTCTTCCAGAACTTTTTAGCAATTGCAGCATTTTGTTGCTTATTTCCTTTGAATTTAGACGTGGTCATTAATTGATCTCATTTAAAAAAAAAGTAAACAAAGACATGTGTAACCCATCTATATACTATTCAAGTTCTTGCACAGTCAACTCACTGGTGTTGTAATAAAAGGTGTAGGAAAGTTTTCAAGATAAAAGTATGTTATAGCTGCATTGCCTGACACGGGCGTATTGTCTGTCTTTTTTCAAGGCAAATCAAAGAAAAAGAAATAATACTTAACTTGAAGTTTATTGTGCGCCTTCTTGCTTGACATTTGAAAACCACTATAATGAGTTGGTTGATGGACAAGCTTAGATACAAGTGAAAAAACCTCTTCCTAACACACTTACTAAGTAAAAAGAAAAGACTGAAGACAAATTAAGTTAGGTTACAGAGTTCTGCACTAACTTAACAAGAAATCAAGAACAAGAATATCTCTATCTACAAATCCAGAGAGAGCAGACCGCCTGCCTTGATTGGACAGGCAGGTCAATGATTGGAAAAGAGGTTTTTCTTTTCAACTATAAAAAAAATTATACTGGTTACCATTGCCAACAAGAAACTTAAGATGTCAAGCATGTCCAAAAACTGGGAAACAACATTCTCGGCATGCCCCAAAACGTCTAAACCATGAAATGTCCTGCACGCTGTCATCAAAGTGTATGGCAAGATGACAGACATGTCCTCAAATAAAATCTTAAAGGCAATGAAACCTATTGAACATTTCTACCAAAATGCAAAGATGCAGACATGTTGTACAAGGCAAAGATATTTCTGTCTCATCAAAAACAAGTTCAAGTTTAACAATCTAGATCCACAAGGCTAATCTATTTCTTATCTAAGACAAATTATGTATTAGTTTCACAGATGAGAAAAATCTTGACATCAGAACTGACTTAAAATACAGGCATATCTCCTCTCATTTTGGAGTGAACACACTGAGATTGGCCTCTGTTGTTATGATTTTTTTTTTGTTGATTTAGACAGTAAATTCTTTATTATTAACAAGTGTTCCAGATAAACCTGATTTGTACAGTTTCTTTTTTGACTTTCTCATGAAGGGAGGGATGGCAAAAGCCTCCAATGGTGTTGGAATATCTTTTAGTTTTGTTTAAGAGGAGCATCATTTTTGCTTTTTTTTATGGGCATTTTATGTTTTATTTTAAGTGAAATATGGAGAGAGAAAGTCTTATCCAATACTTCTTGTTGTTTAAAGGCAATGGTGACCACAGCTGTTAAAACTTGGTAGACAATCAATACTGGAAAAGTGTTTTAAGTTTCTGATAATAATGGAGGTAAAAAACTTTGTTGGTTTCATCAAGAATACATTGATCCATGGAAGGTCATGTACATAGTAAATGCACTCCATTGGTTATGGTCTGCAATATACAATCAAGGCAAAGATGAATGAGAGAACAAGATATATAATGTGGAAGGAAGCTCTTTAGACGAAAGTGAACCAAAAATTACCAAGGCGAAGAAAAAAAAAACAGCTTAGGCTTATCTTCTAGCTTGCAATCTGAAAACAACAATAAAAACATGCCAGATGACCCCAGATATTAAAATAAGAAAGCAACTGTTCAATGTTTCCTAAGCAAGTGAAAAACATTTGGATAAGACAACACCGGATTAAAAGGAACATGACATGGACTCTATATAAACCACATGTAGACCATAGGGCTTTGACACAACCTTAAATGAACAGAACAACATACACGGTTTGTCTGTTGGAACAGCTACTTGAAGCTATCCAATCATACCTTTCAGGTGACTATGAAAGAATTGCAAAGAGAAAGCTCTACATCATAGAACATCAATATAGCTTTCCAGACACATTCTGAAAAACTATGGATTTCTGGAAAATGCAGCTTTCAAAATGTACAGTATCAGCTTTGGTAAAAGATTCAAGTATGAGTCTGATTGCAGCACTGCTAAAAGTACCTCATAAACAACTGCTGTTAACCTTTTCTTGGCTGACACTAAAACAAATGATTATTTCAACCACCTAAGATCTCCTGCTCTTCACCATGAACTCTTGGTGATTGGCCAATCAGATTACAGAGATTGCTGAATTGTTCTTCTTTGACAACACGAAAAGCAAATAAGTCAAAATTATAAGTCAAATCTGGAATAAAGTGATAAAAATATCTGCCAAAGGGTTGATCTAGATGGGGAAATCAGCTGATCAAAAAAAAATAAAACTTGCTGTCAGACAAAAATGTGTTTTCCCCAGCCCTTTTCTCTTTCTGCAGTGAAATTATTATCAAAAACTAGAAGGATGCCCAAGATTTATAAAAAGGAGGTTACAAATACGCTGATGACACTGTATTGATTGCAGAAAATAAAGAAGACTTGCAACAGTTATTAGACATCATTGAAGAAGAAAGCAAAATGAAAGGATTGGAATTGAATAGCAAAAAGACAGAAGTAATCGCCATCAGTCGAAACAATGAGTGTCCCCAGATCAACATCTTTCTCAACTGGAATAACATCAAGGAAAGGGATCAATTCAAATACTTGGGTACTTGAATATCAAGTGATGAAGGCAACAACACTGAAAGTGCATCAAGAATAGTGCAAGCAAAAAAAAGTTTTCTTCGCAGAATGAAATCGATATTAACAAATAATCACATCTCAATTCACTCAAGAAGAAGAGTCCTGATGTACAAATACATGGGCTGGACACTTTCAATTTCAAAAGAAACTGGAGGCAACAGAAATCTGGCTGCCACAGAGAATGCAACAAATATGGTCTGCAAGAAATCAAATGAAAGAGTTAGGTGAAGCTGACACAACTAGCTTACTCATAAATAGAATAGATTAACACAAAGCTACTTTTTGTGGCCATGTAATGAGAAGAGAGAAACTAGAACATCTTGTGGTAACTTGAATGATCAAAGAAAAATGCACCTGAGGAAAACAGCGTGAAAAGATGGTGGATGGACTAACAAAGTAGCTCAAAGTAGAACAAGTGACAGATGCAATGAAAGCAACAAGAGATAGAGATGCATGAAAGGTCATGATGGCCTACTCTAAAAAGCAAGGCACCTTGATTGACCTGCGAAAGAAAGAAGCCATCACCTTGACCATCAGAGCATACCACAAGCACTTGAATAGAATATTGTAAAAAAGACCACTTCCCAGAGTGCAACTTGTAACAAGAAACTAAAGAAGTCAAGCAATTCGTAAACTGTTGAATGATATTCTTGAAACACTGCGCAATCCCCTAGACAAGAAATATTCTTCTGTGATTGAAACTTTATGTCAAGCTAACAGTCAAGGACCTTGCAAATGAATTCATTGGAGCAATAAGATTTAGAATGTCATTGCATTGGTAGCTCTGTAAAGCCATTCAATTCCGCTGTTTCAGCATACATGTTTTGCTCAATTTCTTCTCATTATTGGAACTCATGAAAAGAAATACTCAGCTCATGAATTGACAGAGGATATAAGGTGTCTACATTTTTTTTTCATAGCAAAGAAAAATGTATTTTCAAACTTGGTTTGAAGAAAGCTGATAGCAGATCCCAAATGTAATGGGGAACAAAGAAGTGAGTTTATTGTTCTTTGGTCTTAGGCTGTACCAAATGTTCATGGAAAGATTTTATTGGTGATTCTAGGCATGTCCCTGCAATGGCTAGAGGTTTTGTTTCATAGATATAATTCAAAGGTCGCAGAGAAATTCAGTTGTTGCACAAAAGAATTGCCTTCCTTGATGAATTTTGACAATCACCACTAGAATACTACAGACAACAGTGTGGATTTTTTTTTTCCAAACTTTTTGTGGCCAATGACCACCTACATGAAAAAACACCTGAGGACATTTTTTTAAGACACACAAAGACTGCTAGTGTTACTGCAGGTCCACCGTGACAAAATGAAAGTAAAGGCTGGGCTCTGTTTTTCTTCTTTGCTGTTAATGAACCACAACAATAAAACCATTTGTTTGGTATACCATAGAGCATCTCTACCGTCATCAATACCGGACCTGCTGGTCTCATCGCAGAAATGTTGCATCATTTCTGGAGCACTGGGTCTCAACTTCAGAACCAACAACGTGAGACCCAGGACTGAGGGGTCTATTGTAAGTTCAAGATGTTTTGCATGAGGGTGTTTTCGTGAAAAACGTGCATCATGATCATGTATGTTACAGATGTCCTGACTTTAGGATTATTCTAAAACTGCATCCACAAAAAAGCAAACAAACAAACAAACATCTAGAAACATTTCCTTCAATGATGCATAGTGTTGACACTATACATTCCCTTTGTCTTATGAAAAAGGTGACATCTTTTTTACTCAAATGTATCTGAAGTGAAGCACTAATACAACAAGCAAAGATTTTGTCTCTACATTAAATCCACATAAAAAGCCATGGTATTCGTATAGTGTTATGGTTGCTGTGGTTTTTTTTCTTTTGTGTAAAGAATCTTGAAAAGACAATGCAGTCGGTGTAGACTTCTACCAATTTTTTTCTTTTACTGTTTGGATGTTATCAATGTTTTCCAGTATTTGCGTATAGATTATTGACAGTGACGTCATGTTTTCATGTATCTTAACCATGTGGCTATCATATGCTTGCAAATTGCACGAATAATTATTTTGGTGTTATATTGAAGTCATTTTGTGTTTAATGGTTTTTTTTTGGACAAAATATTTTTTTGTGTAAATGTATCAGTATATTGGTGGAGGTGTATGAAAACTAATAATTTAGCTTCATTTCTTTTTGTTTTGTGTCTATTGATTTCTATTATTAGAAACCAAGTAACAGATGTGATGTAAAGCCTTTTTTAAATTATTTCAAGAATTCAAAAGCAATCATGTGTGGTTTGAATCAGTTTTCCTTTCATACTTCAAGCATTTTTGTTTTTAACAGGCTTAAACCTTTCCCCTAATCCTTTAGGAACCCAAATATTCCTCAGCCCCCTTTGTTTGAAAGGTCATTGATAAGGACTTGGAATCAGCATCAACTGAAAGTATCTTATGTTATTTAACTGGACTTCTCAATAACATGTTTTTTTTTTCTCTTTATTTGTTTTCCCTCTTCAGATCTGTCTTCAAAGTGGAGGATATCTTTACAAAGACACATTTGGCCTTGAAGGGTGTTCGCATGAGTGATGCGGTTAGTAAACAAGAGAAAATGTTTAATGACAAAGTAAAAAATCTTACTAGAATAACAAAGTTGTCCAATAACTTGGTATGACATTTTATGGTATTAAGTGCAATGGCTGATTTTAAATAAATCTTGAGCTCATTAAAAGACGGTAAAACTACCTTAAATAGAAAATCACCTAAATTGTTCAGTAGCTGTCATAGATTCTGTGTAATTTATACTGCGGTAGAAGAGTTGTTCTTGTCATAAGATTCACGTAAGGAGTTGTTTAAACACGTAAGATAAGGAGGATGCGCCAAATTGAGGTCGCTAGGGGAATGTTTGCCTTGAGCTATTTACTAGAGATTTATCTAAAGGGATGTATTGGAGTAAGAGGCTGTTAAATTGCCTCATTTATCATAACTTAAAGCACTGTTACGGTCAAGCAGTTACGTAGCTTTTTGGAATTCTATGTGTAGTCTAATCGAACAAATCATTTTGAAATATTTGTTCTGTTGTGGATTGAGCTTAAAAGCGAACTCCAATTTAAAAGTTCATAAACTTGATGTTTGAATATTGAACTTCATAGAGAAACATAATTTCCCTTAAAAAAAAAACCCACCAAAAACATAGGCCCTGACTCGTAAATAAAGGTAGAATAAGTTTTTTGTCTGATCAAATCTTATTAAGTTATATGGCTTGTGAAAAATGTTAAAATAAAATCATTTATTTTTAACAAAAATTTGTGTGCTGAAACCTTAGAGTTTTTACCTGGTACTGTTTTTTACCTTCATTGACGGATACATCAAAGTTATCACTTTCCTGGACTACCACATGTTAGGTGGTAGTCCATGATTCAGTCTAGAATGGCGTTGCATTTTTAGAATTTTGATGAAAGATGGAAACATTTTTATTTATTCAGAAATATCAGGAGGAAAAAAAATTATTTAAAAAAAAAAACAATCTTGGTTATTCTAAACTGTAAAATTTTTTTTAACATTACTTGGTAATCCTTCTCTGTTGCGGTGAATCACCTTATACCAGTTAATAAAATGAGAAATTCTTTTTCCCTTTTTCTTTTCAGAACTCATACACTTTATCTACGAGAGAAATTGCCATTCTCCAAGTATGCCAGTCCCCTTATGTTGTGTCCTTGTTAGGATCTTGGCAAGAGGATATACCTCTTGAAGGTGAACTAGCAACACACCACTTTATTCTGATGGAGCTGTGTAGTTCTTCATTGAGGCAAGCAATTGAAAGCAATCGTAACGGAATGGAGGTTGAAAGAGTCAAATCCATCACAGCGCAGTTAACTAGCGGGCTGGCTTTTGTTCATAGGTGAGTATTGGTCGCATAAATCAAAGATTTTTTTTTACAGAAATTCATGGAAAAGTTAGATGTACATTGTTAGCTTTTTAATTATTTAAACAGCTGCTAAATCTGTGTAATGGTAAGATTGCCTTTCAAACATTCTTCACCTCTCAGTTAAAATGAAGTATAATTATAAAATGTGAGAGTAGTCTAGTCTGAACACAACAAAAGCTGAAATCTCCCCCTTTTTTTTTAAAATCTCCCCCTTTTTTTTATTTACTTACACACAGTGATGATGAAATTATCTCTAGAGGACTTTTTTTAATTTTTTTTCATTTGTACTACAATAAGGGATATAGTAAATTTCTAGCATTAAACAAGTTTGCATTTAAAAAAAACATTTTTTTATTTATTACATAGATATAACAATAATATGCCTTCACATGAAAAGACTTGTCTATATTAGTAAATTTTAGATGTCAAGATCATGAACTTTCAATTACTGCAATTATTTTTATCTTATGAATCTTCCAAGAAAGCATAATTTGATGCTCATAATACAAAATTTGCTTTTAAAGTTGTATCATATAAATTGTTTAAAGAACAAGACTTTCACCTCTATAGCATCTTAAACAATAGTTTACAAAGATGACAAGAGAAGAATTCTATATCCTCAAAGAGGACTGCTGTTAACAATTTTGATATGAATCCATAAGATACATTTGTCAAGCATAGGTTTCTGAGACTATTAAACCATCACTTATGTTGTTGATGGCAACATCTGAAGAATTAAGTAGTCTTGATACCCCCCTCTCCCCTACTGAAAAAAAAATAATGTAATGAAAACAAAAAAAATTTTGTATCTTATTAAGTTTTTTTTTTGTGGCACTGCTTTTAATATATTTTTATATAAGACATTAGATAAGCTCAATCTCATTTCCTAGGTGCACTTGCAATGCATAAAATGAAGTTTGCCAATATTTTCCAATCCTTAAAGTAAGCCAAACAAATTAGATTTTACTAAGGAAATCAAGCAGTACTGCAGTATTTACCAGACATTCTGTTTTATTTTTCAGCAAGGACATCATCCATAGAGACCTAAAGCCAGATAATATTCTCCTCACGGCGGATGGCACGGTCAAAATAGCAGATTTTGGCATGAGCAGAGCTGAAAGGTCAGTATATGTGATCTTACTTCAAAGTATATTTAAACAAAGTGCTGCAATAAGATGATATGTAAGTAAGAGTTAAAGAAGAACAACAGAGTAATCTTTATACTTAACTTCCTTGCTTTTCCTATTTAGTTGAGTGCTTTTGATTCTTAATGAAAACTTGCTGATTGCATAGCTAGCTGCCAAGTAGTACATACAATTCCATTTTTGGGCTTACAAGTGCGTCTCATAGTATCAGGGCTAAAAAGTATATAATTGGCAGTATCCTGCTAGTCAGATATGAAAATATGTGCTAGTTTGACCGTTCATTGCTTGCAGCCAAATACAAATTATGACTAATAAGTAACAGCTTAAACATTTAATTAGGCTTGGGTTTAAGTCAATATTGATAACTGCACTTAATTGGCTAAATCACTTACTGGGTTTGCAGTGACTTAATTGTATTGATTGCTCAAAACCTCATAATCCAAGATGCTCACTATTACCAGTAAAAAAAAAAGCATGACACCAACTTACCACTGCCTCTAGACAAATTTTGTTTTCATTTCCTTATCATCGAGATATTATAACAGGTCTTCTTCTGATAATTTGATTATGGAATAGAAAATCTGGTGCTTAAATGTAAAATACTTTAGAACCAGATTTTTAGATACTGTAAGATCCATGTTCTGTCTCCCTTGCGAAATCATATTTCACATCTTTTTTACCACAGAATCGGACAATTTTTCTGACTCATCCAATATTTCCTTCCACCCAATAGTCCAGCAAGATTGCATACTCCGAGAGTGGTTACCTTGTGGTACAGAAGCCCTGAACTACTACTGGGTGCTGCCAACTACACCAAGGCAGTAGATCTGTGGTCTGTTGGTTGTATTGTGGCTGAACTGCTTATGGGGTACCCTCTTATCCCAGCCTTTACAGAGATTGAAATGGTATGTAATTATTTTTGTTTTATTATTTATTTTTTTGCAATGATGTTGCAATGACAAGGCTTTTTGGTTAAAATCTCTGACAAAGCAAGTCGCAATTTATGTTAATTTAACTAATACCTTCCAATCTTTAAGATATTCTATAGCTGACGGAATATGTAATTTAGTTTCCGTGGAAGGTAGGTCCGCCACAGTTATATGTATTTCCATACTTCCTAACTTCTGTATTTCTGTAAGATTTGCGTACTTCACCCTCAGATTAAAAAAAAAAAAAACCTTTGCCAACGAAAAGGTTGCAGTGGTAAAAATAAAAAGTGAAAATTCTTGAAATTGGCTTTATCCTATACTCTGCTCTAGCCTGGATTTAGAAATGTATGATTCCAAACCGATTCTCATGAAGGAGAAGCAAGTACAGGGAAAATAAAATGGGTTTTGGAGGGGAGTGGAGGGCGGATGCTGGAGTTAAATCATCTCTCTTGGCTTATATCCTGGCCTTCCTGGATCTAGATATATATAATCTCAAACTTATTCTAATACTGAATAGCGTACGCTGAGCTTTCCTTGCTTAGTTTGTTTAGAAGTTTTAGCACACAAAGTTTTCTTACCTGAAATCATGTTGGACTACTGTTGCCTACATTGCCAGCTATCCCTACAAAATAATCTTTGCTTTTTATCATAAAGCATTTTCCTAGGGTTCAATGTTTTTGTCAAAACATACATGACGATTTCCTTTGGTTTTTTTTCTTCCTTTTTTCCTTTTACTGCCTTTACGGTTTACCGCTATGTTTATTTGTTGTGGTGAGCTTTAAAGTGACAGTACAAAAGTTTCTGGTTTGGATTGTGGCAAGGGATATCTGGTGATAGTATAGAGTTGTATCTCATCTAACAAGCCCTACCTTAAGGCTTGACAAGAGTCCAGAAACAGAGATTACTTGACATTGCACTTAGCTGTTGCCATTAGATTCTGAAAAAAAGAATCTGGAACCCCCCTCACCTCCCCTATTGCTATAGACACCAGTTGCAGCCCTGAAAGTCTAGTAGCCTATAGAGGTGCAAGATTAGTAGGGCAAAGCTTACCATTGCTTTATTTCTCTTATGCAAATGAAGTGGCAGGAATTTTCCTTTTTTTTTTCCTGAATATGAAAATCAGGGAAAGTTAAAGGAATGTTTATTTCTAATCAGTATTGTTTAACAAAATAAAAGCCTTCTTGCCAATAGATCAATTCCCACATGCCTTCAAGTATATCTAAAACCTTGCTTTTCAAATGAGTAACTTACCTTGTTGAAAATCCTTGTTCCATACGTAAAAAAAATAAAACTTTAAACAGTCACCAACTTGAACTCAAGGACATGAACTAAGTAAAAACATTTGTATTTAACGTAGAAAAACATTTCACCTTTTATTTTGGCTTCTTACCATCTTACCTGTATCATACCATCTCATTTCAGCTTTTGGCTATAGTGAAGCTCTTCGGGAACATCGATCGATCAGTGATGCCTGCCCATCTTGACCTGCCTCTGCTGGACTCGGTAGTGCTGCCACTACAGTCTTCCATGCCTGCCTGTGTGGGACTTGCTGTGCTTGGTGATAGAGACACTCATGCCTTACCTTTCATTGCAAGCTTACTGCAGATCAACCCAGATCTGCGACTGTCATGTGCCGCAGCCCTTTTCCATTCATTCATCGCAGAAGATGCCCAGTCTTGTTCTCAAGGACCTGATCTTCCAGCTCAGCAGTTTCCCCTGCAGCTCACTCTGCCCACAGCCATGATTCCCTTACCTGCAGCGCCTCTTGTTCAACAAGCTCTTGGAAATTTTGCGTTGGGTGCTGCCTTCCTTCACCCAGGTCAACTTAATATGGCATATGTGGCTGAGGTTCCATTTCTTCCAGCATTACCTGCGTTACCTATGCAGATGCCTAATTTGGCTCAAGCTGCTCCTGTTTGCTCTGGCTCAGCCATGCTACCTCAGGCTTCACTGGTGAATCCTCCTATTCAGCCGTCAGTTGAGATGCTCCCTCGCACTTCTCATGAGTCATATGACACTGTGTCAGAAAGTGCTGACTCTGTCCAGGTTCCAGTACTCCCGACATTACCAGTGGTACCTATGCAGATCCCTTTCTTAGCCCAAGAGGCTCCTATTTTCCCAGAATTAGCCATGCCAACTCAGGCTTCACAAGGGAATCCTCCAGTATTGCCCCCAATTGAGATTTTCACTCGTATGTCTCAGAATTCTTACGCTCCTGTATCAGAATCAGGTGAGTCTGTCCAGGCCACAACCAGTACCCAGATAACAGCCTCTGATTCAGACCCTCACCAATGTTGGTCTAGGGAAGAAGAGGATGGTGTGGAAGTTATCGTCATAGAGGATTCTTCGGAAGAAGGTGATCGGGCTACTCTCAACAGTACCCAGGAGGATGATGATGTGATTGTAGTTGCGGATTAGTCAGAGGAAGCGGCTTGATATAACTATGGGGATGGGAAGCTCAGCAATTTTTTTCTTCAGGGCCCAAGAAAAAAGTATGTAAAGCTGAGAAATATTTTATTTCCCATTATTTACATCAAACCTTTTTTTTTTCTTTTGTACTGTTAATGGGTCAGTAATGTCTTTTTGAAGAGAAAGTAAATACATAAAAATGAGTCAATTTGTATACATATTTTGACACCTCTAATGCATTTATTTCAGTTGTTCTTATGTATTAGGGAAAAAAAGCTGGGTTTTAGTTTGATCCAAGTTTACCAAAGCTAAATTTTGAATTTTTTTTTTAGCCTTTGTGGCTTTAGCTTCAATAACAGAAAATTTTCACTTGAAAAGTAGGAATAATATTGCACAAGAGATAAAAGATTAACGTATAATCAATAGTTAATCTTAATATCAGCATGTTCTGAATGCTTGCCGCTCGGTATTTCAGTGAATTGTCAAATTTTAACTGGTATGATTGACCTACCAAAATGATACTTTACAATAGTGATGAAATTTGGCAGAATATCCTTTTTATACAGAATCTCCTTCTTTTCTGTTGTTTTGCCTATTTTCAGATATTTATTTATTTATTTATTTATTCTTGCCTGTGATGACAAGTCGCTTATGTGAATTTGCCATATGGTTGATTTTTTAAATTATTGTTTTATCCATAATATCATAATTGTTGTTTCAGCTTTAATCTAAATTATTTTTGTGCCATCAATGTTTTAAAAAAAACATTTTTTTACTATGTTAATTTATTTTTATCCTTTACATTTTTAAATTTATTTATTGGTGACGAGACACTCAGGTACTTAAGTTTTCCTTGATGATGAGGACTGATTTTAAATTTATATTTTTAACTCATGTAAGAAACTTTTAATTTAGGCAGTTAGAGAATAATTGTTTTTAAAGTGTGAACTTTGAAAATATGAGATTTGTGTAAGATCATTGGAGCTGATGGGTTTTCTTTATTAAGCCCTTAGTTTTAATGTCAGACCGATTGTATGGCAAGAAATATGTCAAGTATTTGGACCCTACCTACTTAATTTTTCAACCCACCCTGTTGCAGTGGGTTTTTTTTTTTACATATTAACACACACCATTCCATCTAATTGTGTCATAGTAAGTTGAGATTGAATCTTGTCTTTCATGAATGTGCAGTGCATGGACAATTTCTCAAGAGTTGTCCCTGTTTCACACCTAGTTTACAATGCAGTTTCAGTTAAATTATATTTTTTATACTCATTGCAATTTAAATGATCAACTTTGATATTCATTTACTTTTATACTGGCCTGCACCACCTCCCGTGCAATAAAAGAAACCTGATTCATCAGGAACAGTTGTCAAATGCGTATACAAATGACATTGTTTTTACCCTTAATTTTTCAAATGTATATAAATAGCAAATTTGTACAGATATTTTGTTAAAGCAAAGATCTTGTGCCTCAGATCTCTATTCTTCTGCCTGGTTCATGAAACAGTAAATGTATTTACATAAAGTTGGAGAGAGATATGATTTATTTCCTCTTGTTACTGATTCATAATGCCAAAGGAAAAAAGACTGAGAAAGCTCTGTGGAAAAGAATGAATGGATTTTTTTTTCATTGAAGTGTTCAACTGCATTACTGTGATTGGGATTTCATATGTAAATTAAGCAGGAACACTTACTCTTTGTATGAATGAATAACTTTATTGGAATCCCAAAAAACCTTTGTAATTTTTTTTTTCAAAGTTTGTGATTGTGCTCAGCAGATTGAGATATACAATTTGATTTGTGATTTCAGTGCAACGTTTGTGACATAACCTGCTACACTGAATTTGTGTTAACAATGGGACTTATTTGTGTGTCCCTTGTCTTTTAGAATGCTTTACCCACTGCTCAAAAATCTGTTGATCTGCAAACTGTGTGTCATAAAGAAATAAACGCTTTAACAAAATACAGAAGTCATGTTATTTTTTCCCTTTGTCCCTTACACTTTTTGTTTATTATTGTTTGTTTTAATATATCTTTGTTGATGTTGTCATGTTACTGGTGCAAGTGTGCTGTTTTAATCCCTATGTGAACTTTTTTTTTCATTATCAACAGTCATCTACCCTTCTTGCTTGTCTACTGTTTCTTTCTGCTTGGGTCAATGAAACAAAAAATGCAAATTACGTATCAATTGTTGAAAGAGAGCTGTCTGGCTTCTCTGAATATTAAGCGGGGCCACAACAGTTAAACTTATCCTCATGAAAAGACATAATATTATACCTGGAAAATTTTTTCCTTTTAAATAGGATTTGTTTTCTTCATATGATTTTTGGTAGAGGCAAAATTTAAAAAAAAAAAACTTGCACAGTAATATTGATCTCACAAGACAAGCATTAAAAAAAAACCCAACAAATTTTAAAATAATTTCATTGCTGGCTAAAGCTCCAGAATAAAGAATATTTCCTTTCTCTCTATATGAAGTTTATGTTCTGAATTATATTTAAAGGACACTGAACTAAATGACGTGTATTATCAGACCTTATTCTTGAAGTGCCCCTCACATTCATATAGTAGGGAAAACCAGCAAATTATTTTTGCTATTCGGTTTGAATGTTCCTGCACCTATATTATTTAACGTTCTCAATGCAGATTCTAAGATTAAAATGTATAGTTCATCAAACCATATTATAATGTTATTTCTTGAAACCAAGAACTGGCAGTTTATTTTAATGCTAGAGAAAACAAAAGCGCAACGCTACAGATTGACTTTAAAGATGTTCAGAGATGAGATATTATCCATAGCTAGATAAATAAGGGACTGTTTTAGATTCCATCCTAACACTGGCCCCATTTCTGGCTTGATGGAAAGCTGCCATCATGAACAACTATATCAGGTTCTTAAGAAATTTAAATGACCATAAATTAAGCAGAGATTGAATAATTGTGTTGTTTTTTTTTTACATGTTTATCTATGATGAGTGATGATTTTAGAATTTCTAAATAAAATACAGCGGTTATATATTTAAAAGCTTATGAAAACTTTTGAAACCCTTAAAAATGACTTGGACTTACAACAACCTTTTATGAAGGTCGAAAATAAATTAATAAATCATACTTATAAGGAAAGTGGTTAAAATTGTACAGAACATGAACCCCAAAAAAAAAAAAAAAAATCTGTTGAGGAACCCTGACAAAACACTATCATGGATGGATCTAAATGAAATTTGTAACTCTAATGACTGGGAGGTTGAGTCTCCAGTCTGTGCTCTCTATAGACCATTGGTTGCTGGTGTGATATCCATGCAACTGGATGGTTGTGAGGTCCCACCTTGTCAGGAGTATCACCGTCTTGTTTCCTGTACACGAGTAGAATAACTTCTATTTGTTTTGAACTTGTTACACCTCTTAGCACTTACAATAAGAGGCAATTGTGAAAAAGTAACAGGGGTAGTATAGCTAAATCTCTTAAAATGTGTTTTATTCCCCTAAAAATATTTGTGTTCTAGTCGTTGGTTGGAAATTTGTGCATAAAAAAATATAAACCTGTCACCTTGTCAGTGAAAAGTACAGTTTGTGAACAGAAATACAAAAACTTTACTATTTTACTCGGTTTAAAAAAAAAAGGCTTAAAATTTTATGTTGTTTAAATGTTCACAAAATATGGCAAAGTGTGGAATTATTAAAAAAAAAAAAACGAAACAAAACAAAACAAAAAAAAAGAAAAGAAAAGAAAAACAAATTTATGATGGATTTTATCCCCTAACTAACTAAAACATCATCGAAGAAGAGTGTGATCTTAAACTGTTGATTAACTTTGATCACTAGATGTGTCTTGCAAATTAAGTTTAAAAATAACACGGTACATTTCACATTACGTAACAAACAAAACGTCATAGTTGGCAGTTCCGTCATTTAGAACTGTGCTTTGCTAACATCTTGTTATATGAGATGATACAAAGAATGGCTCTATGCCAGCCTTGTGTTGAACATTATGATAGTTTTTATCCAAAATTTAAGAAACGATTACAGTTTTAACAAAGGAAGCAAATGTGTCTTTAAAAAAATATGACACCATACCATGCTATAGAATTAACCATTATACGAAAATTATTAAACTATGAGGATCCTATGAGGATATCAAGACAGCGGCTCCAAACTCCACATCTCTGTCTACTCGTGTATATAGATAAACTAGAACAATATAATGTTTCTATAACAAGGGCAAGTTTCAAACTTCTGAATATTTCAGCGTTGGGAAGAATTCTTTTTTTTTTTTTTTAAGATATTCTATCCAGGTACAGTATGTATTATAACCGTACAGTAGAAGTGTAAATAAATACGGAAACTAATTGCACCCGGTTCGTTCCTACCTGATGTTCCATTGACTGCAAATTTATAATAATTACCTCATAGGACAATCATGATAACCATCTACCAGCAATCAAAGTATTACTCGATCAATCATTAAACCGCTAAGAATTCAAGATTGATTCAGCAATCATGCGCATTGCAAGTGGTCGTCAATATTGCAAATGAGATGACGAGAGATCTTGGGTTTCTGTTATAGTTTTGTTTGTTTGTTTGTTTGAAGGGACGACTACAATTTTGGCTTTGGCTTAGGACTTAGTACCACAAGGCTCCTGAAATATATGACCAATTGAATGCTAGCTTGCTCGATCTCCCCCATCCAGTAGAAGTGATATCGAGTCTTACGGAGTCTTACGGAGTCTTACGACCCCACACCAATCATGGGCTCACCAAGAATACTGAATCACAGAAACAAAGAGCAATGAGCCTACAGATCATTCTCTAGAAGATGATTGGACAGATTCATGGCGCTTATCGTGTCTTCTGTCCTACACTTATCAATTTTATGACTGGCTGAGCCGAAATTTGCCGGGATGTTTGCTCAAGAATTTCAAATCTAAATACTTAATTTGAATACATGCTTAGCTCAAATCAATCGAACTGAAGTTTGAAAGGTTTAAAAAAGGCATGGTGATGCTAGCGTCATAATAATTAATGAAGGCAAGTGGCTAAGGTACCAAGAGTAATTGTTCGTGGTATGTTAGATGAACATCACAAAAATACAAGATGCGAAAATTCTTCATAAGCATTTCTTATATGCATGACTTGTCATAATTATGTGTAGGTTTCAAGACTCAAACTCTGGACGATAACACTTATTTTTATTTCGTCCTGTCTCAAGAACTTCACGTTTATTTAGCTTCGCTATTATGGATCTGGTGAAGTACGTTAAGTAGTTTGAAACATACTTCACTGTGATGGTATGAATTTAGGATTTATCAAATGGATTAAGTTTTACTTTGCTTAACCCTGGTTTGTTTGGCAAGATGAAATAGATCCTTAACTAAGCGGTGCGAGAAATAATAGATAGCAACCAGGTCAGACGCAACTGGCGAGACTAATTCAGCTGAAAATTTCCAGGCCTGCAAGCCATGTTAGTCACAAAATAAAAGGGAAGCGATCGATAATTTTTTTTAACTACATAATGTTTGATAACACTATTACTTCCCTTTGTTTGGTTAAGGTTATCTTGTGTTATATACTTTCCCAGAAAAAAGAGGATCAGAGTAAACGTAAACTTTGATTTATAAAACTTAGAAAGGAGATAACGGGTAAGGAAAATTGTTTATATTTGGTTTTCTTCGACCTTTCTCTCTGTCTTTTAACTTTCTCTTATTCATCTCCCTATTGCCCCTTTCTTTCTCTACTGACTTTTTCTGTCTTTTTTTCCTCTTCCATCATCATAATTATTCTCTCTCTCTCTCTCTCTCTCTCTCTCTCTCTCTCTCTCTCTCTCTCTCTCTCTCTCTCTCACACACACACACACACTCTCTCTCTGTCTCTGTCTGTCTCTGTTTTGCTTTTCTCTCTATCAATCCTTCTTTAAAGTTTCTTTCTCGCTTTCTTATCCTTTTTTCACAACGATAACAACAGTTTAAAAAAAAGAATAAACAACATGAACAACAAACTACACCATAAATTATAATAAAAAAAAACATTTTACAAAAACAAAAATAAAATGTTCTACAAACCGTAATATTTCATACTGGAGTAATTATTGAGATTGTAACAAACGGTTGCAAAAATTATGAGAAGAAAAAATAACTGCAATCTTCTCTGGTTACATTACGTTTTTTAAAAAAATCTTCATGCTGTGGTGAAGTCGCTTTAAGCCATGATCCCATCGCAACAGAAGATCTACTAAAACCAGAACATATTGGTAGAGGTAAAAAAATTCTAGGTCTTGTATAGTGTGAAATCAACATATTTTCTGATGGTAGATATAAAAACTGTTTTCTCCAGTGATATCTGTTGTTGGACCAGAACATATTGGTAGAGGTAAAAATATTCTAGGTCTTGTATAGTGTGAAATAGACATATTTTCTAATGGTAGATATAAAAACTGTCTTTAAAAACGGTCTTCTCCAGTGGCATCTGTTGTTGGTATATTGGTAGAGGTACAAAAATTCTAGGTCTTGTATAGTGTGAAATAGACATAAATTATTTTCTGATGGTAGATATAAAAACTGTTATCTCCAGTGGTATCTGTTGTTGGACCAGTGCATTGTAATACCGAATCATCTCCAACATCTTTTCCTAAGACTGGAGCAGCTTGCTATGATAGGTTGAGAACCCTCGATACATGCAGCTACCTGTGCGTCTGTCTGTGTGTTTGTGTCCAAGCCAGGCAGCAAGTGCCACAGTCGCTGCCAGATATCTTTCAACCTCCAGTGCTCAGACCGTTGCGCGGTCACTCGAGGTGGCGATGATGGTCAACCACCACCGCTGACCTCGCGCGACCCCACCTGGTTTAATCTTAGCCCTGATGTAGATCGTGAGTAGTGGTCAGGAGAGGTTGGTGTTCTGAGGTGAGTAGCCACAGTGGTCATCTATCTGCCCTG
>JAWDGP010006106.1:387500-390000 GCA_033675545.1 Elysia crispata
TAAAGGCTAACAATATCACTAGCGCTCCTATAATCAATAGTATATAAATATTCTCAAAATGCAATGACTTCATAGCGTGGGAACAATATGCTAGTTTAATTAAAACTAATGAGTATGGAAGTGTGTATGTTTGTGAGCAGGCAGTTGATGAAAACATTTCACTTAGAGAGAAATAATTAAAGTACAGAAGGCGCTGGAGATTCCCGTAAATAAATGCTTGCGGAGTTATAATTATCAAAGCGAATAAAGAAGATCAGGTGTAGCGTGAATGCGTAGATACAGAAGCTGCATTGGTTTCTATCTTTGTGATAGATAAGTCGATGCGCTGAGTAGATATTCATATACACTGTATAGGTAGATGGATAAACAATCGAAGGAAAAAACAAAAGGAAAAAACACACACCAAAACAAGGGCAAAGAAATCTATTTTAAGGGCTTTATTTTTTTTTTAACCCATCACTCTCTCTGCGTTTATTATTTGAATTGGCGGATTTTGGTTTTTCTTTCTATCTCTAGACATCTCCACTCAAACGACGCACACATACTCACATTTATTTTTAAAAAATTCTTATTTTTGTTTGATTATTTTGTGTGCGTGGGTCGCTTTCTCCTGATCTTTCAAACCGTCATTTTTCCCGAATTCTTTCTTTTCATCTAACTTCATTCCTCCATTACTTTTCCAGCTTTTTAGCCTCATTACCTTCCCACCTAACGCCCTCTCACTATCCCCCCCCCCCCCCCTTTCCAACACCACTCTCTCTCTCTCTCTCTCTCTCTCTCTCTCTCTCTCTCTCTCTCTCTCTCTCTCTCTCTCTCTTTCTATCTCTTTCTCTATCTCTCTGTCTTTTCGCTTTCGTATCCCCTCACCCCCCCCCCCCATCCCTCCATCTCATGTGTGGGAGCCTGCACACCTCTCTCTCTCTCTCTCTCTCTCTCTCTCTCTCTCTCTCTCTCTCTCTCTGTCTTTTCGCTTTCCTATCCCCTCACCCCCCCCCCCCCCCCCCCCCAATCCCTCCATCTCATGTGTGGGAGCCTGCACACCTCTCTCTCTCTCTCTCTATCTTTTCGCTTTCCTATCCCCTCACCCCCATCCCTCCATCTCATGTGTGGGAGCTTGCACATCTCTCTCCCCTGACCTGCAGTGCCCCCTTACAGGCACTTTTACCCCTTCCTCTCCCTCACCGATTAACTTACCTTTTTCACCCATGCGTTTTCTTCACTCACCTTTTAGTTTCTCTTCCACAAATTCATTCTCTTTCTCTATCTGCGTTTCACTCGGTCTAACTTTCTTCTCTCTCTCTCTCTCTCTCTCTCTCTCTCTCTCTCTCTCTCTCTCTCTCTCTCTCTCTCTCTCTCTCTCTCTCTCTGTCTCTCCCTCTCTCTCTGTCTCTCCCTCTCTCTCTCTTTCGCTCGCTCGCTCGCTCGCTCTCTTTCTCTTTAACTTCCTTTCCTTAACATGTCTGATCATGTACATCCGTATCTGACTTTATCTGTATCTTTTATTTTATTTTCTTTTTTATAATTGTATTTCCTCCTGTGTGTGTCTGATTGTCTGTCTGTGTAAATGCTCTCTCTCTCTCTCTCTCTCTCTCTCTCTCTCTCTCTCTCCCTCTCTCTCTCTTTCTCTCTATATATATATCTGCCTCGGTTTGTCCTCTCTCTCTCTCTCTCTCTCTCTCTCTCTCTATCTCTTTCTCTCTTTATCTGTCTCTGTCGTCCTCTCTCTCTCTCTCTTTCTCTCTGTATCTGTCTCTGTCTGACCTTTCTCTACCTCTCTCTCTCTCTCTCTCTCTCTCTCTCTCTCTCTCTCTCTCTCTGCTTTCCTCTCTCCCTGTTCTGTCCTCTGATCGACTAATGTCTCTCTGTTTCTCTTCCCCACCCACCCACCCCCTCCAATTAGCGCGGTCAGACAGACAGTGAGACAGACGGTCAGGCAGACGGTCAGACAGACTCAGGTAAAGGCAGTCTAGTCCCCCGGTCAGGCTCCCGACCTGTTGGTAGCAGCATCAGTCCCAGGTTCTGGGCTGCCCGAGCTCAGGTGTGCGTCAT
The DNA here is from genome assembly GCA_033675545.1 of Elysia crispata. NCBI lineage: Eukaryota > Metazoa > Mollusca > Gastropoda > Plakobranchidae > Elysia > Elysia crispata. The sequence continues at coordinate 389,550 of JAWDGP010006106.1, forward strand.
TCTACCTCTGACCCCCATGCTTTCGGTGGTCACTGGTCAGGCCCGCGACTGGTCAAGCCACACTCCTGGATCTATCTATACACCTATCCCAGATAGGCGCCGCCTGTACGTACCAATTTTTTTATTTATTTAATTTTGTTTGTTTCTTTGTTTGTTTTTGTCCTTCTTTAAAAAATAGACTGTGGATTTATTGTTCGCATAACTTGTTGCGTATATCGCATTCTGACTCCTCAGTCCAACGAACCGATAGAAACTGTTTATCAATCAACAGTTATTATGGTGAAAATGATAGATCTTATGCTTTCATGAAAGGGTGTAATATGAAATGACTCTGTTTTATACTACTGCGATTCTTAACGGGTTTTTTTTTTGTTTTGTTTTGTTGTTTTTTTTTTGAGTGAGTACGGCTATTTCTATGATTATTCGTACAGCGCCAGATATAATTTTTTTG
>JAWDGP010006106.1:397500-430000 GCA_033675545.1 Elysia crispata
AGTGGAGGAGGAAAATAACAGAATAGAGGAAGTCTTGGTTTGGAGTTTATAGGTTTTAGGCTTTAAAGAGTTTTTCTGCTACGATATAATGCCGCCCCCCTACCCCCTCCCCCCTTTTTTTCCTTCTCCAATGAACGATCTATAATGCTATGAACATAACTAAATATCTTTCACCAGAACTGACTGGTTCTTGGAACCCTCTGAATATAAGTTTTAAGTTTCAGTCGACATTTTGCGATGGGTTCTATAACAGGTTCAATAATGGAATTTGTGTCCTCCACTAAACTCCCCATCTAAGGAGAGAATCCCGTATCCTTTCCGCCTGTCAGGCTGGCACTCTAACAACTGAACTATCTAGGGCACTCCATAAATTATTTATTCTCTTAAAATTGTCCTCAAAATAAGCTTGAGCGCGTTGAATTTGATAGGAAATGAAGGTAAGGAATTTTGAGAAAAAGACACACAATTGTTGTCTCTGTAAATAAAATCTGCGAGTTTTCATTTGCGAAGTCATGGGTATCGCTGTGAAATATCGAATCTCTTTCAAATATTTGTCTCATCGATTCTGGGCTACTGTAGCTTAGACAGTGGTGTCACGTGACACAAGAAAAACAGCTCTCCATCACCTGACAGATTTTGTTATCTCAATAACCTCACCTGTATCACCATTTGTCCTGTCTTTGTTTGTCTCCCTGTCCCTCTTTAACCCAATGTCTATTTCCTCTATACATTTATAAAATTTTGTTGTCCTTTTCTTGTATATTCAATCCCCCCCCCCCCCCCCCCTCCCCTCTCTCTCTCTCTCTCTCTCTCTCTCTCTCTCTCTCTCTCTCTCTCCCTCTCCCTCTCTCTGTCCCTGTATTTTTACTTATCTTTTTGCCTCTCTTTTTCTACCTGACTGTCAATCTACCTGGCTGTATCTCCTTGTTAATCATTTTGTCTGCCTGCCTGTTTGTCGGCCTGCCTGTTTGTCTGCCTGCCTGTTTGTCTATCTCTCTTCGATCTCTGTTTTCCTGTCTGTATTGTAATCCCGTTTCGTTTCGTCTCATCTCTTCTCTCTCTCTCTCTCTCTCTCTCTCTCTCTCTCTCTCTCTCTCTCTCTCTCTCTCTCTCTCTCTCTCTCTCTCTCTCTCTCTCTCTTTCTATATCTCAATCTCTCTCATTCTCTATCTGTCTGTCTGTCTGTCTGTCTCTCTTTTCTCTCTCTCTCTCTCTCTCTCTCTCTCTCTCTCTTCCTCTCTCTTTATATCTCTTTCTCTCTATCGTTCTCTATATGTCTGTCTGTCTGTCTCTCTCTCTCTCTGACTCTCTCTCTCTCTCTTCTCTCTCTTTCTCTCTCTCGTTCTCTATCTGTCTGTCTGTCGCTCTCTTTTCTCTCTCTCTTCTCTTTCTTTCTCTCTCTCTCGTTCTCTGCCGTTCCTCTCTCTCTCTCTCTCTCTCTCTCTCTCTCTCTCTCTCTCTCTCTCTCTCTCTCTCTCCTCATCCATGCCCATTTCTCCTCTTTTCTAAGACGGTAAGCCATAGTTTATGTTCTAAATAGGAATCCGTCTTTCTCATATTTCCGAGCTATCCCTGCTAATGTGTCTGTAACCCATAGCCTCCTCAACTATAGGTTTGTAAGAATCGTTCCGACAACTTCGCGGTGTAGATCTAGATCTGCTTTGGCCAGGATGCCCTCGTTTGTGTACGGCTTATATATTAATAATATCTCATGCCTCTCTCTGTCCCTCTACCCCAACCCCCTTTCTCTCTGTTTGTCTGCCTTTGTCCTTTCTCTTTCTCTCTGTCTGACTTTGCCACTCTCTATCTGGTTCTGTCTTTTTCCTCTCTATCTGGTTCTGTCTTTATCCCCCTCCCCCCCACCTCTCTCTCTCTCTCTCTCTCTCTCTCTCTCTCTCTCTCTCTCTCTCTCTCTCTCTCTCTCTCTCTTTCTTTGTCTCTCTTACGCTCTGTCCCTCGATGTCTGTCTTTGCGCCCCCCCCCCCCTTTACCTCTCTCTCTCTCTCTCTCTCTCTCTCTCTCTCTCTCTCTCTCTCTCTCTCTCTCTCTCTCTCTCTCTCTCTCTCTCTCTCTCTCTTTCTTTGTATCACATTTTTCTCCCTATCTCTCACCTCATCTCTTCAACTCCATGTCTTTCATGTTTAGAAATACAAACCAATGACAGAACAAAACAGCAGCAAACAAATTTTACTGTATGAAAAAAAAAACAACAAAAAAAAAAACCACAGCAACAAAATTTAGAATAACGATGCTCAGGTGTAAAGAAAAGAGCACTCGCCTAGAAAGCTCTTTACGCCTCTCTGGTTTCCTTTTCACATGTATTTGGACAGGCTTATGCTTTCTGCTCTTTCCTGCCAAATCGAGCGACAAGATGAATTATGTCCCCTTTCTTACTTTCTCTGCTTCTCCGATTAGCTAAATGCTCGGTAGAATGTTGTTTGTCCAATTTATAAACTCCAGGTCTTCATTTTGTCGAGTTAATTATGAGCTGCACTAACGTCTTTGTTGACCTCAACTGGTTGGAACACGTCACGTGGTTTAGACGTCTAAGGAGAAGTGTTCGTTATTTTTGTAGGAGGTGTTCTTGCTGTTGCTTTTCTATTTTTTTTTTTATGATATTGTTGCTGTAGTTTTTTTTTTTTTTTTTTTTTTTTTTTTTGGTTTTTCTTGTGTTGTTGTGGTTCGGATTGTTGTTATTATTGTTGTTGTTATTCGTCTTGTTCTTGTTGTTAATATTTGTTTTTGTTATTGTTTTTATTGTTGCTATTGCTGTTTTTGTGCTGCTTGTTCGTATCCTTATTGCTGTTGCTGTTCCTGTTCTAGTGATGGTAGTTTCTCAAGATGTACCCTCTTTCGACAACTAGTCTCAGTTAATGTAGACATAAAAAAAAATGAAATAATACTAATAGCTGTTTTTTTCATATTTAAGCCCGAAGACCACTTTGAAGTGCTATATTTTTCTACAAGCTTTACACAGAGCTACTACTAGGCTCCTGAAGAATTATAAGAGCTAGAGTTTTAGCTAATGTTCCTTAATAACCGAAAAATGCTTGAATTTGTGGGATTAGAACAAGCGATTCATAGATGCTTTGGCCCCCCCATCGCCTTGCCACTCAAAGAGAACATAGCTTATACCAATACGCCACTACGCTCTCTAAAAAGAGTTTCATGGCGAGGGTATTTACAAAGCTCCCTGAGTGACTTGCACTTGATTGGGAAAGCCCAAATCGCACCAAAGACAACCACTGAATCCGGACGCACAAACACTGTCCATTGGTCGCACAAACATCTAGGACGAATAATAACAATATAAATATATGCCTAAAATAAATAGTGATTTCAAATTTAGCGCTAGAGGAGTCAGACCACTGAGTCAATTTTTAGTAAGAATTGTAACAGCCAGAAGAGTTTACATCGAGACACTAAGCGCTAGTTAAGTTATGAATCGAACAGGGAAGCTCCATACTCTCAAACCTCAAGCTCAAACGTCTGAAGCATCTGGCCTTCTATAGGTAGGCTCGAGAATGTTGATGTCCTCTTGGTTTCTCTTTGGGTATCTTACACGGATGAAGGGGAGGAACTTTTGCCTGCAATTCTAGAGGGAAACCATTGGAAATGTTACCTAAACCGTTCAGAAAGGCTTTTTTTGTGTGGCAGTTTAAACATACGTCGGCATTTTGAGACGTTTAAAAACGGTGCAAGGTAAGTTTAGAGCCTTGACGAGATTCGCAGGAAAAATAGCAAGAGAATTATAGTGCGAAAAAAATGATGAGTTCAAGGGAAAGAAAAGAAAAAAAAAGATGGAATGAAAAAGGAGTGAATAGACAGGAATGTGAAGGAGAAGAATCAGAAGATGATGATAATGAAGGCGATAAAGAAGAAGAAGAAGAAGAAGAAGAAGAAGAAGAAGAAGAAGAAGAAGAAGAAGAAGAAGAAGAAGAAGAAGAAGAAGAAGAAGAAGAAGAAGAAGAAGAAGAAGAAGAAGAAGAAGAAGAAGATGATGATGATGATGATGATGATGATGATGATGATGATGATGATGATGATGATAATGATGAAGAAAAAGAAGGAAACGAAGATGATGATGAGGATGAAGAAGCAGAAGAAGAAAAAGAAGAAGAAGAAGAAGAAGAAGAAGAAGAAGAAGAAGAAGAAGAAGAAGAAGAAGAAGAAGAAGAAGAAGAAGAAGAAGAAGAAGAAGAAGAAGAAGAAGGCTTAATTAACTACAATCACTTTGTGAGTCATCTAAAAACCCTTTGAAAATCTCATTCCACCATAAACGGTATCCCCAACAGATTTTCAACTCACAATATGTAAAAAAAAGGGAAAAAAATAGAAAAAAAGGGCAGCCATCCCTAAGTTATTCTGATGAGCAGCTAGAGTTATCTCCTCTAAATCTACTTCCCCACTCATCCCCCCACCCTCTACCCCTCTATCGTGAGACTAGACTTGGCAGTGCCTAGACAGGTCGTGATGGTTACCTGCCTGTTGCTGTGGCTGCTCCGTCTCTAGCCGTGCCGTCTGCTCGGATCTCAGCAGCAGAAGACAGCTCGTGCCAGACAGAGCCAGACCTGAGCAGGGCGCGCGAGTCGGCTTTCCGCCTCACTGAACTAACGTTGCGTTTTGGCGCTGCTTCATGTTCGCTCCTCCTCTCAGCTAATTCTTTTCACATCATTCATCCGCGAAACATTCTTCTTTCCGTCTCATACCTTGTTTACATCAATGTTTTTTGTTTTTTTTTAACTCGCTCTACCACTCCTCTCTCTGCATCTGTCTCTGTCTCTCTGTCTCTCTCTCTGTCTCTGTCGCTCTCTCTATATATCTCTCTCCCTGTCTGTCGCTCTTTCTCTCTCTTCTTCTCTCTCTCTCTCTCTCTCTCTCTCTCTCTCTCTCTCTCTCTCCCCCCTTTGGCTTTCCTTATCCAGTGTAGAATCGGCCTTTTCCCCCTCCCCCGTACCTCCCTCCCCACTCCAACCTCGCCCCTCAATGGTCAAATCTATTTCTCTAGCTTCCCTTGTTGACAAAAAATATCTTTCAACTTCATCTTACTACCCCAACTATCCACTCTCTCTCTCTCTCTCTCTCTCTCTCTCTCTCTCTCTCTCTCTCTCTCTCTCTCTCTCTCTCTCTCTCTCTCTCTCTCTCTCTCTCTCTCTCTCTTTTTTTTTCTCCCTCAATTTCACCACCACCCCGACTCGATCATCACAACTACTTTCTCTAGTGACGCCTTCCCTCCTCGCTCCCTTCTTATTCTCGCTAGTTCTCACCTCATTCCCCACCCCTCCCCTTCCCCACTCCCGGCTGGTGCACTCTACCAATAATGAGGGTGTTAGTTTGCGAGACACTGTCTTGAAGATATCTTCACAAAGCTAAGGAGTTTCCCGAGCTCCACTGGTGGTGGATTCCCCGTTCTCCAGGACGATCGTCTGCTATTCACAGTGCGGCAGACGCAGGGCCGACTACTCGCAGTGACTGGTGTTCCCATGGGGTGATTTACCTCATCGATTTATGCCCCTTTAGTTAGTCATTTATTAGGTCATAATCATAACTGATGCACACTGCTGGCTTACTGCAGTGTAACCAATGTACTTTATGTTGATTATTCCATTCATTTCTCTTTACTTCATCTCATAAGTCTTCGGAGGAATCTTAACTTCATGTTATGGAGATTAGCTCGGTGGTATTTACAGTTGTATAATACACTCTACATTCGATGCTACAATGGTATGAAGTAAGTATAAACTGATAATTATTGCCTTGTATTGCGTGGCCGCCTTATTTTACTTATTTAATTTTGTTTTCCTTTGCTAAACCAGATATAGATAATCTGATATGTTACGGCAAATGATGCAGAGCCGATGGATTTTTTTTCTCCCCTTCTCTTCAGTTACGATAGAGAATATAAACGAAAACTAACAAAATGTAGGCTCGTAAACTAAATGTTGAGCTATGAATTTTAGTACATGCGCGGCTTTCCTTTAGTTTATTTTCTTTTAAATATCATAATTTGCCTGGAACCAAAACCGCCCGTAAAATAATCTGCATCCCATATATAACAAGCCACCCGCTCTACTTTTAGAACTAGAAGGACAATGCGAAAATAATAACAATAACTGTAATATAATGATAATAATAATAATAATAATAATAATAATAATAATAATAATAATAATAATAATAATAATAATAATAATAATAATAATAATAATATTGGAGTAGCAGCAGCAGCAGCAGCAGCAGCAGTAGTAGTAGTAGTAGTAGTAGTAGTAGTAGTAGTAGTAGTAGTAGTAGTAGTAGTAGTAGTAGTAGTAGTAGTAGTAGTAGCAGCAGCAGCAGCATGAGCAGCAGCAGTAGTAGTAGTAGTAGTAGTAGTAGTAGTAGTAGTAGTAGTAGTAGTAGTAGTAGTAGTAGTAGTAGTAGTAGTAGTAGTAGTAGTAGTAGTAGTAGTAGTAGTAGTAGTAGTAGTAGTAGTAGTAGTAGTAGTAGTAGTAGTAGTAGTAGTAGTAGTAGTAGTAGTGGTAGTTGATAAATATACATAATACTTAAAGCGAATTTATTATTGCTAGATTCTAGTACTTGAACACATAGAGTTGAGTTGTCTTTTGTGTTTATATTATTTTTTTTTATTTATTTATTTATTTGTTGTTGTTGTTGTTGTTGTTGTTGTTGTTTTTGTTTTGTTTTTTAAACTGCACATAAACGCGCTGATAGCTGGCAGAGATTTGCGGTGAAGTAAACTGGGGGTGTAAACTTGCGGCTTCTGCACTTAATAATTGAAAATGATTTTATCAACCTGTAGTGCGAAGGAATAGCAAAGGAAAAATAAAGAATTATTCCTGTAGCGCACAGGTAGAAGATAAAAATTTGTGTAATATCAATATGAAGAAAAAAATATTCACGTTAGAAAAAGCTATAATTCATAAAAAATTAACGTAAAGAAAAGAATATACAGTGAAATAATTTAAGAAAAGGCGAAAAACTATGCAATGTGAATGAAAATAAAATTCAAAACAAAATAACGATGCAATATAAAATAAGATTTAAATGAATTAAATTTTAAGTATGAATATTATGAAATAAAAGTACTCAGTTTAGTCTCTTGGAATGTAAAAATACTCAGCGGTTTGAACTATGAAAGCAGTAGTATTGAAGCTCCCCAGAGCTTTAACTCCCAAACTTTGATTTTCCTTTCATCGTTCTAATGAGCTAGTACTGATTTAACGCTTTTAATTTACCGTAGGGGAAAAAATAGAATGAAAAATCAATTGTTTGTTAAATCTCAGTGAACGTATTAGATACTTGTATTGAAAGTATTTATCGCAATTAAATACCGATATATACAATTCAATTGTTATGATTATAGAAGTCATAAAAATTAAAACACCCTTCATTGCAGTGTATTTTACTTCCAACGGGTGAATAGAAATAATAATAAAAGACTTTCATGGTAATTTTTTGTGCAGATTAAAAATGGCCATTCTGTGGATTTTTTTTTTCTTTCTTATTCCATTTGAAGGTATAAGAAAGTGATCAAAATTTATCCACCACTTTCAGTAACAATCGGACATTTTTAATGATAAAATTAAATATTTTGGCCTGGATTTGAAGGCTGGAATCAAGGCATTGAATGTCTATTTTCCTTGAATAAAAAATAGGAACGTTTTCCAAGCATCTGAAGATATCCATAGATATAGCAATTTTTTTAAATCTTAGAAATCTAAACCGTTTTAGATTAAAAAAAAAAAATAAAAAAAAAAAAACTTCTTGAATTGTGTTAATTTCTCTTCTTTTTTTTCTAACCGGAAAAAGAGGAGAAAATTCTTTATGTGGCGACTTGCCATATCAGTGATATTCTCTATTTTTTTTTTTTTTCTTTTACCTTTTTTCGAATATCTTGGGGTTATTTTTTCCTGCTGATTAGATAAAAGCAAAGATGATTCTGATTTTATACAAAAAGAGACATAAACAATGCAAGAAAATTACCTACCCTCTCGAATTCAAATCACGTGATTGCCTGGGACGTTGAAGGGCTCAGCGTATTTTATATTCCGCACCTCTAAATTCACTCATTAGGAAACTTTATTCGATTAACGAAAAACATTGTATTCTCTCTCATGATCCTTCGAAATAATATGGATATTCCAAACAGAGTGAAAGCTTACTTGAAGTTATGCCAAAGAGAAAAGTTAAGTATACCACTCGCATTTCTATCTTAATAAACAAAGAAATGGTAATAAGATTAGTTGGCTAATTATTGTGTAGATTCTAAAAATTAATATTTATGCATCTTTTTTAAAAGTTGATTATCATGTAGGTTTAAATAAATGCGCACGCAGCTATGAATTCCCGATTCGTGGTGCACCATTCTGCACTTTTTGCGGGGTATCAAGTCTTCTTACAATGCGTTTAAAAAATCTTAAAATAGATTGGGAAAGTACAGAACAAGTCGATTTCCCCTATTTATATGATATCAAACCTCTCCAGTGAACAGTCACCATTCCACAAAAAACAGTTAACACGTAGGGTATCTGAATGCAGTAGCTAGAATAATTTCAACTCATTTTTTTTTTGCCACCCGTTGCTTTTGATTGTCTAGTGATGCAGATCTGAGTAAATTTCTTAACGAGAAACAATCTTACATGGGAAAATACTTAATAATTAAAAATCTAGATGTTCTGTTAGTTTTGCACCTGGGGGATATCTCAATATCATGTGTTATTGAGTTTGAAATCTTTCTTCACCAAGAAAAATTAAAAAAAAAAAAACAAAGGAAAAAGAAAACGCATCAGATTGAAGGGCATGATTGTGGTTTTCGGTCTCATGTTTTTTTTTTTTTATATAAAACAAAAACTCCACTATATTTATTTAAGGTAAATCGAAATGGAAAAAAAAGTTAGGACGCAAAATTTTGCTTTTAATCGATACTATACAGAGGAAGGATTTAACTATTGAAAAATATGTATCGCCATATATGGGATCGAATAGGTGTGTCTTGGAATCCGCCTTTGCCGAATACCCTGTGGTCTGCGACGACTAGCCCCCATTCTGCGATAATTCTTCCAATTTATGTTTAAGGTCTACAGTCATGATCTCCTTATTTCAAAGGTCTAGATTATTTAAAGTCCAAACTAAAGTTTTTATGCCCAAAGTTTATATTGCCTTTATGTCCATGGTCTTCTTTGTTGATCAAGGTCTACATTGATTCTTTATGTATGAAGTATAGATTTTTTATACCCAAAGTCAAGATCAAGATGGATTTCAAATGTCCATGGCGTCTTTTGTTAACAAACTCCTTATAGTTCTTGACCCCTCAAAGTCAAGGTCTAGAATTTTTGAATTTTTTATGCTCAAAATCTAAACTAATTTTTTACGTTCGAACACACCATTACTAAAGTAAAGATTACGGGTAAAATAATTGCTGCCTAAGTCGTGGACCTTGTGGACATTTTGGAAACGTAATAATTTTTCAATTTGTTAGAAAAGCGGTTTTGCTTAAATGCATCCTAGAAACATGGCACTTATATCTATATAATTATTATCTCCCTCACAAAAGGCAAAAAATTATTCATATTAATATCGCCCTTTTCAGAACGCACAATGACATCAAATTTAGGTCTAAACCACGAGTTGCCAAAAATTTTGAGATTAGGCTTTGGGACGATGAAACCTGTGGCTTGAATTTCAAATTCAAAACTTATCTGCAGAAATCAAGACACTTATACTTTTAAAATACCGCCTGGACCAGGCGTAAATCCATTTCTGAAAGGGACGATCTTGAAGTAAAGCCCATGTGATTTAGTTCGCTCGTGATGCTACGGTCAATACACACCAGAAACATGGTTTGTTTTTTTTTTTTTGTAAAACTTGGTCTGTCAGGCTAAAATTTCCTTTTTGTTTTTCCTGTCATTCTAGGCACGCGCCTCAAAAGCTGTAGCGCTTTTCAAAGCACAAATTGGGAACTTTTTGTTGTTTAGTCTTGAGCCGGTAATGCTCTAGTATTTAGGCTGCAGCAACTTTCAGACTTTGTGCTGTTCCTCTTGCAAGACTTTTGGTTCGGAGAACTTGAAGAGATGTAAAACTACCTAAAGTTACTGCTTGGCAGAGCTTTTGTCTTGAGTCGGTTTAGAATCTTGGACTTGCAGCGAAAATGAATTGCATTCGCGAGATAGTAGAAGAGGGAGAATCTTGTGATAGTATGAAATACAGGGACGAAGCACACTGGAAAAGTGTGTGTGTGGGGGGGGGGTTGTGTGTGTGTGTTTCTTTTTTATTATTATTATTCTTTTTTGTTGGTCTATCAACGGTTATATTATTTTTCTGGGTTTTTTTTTTCTTTTTTTTTTTTAATTTACCTTACTTTACATAGAAGGAAAAATGAAAGACACACCTCACCATTGTAGTTCAACATTTAAGTAACATTCAATCGATTGCTATGGTGCAGAAAGATCAAGAAATGTCGAAGTTTGAACCTTGAAAATTCTTACAAACATCATTTTCATGACGTTCAGGTGTGATTTTTTCTGGTTAAGTCTCATGTGTTGATCAAACCGTGGATCTGTAGTGGATATAGCCGTTCCGGTAACATGTACGGCCAACTCGCCTCATTACACTAAAGATGTCTGATTTGTTCAGGTGACAAATACGCAAGATACCTTTTTTGTTTTGTTTTTTTTTAATGCATATATAAAGGGCTATTCATCAATTTACTAAGTGCGTATAGCAAAAAGAGAAATGAAATCATTGAATTCGATATATTGACGTACACTTTTAAAGGGGATAAACGTTTGGGAGAAATAATGTGAAGAAAGTATAAAATGGATATAAAGGTGAAAAAAAAAATTTTTTTTTTAATTTGGGGTGGTTCATGTCAACTTAAACAGGTGTCGACAAAAAATAGGGAGAAAGATGGTAGAGAGGATGACAGAAAGAGAGAGTGTGAGAGACACACGAGAGAGAAGGAGAGAATGAGAGAGAGAGAGAAAGAGAGAGAGAGAGAGAGAGAGAGAGAGAGAGAGAGAGAGAGAGAGAGAGAGAGAGAGAGAGAGAGAGAGAGAGAGAGAGAGAGAGAGAAATAGACAAGACAGCAGATTGAACAAAATAAAGTGAGAGAAACCTAGATGCCGATTTAGTAAAAAGAAAGAGGAGACAATGAAAAGAAAGGTGTAGATAGAGTCACAGAAGACTAGCAAAAAGAAAAAAACACACACTGAAAAAAGCGAGAGAGAAAGAGAGAGAGAAAGAGAGAGAGAGAGAGAGAGAGAGAGAGAGAGAGAGAGAGAGAGAGAGAGAGAGAGAGAAAGACAGACAGGCAGACAGACAGACAGACAGAGACAGAAACAAACCTACAGACAGACAGACAGACAGGCAGGCAGGCAGACAGACTGAGGGAGAGAGAGATGGAATATTGCGATAAAATCGTATTGATAAATTTGCTCTATCGCGATGAGTGTAGAGTCTCATCAAAGCAGCTCTACTCTGTTTGATATTAATTTTGGGGGGGGTTTGTCTTATTTCACGAGAGGTTTTGTATTGTGGCTAGATTTTCTCTAGGACCGCTTGGCACTGCATAACGTGTTAGTGCGTTATAGGATGGCACTTTTATTTCTTTATATTGATTTTTAAACATTTTTATGATTTAGTTTGATTTCGTAACATAAACAGCATACCATTTTATTCCTTTAATTTTCGAAGTAACTTCAAATTTAATAATTTTTTTTCTCTTGAAAAAGAAAGAAAGAAACCATGATAAAAAAAAGGAAATAAAAGTAATTACAATAAACTTATGTCAGTGATGAAACAGAATTATTCTATACCTTTATCAACTGCTAGATCATCAGTTCTGCCCTGCTGAATCTTTTTTTATTTTGACATTTATAGACATGATTAATTCTATAATAACAAGGGATATTAATTTGTAACATTAACTTGCGATTGTTTCGATGCCATAAGAGTTCTTGAGTTTAAATATTCCAAATAAGGGAATTATTATTATAATTATGTTTTGTCTAAATCTATTACCATGATTTCAGGGTGATGACCTGATGAATATCGGTTTTTAGTATATATATATATTGTCACTCTCTGTAAGAACTAGAAAAGTTTAATAGCCAAAACCCCGCCCAAATATTTGAGGAGCTTTAAAAAAAAAAGCTATTATCAGCACAAAAGAAGATTTCATCATGACTCTGTCGAATTAACTACTTTTACGGTAATTAAGTTTTGCGTAAAAATGTTTAAAACGACATTTCTTCCCGTATCGTTATAACATAGGTGACAGTTACATTGGAGCACATGAATACAAACACTCGTATAAATGAAAACACGCCTAGAGACTGGTTTGTGTACGACTTGCTGGAAGAAAAACATATATTTAAAAAATTGTCCACCTCAATCACTTTTATTAATTCTAGGATTAAAGAGACTAAACTGCACTATTTCTAGATTCTTCTTTCTTTTTTTCTTTTTTTCTTTTCTCAAATCAGTCTTATGGCCTCAACGTCTCTAGCTCTTTCAAACAATTTATTCTGTCACTCTTTTCTTGTCTTTCTATTCATTGTAAACACATTTGTGTCTTGAGATTTCTTTCTACATTACAAATTACTTAATTCTATTCCAAAGTGTCACTTTCTCGTGTTCGCCTAACTCCTCACCAGTTTATTGAATTAATCTTCACCTTATCAATATTTTTTTTATGATGATTCATGGGATTCCATCAAAAGGCAAAAAAAAAAAAAAATACAATCTTCTTCTATGCCCAAACGCATCTAGGGCACATGTCATCTGCACATTTGGGCATCTCAACAGTTTCTCACAAGAGTTTTTGTTTTGTATCTTATGTTTGAGTGGTAATATCTTTGAGGTTGAAATAATTTAAAAAAAAATATTATTGTCTTGGTCTGTGCTCTTTTTCTAAAACCCTGGAAATTTATCAAAGTGAGAGTATTGTGGTACAATTTTTGGGTTCAAAATAAACATTAATTTATAAGTTAAAAAAAGCAACCAGTATTTGGGTTAAATTTTATAATCAATTAATTCATTTTTCTTGTAACTCCTTTTATTACCCAATTAAATCTTTGCATTCATTAATTCCCTACGAACCCGACAAATAAAAGCCTTGCCTAGACTTGAACAGTGGATACGAATCTCTGATAAAATAATAATGTCTTACAGAGCAGAAGTCAATATAAGAGAATGATCGTGATCAAATATCGTAAGTGCGCATGCGCCCAAGCAATCAGATTGGTGAGGTCAAGGGAAAAACGTATTTTGTGAGATTTGCCGAGTATCTCAAGTCTAACAATAGTGACTCACGGGGCTTGGTTAGAGGGTCTCATCTTTCCAGCCCTCCCTTGCTTTGGTTCGTGTGATTGCGAGACGTGGTACCAGATTCTTTTGTGGACTGATAGTTGCCGTCCATCGACACGAACCGTAGGCGGACAGGGCAGCGTTCTAGGTTTAAATCTCTGTGGTATGAAGAGACAGACGCTTCATTTTTTGCGATGACATAAATGATTTGACTGGGTTGTTGTTATTTTTTTGTTTTGTTTTTGTTTCTACTACTTCGCATTTCAAATTTTCACCACTTACACAGACTCTGATCTGAAAACAACAACAGCAACAACAACAACGACGACGACAAAAACCAGCCATTCAATCATTGCTTTCCAATTTTTCTTCTTTTTTTTTATTTTTTTTTTTTTTTTTGCATACTCGATGTTTCATTCCAATTACCGCAATCAATACAAAAGAATACCTTAAAAAATTAATTCGTTAGATTTAATATTTACACAACCTCGACAGTTCAGCTTTGGTTATTCGACATGCAGTATTGTCGACAGCTGCTAAATCATGTATTTCCCATTTTTTTTTATATTTTTTTTTGTTCCTGCCAGATTTTTGTGTTGAATGGAAGTGCCTTCAAAACTAAATAGAATTATAAAACAAAAATCTAATAAGATGGGAATTCGCTTTAAAAAAAGTGAATTATTGAGAAACGGATGACAGAATCATTACTGGGCTTCAGTGGGAACTTTAAATATTTATTTATCTTTTGTTTTGTTTTATGCGTTGGTTTATGGCGAGAAACGGTCTAACACATAGAAATTAATTAGATAAATAGCCCAAAGATGAGTTGTACTTCTCTATGTCATTAGCAGTGGCTTGGAAAATTAAACTTGTTTCTATCGTCCTTTAATACTTCGCTTTTAGTGCACTAATTCGTTAAAGATTGTAAGGCATGAGATTTAGACATTTTAAGTCTTTTACTACCGAAATAAGGCTCAACAAATTGAGGTCCTTTTTGGGCTTCGACAAGAAATCTAAAACTCAAAATCATGTAGATGGGACCGAAAAGTTTTACGCTTATCTGTCGTTAGGTTTGCACGACAGAGTATCATCGAAAAGTTTATATTTTCATTTTTCTCTGTTTGTCTGTCTATCTTTCTAGCTTTTCTCTGCGCGAATGATAATCTGGCTTCCATTTTATATCCCTGCCTCTGTCTTTCTACGCCTTTTTTTTCTCTCTACCTTTCTCTGACTCCATCTCGTGGCACTGTCTACTCTCATCTCTCTCCTGGATTGTTATTTGTGATTATAATGTTATGAGAGAGAGCTTCACACCTGGTTGAATTTTATGTGATATTCATGTCTTATCTTAACGTTCAACAACTAAAGCTATACTCTTAAGTAATACTTTCATAAATGTGTGAGGAAGAAATTGCTAGAATATTTCCTGAATGCGAAACAAGACTGTTCCATACCTTTATTCATCATTTTGTGTGTGTGTATTTTTTTTTTAATTAGGGATGAGAGTAATAATTTTCATGCAATGAAACTTGTACTGCTCCCAGTGCAGAATTCACAAAAATTGCCAACATGACATATGCTGAAGTCTTAAAAGCGGAGAATTTTTCTTTATTGATGCAAATAAAAAAGATAGAGGCTAGAGTAAAACAAATCCATTCTCTCAGAGACCTGTTCACCTATGAGAAATCCACAATCTTTATAACCATTTAAATCATACATTTTTTTCTTTCATCGAAGTAGAGTTTTTTTTTTAAGTTTTTTAATGGTGAAATAATAATGGAATCTCTTGGACTCTATCTATGCCTGCATGTCTGTCTGTGTCTCTCCTCTCTCTCTCTCTCTCTCTCTCTCTCTCTCTCTCTCTCTCTTCTCTTTTCTCTCTCTCTCTCTATCTATCTCGCTATCTCTCTATCTATCTATCTGTCACTAACTATCTGTCTTTATCTCTCTCTATCTCTCTCTATCCATATGCCTATCTATCTGTCTATTTATCTATCTATCTGTCACTATCTGTCTTTATCTCTCTCTCTATCCATATGCCTATCTATCTGTCTATTTATCTATCTATTTCTAACTATCTTTCTCTCTATCTCTCTTTATCTATCTATCTATCTATCTATCTATTTATCTATCTATCTCTAAGTATCGCTCTCTATCTCTCTATCTCTCTATTTATCTTTAACTATCTTTCTCTCTATCTCTCTTTATCTATCTCTAACTATCTCTATCTATATCTATCTATTTATATCTGACTATCTTTCTCTCTATCTCTCTTTATCTATCTATCTATCTATCCATCTATCTCTAACTATCTCTCTTTTCTATTTATGACAGATTTTTGACTGCGCAGTGGTGGGAGAGGGTTCAGGACCTCAAAGATCGAGAACCTCTTCTTGTTACCAGAGTGGAACTCGCCGCCAAAGTAAATTCTCTTCAATAAAATCGAAAAGAAATCGAAATGGCCTGCGAGTTTCAGCTAGTTCCGACAAGGCTAGACAAGACAACAACGTAATTCGTGTTCGACAGAGTTTAAATTAGAGCTGTCTGGATATTCATGGGTTTTCCAAAGATATTATAGATATTATATAAAATTTTCTGTGCTCACAATTAATCAGGAATGACCACAAAGATTGCCCATGACTTCAAAGCCGAAGCGTTCAGAAACAAAGTGTCCTGTCAGCAAACGAGAAAGGTTGTGAACATTGATTAGGATATTTCCAGTTTGGTACAAGTAGTGAAAGATCTTCCTACAAGCACGAACTCTTCTCGGAATAACAGAAAATCTATGTATGATATGAGAACCGCTACCCTAAACAGCAGTGGCAGCAGCAGTATCAGTAGCAGCAGCATCAGCATCAGTAGTAGCAGCAGCAGCATCAGCATCATCAGCAGCAGCGTACCAGCAAGGATGTCTTATGGTTGCCTCCCCTTGATACAGTAATATGGACATCTCAGGATTTCCGTGGGAGTTTGGATAAAGGACGGAAGGTGAGATGTCCACTTACTTCGTGAATATAAGCTATCCATTTTATTGTAAATTTTTTTGTCATATTTGCTTTGATGATATTCAACCTTGTTTTAGTCTGAAAAAAGTTTTGGGATATAATTATGATAAATAACACTTTGCGGTTTATATGAATTCCGACATGAAACGCACTACATTTACTCCTTATTCTTCTTTTCCATCTTGTTCTACTCCTTATCTTCCTACCCCTAATACTACTCGTTGTCTTCAACTTCTTTTTCTTTCTCTTCTCCTTTTTACTCGTGACGTTTTCTTTATTTTCTAAATATGAGATTTCTCTCAAGACTCGTCTGAGCCAGTTATGCCGCAAAAACTGAATTTCTCGCAATTTTATTAATATATGGGTTATTACTGCGCTGATGAGACCTATTTGGTTTAAGTAAACCCCTCAAGTTTGTTTCCTGTAATATGACTGCATATTTTTTTGGTAAAATCTACGTGATTTTTAGATTATTTGAAAAATAGGGAGCATTCCACTTGCGAAGGTTTCGTATCCCAAACATACCACTTGCGAAGGTACAAGATTTTGGGTCAAAAATAACATTCCACTTGCGAAGGTACTAGATTTTGGGTCAAAAATAACATTCCACTTGCGAAGGTACAAGATTTTGGGTCAAAAATAACATTCCACTTGCGAAGGTACAAGATTTTGGGTCAAAAATAACATTCCACTTGCGAAGGTACTAGATTTTGGGTCAAAAATAACATTCCACTTGCGAAGGTACTAGATTTTGGGTAAAAAATAACATTCCACTTGCGAAGGTTACGGTATTCGGTATTCGGTATTAATGAAAATCGAACATCCCCCTCTGCGTTTCAGGCTTGGGACTGTCTCATAGTGAGGCCGCATTAGGATGTTTGATTTTATTTTTCCGACCGTTAAAAACATATGTACATTATTTACATTTTGGGTTAAAGAGTCACTCAGGTCAGTGGAGATTTGTACGTGGGAGCGATGCATTGCAGATGCGCCTTAAAAAGGCATGTGTTGTGAGTGAGCCATCTACGTACTCTGCAATCGACGATTTCATCCAGTCATGTTTCTTCCTGTCAGACAGTTTGGCTGGGCGTGAGGGTCCATCTCGGATCTTGAATGAGTTTTCAAAAACGATCTCTTGAAGTCGATCAACTAATTCAAAAACGGATGGGTGACTTGCATAAAAGAGACTATTGAGTTTTCTATGGAAGGCCTCTGAACCGTTCGTTGTTCTTTTGCTGCACACATCTGTGCTAGCCCATAAAGTCGGAGGGAAGCTGGAGTGACTGCATATATATGTTTTTGCGAGATACTCCAAGTATTCGTCTATTCTCTGATCATCTGGCGCTTGTTCCAGGATGTCAAATGCATAACTCTCGCAGACATCTAAAGGATCAAGGTAGGGCAAGCCAAAAGTAATTTTGAGGAATTGTCCGATTTCAGAATCCGGATTCTTGAACTCTTCACTCAGACCGACCTTTTGAATTTTCTTCCACTAACTCTGTTTTAGATGAAAGAGGCAGCTTTTCAGTGCCAACCCTGGGAGGCCTAGCTTTGCTGCTGCATGAGCCGCTTGTTCGAAGTCTAGATGAAGAATCTTCCCTTCGAGACATGATCCTGTGACTTCAAAGTGTAGGGAATGCAATAGCTTAAACATGTTTTGGTACACTTCTTTGCTACTTCCAGGGAGCAAGAAAAACGCCACTGGGACGTACATTCCATCTGCAAACGTGATGATGGTGTACAGCTGCTCGAAATGCTTCGGACATGATTTAAACGTGCCGTCGTCAAACATGTCTTGGTTCCTGTGAAGGTATACCATTGCAGAAGGGCTGTAAACACAAGCTATCTGAGTTTCGTCATCGGTCACAATCTTCACATCCTGCCTTGTTTCTATTTCAGAGATAGCCCTGAGTGCATCCATTCTTGAAATTGGTAGCTTTGGCTGATGTTTCCTCCTCTGTCGCCACATAGCTTTTCTCACATTGCCTATATCTCTCTGATTTAATCCATTTGTCTCCATACTTTGGCCTTCAGTGACAATTATTTTCCTTGGCCGTTCAGTGAGGTCGTCTTCTGCCTTCCTTTTGCACGATTGCCTTAGTTGAAGTTTTTTTAAGGATACTGAATCTTCTGTTTTGCCGTGACAGTGGCTGGTCATGCCATGTTGTATATCTGTTGTATTCAATGACGTGGTAAATCTCGCCTTGCAGTCTTTTTGTGTACATCGCCATGTTCTCGAACTTTTGCTCTCTGACATTAAGCGAAACAAATGGCCATCAAGTAATGCTGCTGGTTTGCCCTTAGAGGTCTCTGTGAATTTTAGATCCATTGTTGAAAATTGGTGTTGGCGTCGTGTAGGACAAAAAATATTACCAAGAGCTACAGGACGTGACAACGGCAGAGTGATATAGTGAAGGAATGCCAAAAAATATAGCAAGACGAGAAATTAAACGTACTAAAATTCAGTGTAGCAATTTGTATTTGTATTAGTGTAACACTGCTCAGTATGCTGAGCTGATCCTGGTTTACTGATTGAGTTTGTACTCATGTAAAACATACTTAGTGTGATATCCTTTCACCGGCTTTAATCGGCCTGGTCCGATAAATAATTATTCAAGTCGAATTGAAGAATCGATTATTTTCTATACCTTCGCAAGTGGCAAGTTTCGGCGCCTTTTGAAGTCGATACCTTCGCAAGTGGAATACACCCGAAAAATACTGTATATAGTTCCCCAAGTATTTACATGTTACTTAATTCTTTTGTATGTAGATAAGGATCGATCCATTAAAAATTTCCCTATTATTTTTTTATGTTGAAAGATTTAGTACTCTCTTTCTTTATGTCTTTTCAAATTGACATAAATTTTTGAAACTGGTTTATTTCCTCTCCTTAAGTTCTATGACTCTGAGAACATATTTTTTTTTAACTGCCTTAGAATTGAATTTGTTATAGGAATACGTAGAGGCAGGTTTGAGCAAATCGGAAGAGACATTTATTTTTTCCCATCGATGCTTTTTGAATGATAGGTTCAATTTAAGGGGATATGAAATTTAAATATAACGATGATCAGTGTAATAATATAATACTATTTTTTTCATTCATTATCAAACGTCCAACTTCTGTCCACAGTTGAAAAGAGAAAGTGCAGGAATCGTCTATTCTTGTAAGCTCAAGGGGTGACCAGGATTGTCTGTAATCATGTATTGTAACGATATCTGCTCTGCCGTATGGAATAGCCACCATGACACCGCTTGGAAAAAGTGAGTAGACACAAAGCATTGTGTTTGTGTGTTGGTCTTCTTTAAGATATTACATTACAACTGTTTTTATTGCTGTTCCTTTGTTGTGCTGTCCATGTGTGTTCAGTGTTCAGTTTGATTTTGCGAGAGGTTTGGTTCATAATGATTTTTTTTTCTTCTTCTTTTAAATGCTGCATGCATGTACATTTATATCTCTCTGCTTTTGATGTTATTAAACCGAAATCATGAACTTGACGGAAAGTGTTGTTTAAAGACAGGCGAGTAAGACTAGGAATTTTTTTTAAAAGGAAGTTTAATATACGATAATTATCTTCCACAAAATATGTGAAATCAGATGTGAGTAGAGTTAATTGAATAGTATTGTTTTAGGTAGATGAAAACCTCAACCAAGACTAATTTTTGAAAGTTTTAATGTGTACGATCGATTTGCGCATATTTGAAATATGAACTGACCGTTGTTTAGATTTACAAATAGAAAAACTTACAATGAAATTATAAAAAGGATGATAAAAAGAAAAAAAAACGATACGGACGGAAGTTTGATGTAGGAATATATGAGGTGGGGAGGGAAAGGGGTGGGGTAGGGGGTCATATTGAACTGTACTCTAACCCGGAAATGCTCCGGTGACTTTCCCATGATTCTCAGGACCAGTAATCAGCAGGTTAGCGCCACCTGTTGGTAGCAGACGACATCTCTCTTGTTCCCCCTCCCCTCCCGCCCCGTTCCCCAACGGCCTGTCACACAGCACGCTAGCCGCCCGGTATAGCCTTTAACCTCTGACCCCTAGGTTCAGGTCAGCGCGGTTTAAGCTGTAGAGTGTCGTGGTCAGACAAGTGACCGGATCCTACCTCGTCTTGATCGTCTATCCTGCTCTCTCTCTCTCTCTCTCTCTCTCTCTCTCTCTCTCTCTCTCTCTCTCTCTCTCTCTCTCTCTCTCTCTCTCTTTCTCTTTCTCTCTCTCTTTCTCTTTCTCTCTCTCTCTCTCTCTCTCTCTCTCTCTCTCTCTCTCTCTCTCTCTCTCTCTCTCTCTCTCTCTCTCTCTTTCTTTCTCTCTCACTCTCTCTCTCTCTCTCTCTCTCTCTCTCTCTCTCTCTCTCTCTCTCTCTCTCTCTCTCTCTCTCTCTCTCTCTCTCTCTCTCTCTCTCTCTCTCTCTCTCTCTCTCTCTCTCTCTTTCTCTCTCCTCAATTCAGCCTGAATTTTATTTATCCCGTTAGTCTTAATGTCTCTCTTTGTGTGACTCTGTCTGTATGTCTGTTTGTCTGTCTGTCTCTCTTTCTCTCTCTCTCTCTCTAACCCCCGCCCTCACCAAAAAAAAGAGCAAAAATGACTTCTTTATTTCTAATCTCTTATTTATCTTTGTAATGAATTCAATTAATCATTCTCTATGCTTCTTCCCATACATCTCGAGCAACAATACCAACTACACACTTCCATGTATGTATCGGATAAGCATAGTAAAGAAAATCTAGACAGATAGAATTATAGTTTCTGTCCTGTGATAGTTAAGAAAAAAAAAAAGGTCCTAATCCAATGCAATCCAAATCCCTCCAATGTCATCTTGACCAAAGATATTTGCACGCCGAATTAAACAATCCACACCCTTTGTTACCAGTAATAGTTTCACTCTAATTTGATGTTATATATTCATTCTTTTTCAATTTTGAATTTCCATAAAAAGGGTAAAAAAAAACGTGTCTTATTTTATCTATCTAATTCAATAATTATTATAGAACAGCAAGATTATTTTCATTCGTTTTACAATACAGAAAAAAATATATACCCTAAGTATTTGTTCTTGTGACATTTTGTCTCATGCAACTTACAGAGGTCTTCAGGCTGTAGATTCTGTTGCCACAACACTTTCCATGATCTGTTTTTTTCATCGAACTAATTTCGCTTAAGAGAGGAACACCATACATATTACTCATAAAAATAAAGCTGTATTTTACCTTTCTATTTTCACACAAAGTCTTCTGTTATCATCCAAATGTTTCTTTGCACCTGAGTAAAGCAAGGAAAATGTGAAAAAGTCATGTCAAAAAGGGTTTTAATTCAAGATCTTTTATTTCGGAAGTCAAGTGTCAATCTCTAGATCCCCCAATAGCGATAGATTAAGATGCGTTTCAAGAATATCTTTACCGATACTCATAAGAATTTTCTTACGACTTATTTTTGACTTACATGAATATCTCTATCGATACTCATAGGGAATTTCCATAACCTTATATTTAGCTCAGATGATTATCTTTATCGATACATATAGGGAATTTCCATAAACTTATTTTTGGCTCGCATGTTTTGGCCGCAAAGTGATTAAAATTGTTTAAAGTTGCCGAAGCTATCAATAGGAAATCTTCATAACGTGTACGAGTTACTCGTGGCGGTAATAAATCTACAACTTGAGCTGAAGGCTATATGATGGCGTTGTGAAGCATTCTAATTTTGATTGCATTGACCAAAATTGGGTTTTAGATTAGATAGGGGCCTCGCCCAAACCAGCACTGCCCTGTTTTTTGTATGATACTCTGAGAAAGGCATATGGCTCTTTGTGGAGCTGAGCCTCTTTCAAGCGCTTTCTATCTCATTCTGTTTGTCATTCTCTCTCTCTCTCTCTCTCTCTCTCTCTCTCTCTCTCTCTCTCTCTCTCTCTCTCTCTCTCTCTCTCTCTCTCTCCTTCTCTTTCTCTCTCCCTTTCCCCCCCCCCTCTCTCTCTCCTTCTCTTTCTCCCTGTCTCATTCTCTCTGTCTTTTTCTCTCTTTCTCTCTATCTCTTTCTCACTCTGTCTGCCTGTCTGTCTATCTCTGTGTGAATCTCA
The DNA here is from genome assembly GCA_033675545.1 of Elysia crispata. Lineage (NCBI taxonomy): Eukaryota > Metazoa > Mollusca > Gastropoda > Plakobranchidae > Elysia > Elysia crispata. The sequence goes on from JAWDGP010006106.1 coordinate 419,889, forward strand.
AAGACCATTTCCCCACTATCAAACGCCTCCTCCCCTCAATACTATCCACCTTTTCCCAATTCTGACCTCCCCTCCCCCCAATCCCCCCTTTTCATCATCTGTCCCTCCACCAACTCATGCATTATTTCCTGACCCCTGGTATCTGACCCCCCCTCCCCCCCTCCCCTGACACCACACCCTGAGAGAGGTATTATAGGTGTCGACTTCCGTGTAACCCTGGCTGTCCTAACCTTCCCACACGGCCTGCTACAACCCTTCAACACGACGCCAACCCTATTGTCTTTCCTCCCTCCTCCGTCCTCCCTCCGCTGTCTTCCCTCCTCCGTCCTCCGTCCTCCCTCCGCTCTCTTCCCTATCCTCTTTACTCATTGCTCTGTGCATGTGAGTCTTTTCTTTCCGACGTCAAGCCTATTCTAGTCTTTCACCAACTGAAGTGAATTTGCTTTTTTTTTTTTTAAATTTTTTTATTCAATGAAAAATATGTACACTGTGCAGAAAAAAGCTAATTTTATTTTATCTTTTGCGTGGGATTGACCATAAATGGTTATCATCAAAAAGACAATCAAAACAAAACAAAGAACAAAAAAACAAAAACAAAAACAAAAACAAAAAAAAGAAAGAAAAGAAAAACATAGAATGTTCTTTGAAAACTTACGGGTTTGTCTATTTTTTTTTAAATGAAAAAAAGTATTTAAGCATGATTCAAATTCTGCTTAATCTGCAAACAGAAATAGGTCGCGACACAAAAGGTTGGAGGGTGCTAATTCGTTCATTATGGTTATTTATTTTCCTCTGTCTGTCCGTCTGTCTTTGTCTCTGTCTCTGTCTATCTGTCTGTCTGTCTCTGTCTCTGTCTCTGTCTATCTGTCTGTCTGTCTCTGTCTCTGTCTCTGTCTCTGTCTCTGTCTCTGTCTGTCTGTCTGTCTGTCTGTCTGTCTGTCTGTCTCTGCCTCTGTGTCTGTCTCTGTCTGTCTGTCTGTCTGTCTGTCTGTCTGTCTGTCTGTCTGTCTGTCTGTCTGTCTGTCTGTCTGTCTGTCTGTCTGTCTGTCTGTCTGTCTGTCTCTCTCTCTCTCTCTCTCTCTCTCTCTCTCTCTCTCTCTCTCTCTCTCTCTCTCTCTCTCTCGTCATTTTACTACAATCCAATCAATACATATGTAATCTTTCAATAAGCTGCTATTATCATCGCTTTTCTGAAATACAATTGCTAACCCTATATTGCCAAAAATTCTCTCTACTAATAAGACGTATTGTCTTCAGAGAATAATCTCAATCAGTTCTGTCCTAACCAGCCCTCAATTCTGTCCTAACTACGCCCAAAAGTTGGAAGAAATAGATGACTTTCACTCAAACAGGCAAAAGTTTGTTCACTTCGATGACTAATCTTGGCCTGTATTTTCGGAATCCTTGCCCACAACCCTTTGCGTCCTATTAGAGAAGCATCGTCCTATGTCCTTACTTTTTAATCCCATTTAGGTAAAACTGATTTTGAAGACCGATAACCTTAAACTATTTAGAACCAGTTCCGTACTTTTGTTAACCGGAAAAAACGTCACGACTATTTCATATTATAGGTGCAACCCCCCAAAATATTTTTTTAAAGAAATTTACAAAACAAAACAGAACAAAATACGTCTTTCCAATGTGCACCACGCCCCCTCCCATCAACTCACCTTTGAACGCTTGAAGAAGCTTAAAAGTCGAGACCCTGTATGTTTACTCACCTTCGACGCTCATTTAAAAAAAAAGCTAAAATAAACAAAAATAAAAAATTAAAAAAGACTGGTTTTTAGGATGAGCATTCTTTGCGCAACATGCATGCACGTCTGAGACGAGAAAATGCTTAACACAAACCAGGTGTGACGCTGATAACCGAGACAAACTGTTTCGGTCGGGGGAACTTCTTAAGACAAAAATTGCGAAGGAAAATAAACCTGTTAACCGTCGGAGAGCAGCAAGCCATCGGTACAGGCAGAGCGCATGCGCGCCACTACACGATGAAGCTAGTTGTCTGCTCGCGTTTTACGGTCGGTAAATAAAAAGCGGGGATAAAACTCTGGAGTTAAAGTGACGGCATTCTTGTGAAGTGACGGCTAGCTCTATCCCTTCTTACTGACACACGGAGAGCTGGAGAGTTTTAGAAGATCGTGGGTTCGAATCTTACGCTATGTACCAACGCGGTTTTGCTTCGATTTTCAAATAAATCTCTTTCATGTAACTCAATAGCACAAACAACTATACCACCAACAAACCCGTAGGTTTATAGTTACTGCTAGGTACCCAGGTCTACAATGCAAAAATTTTTGTAATTTTTACAAAAAAAAACTTCCTCTCAGGAAAATACAGGAGGGTGATGTATGTAGTCAAAACAATCATTTTTGCGCGGAAGGTTTGAAATTTTTGTTTAATCCTTTGATTATGTCGCCAAGATTCCGTAAGACAAGCTTCAATAATTTACCTTTCAGTAACTCTAAAGATGCGAAAAAAAGATTGAAGCAAAATTAATTCTTTGAAAATTATTAAAATGTACCCTTGACACATCAGAATGAAGACCCTGGAAGGACATACAAGGGTGCATTAGAAATCGGAAAAGACTTTTCTTTTCATAATTGTTGCTTTGTATCGAACTGATAAAGCAGAGTGGAAGAAGGAATACAGTTACATGGAACTTGATTATTAAGGTCTTTTACAAGGAGAACGTACAGAGACGTTCCGTCTTTTTTTTTCTTTTTCATTAAGAAAAGCGATCATTTTTGTCTAACATATTAATTTATATATGACAACTGCTGTACACGGAGACCTTAGACTAAACAGTTTACTTTACTAGCAAGTTCTCATAACGTGATGAAGATTTTAAATTGTTGAATCCATTTTTAGCAGTTTGTCATATCTCTCCGTCCGTGTCCCAGGTAGGCATAGCAACATGCAGTGCAATTAAAAAAAAATCGAAGGAAAAATGAGACAGTGCGCAAATGTTGACCTATTTCCTGGATTGACTTTCATTACCATCACTAAATTTATCATCGTCATCTTCATAATTATCATCAGCATTAATCCGTCATTAGCTCTATCATCCTCACCATTATCATCATTAACGCATCCAACACGGCCATCATTATGACCAATTTCCCTGATTGACTTTCATTACCATCTCTAAATTTATCATCGTCATCATCATAATCATCCTCACCATTATCATCACTAACACAACCAACACGGCCATCATTATGACCAATTTCCCTGATTGACTTTCATTACCATCTCTAAATTTATCATCGTCATCATGATAATCATCCTCACCATTATCATCACTAACACAACCAACACGGCCATCATTATGATCAATTTCCCTGATTGACTTTCATTACCATCTCTAAATTTATCATCGTCATCATCATAATCATCCTCATCATTACCACCACTAACACAACCAACATGGCCATCATTATGACCAATTTCCCTGATTGACTTTCATTACCATCACTAAATTTATCATCGTCATCATCATAATCATCCTCACCATTATCATCACTAACACAACCAACACCGCCATCATTATGATCACCATCATCATTGTCAATATCGTTATCATCTTCACCATTACCATGTTATCGTCAATGCTATAAACATATTTATTTTCTTCATCATCATCATCATCATGATAATCGTCATCACTATCATCTTCATAAGTTCACAACCATAATCCTTATTGTCCTTATATTATTAAGCCTCTTTATTACCTTTTTATTATCATTAATACTTTCTTACAGCCCTTAGACTTTTCATTCGCCATGCCATCATCATCATCATAAGTATTATTGTTATTATCGATATCATCATCATCCTCATCCTTATCAGTATCACGATTTATGATCACCATCATCATAGTCAATATCGCGATTATCTCCATCACTATCATTACCAATAGTATTGTTATCTCAACAATACCTTAACACCATTATTTTCTTCTTCATCATCATCATACTTTCACTACCATAGTCATTATTGTCCTGATAAAGCCTCTTTCTTCCCTCCTTATTATCATTAAAAATTTCTTAAAGCCTTTGGACTTTTCATTTTCGATACCGTTTTCATTGTTATCATTATTATTATTATTTTTGTTACCAATATCATCATCATCATTAAATTTCTTCATCAAAATCACCACCATTCAACTTCTCCTCCTTCTTCTCCTCCACATCATCGTTATTGTCTTATTATTTTTATTATTATTTTTATTATTATTATTATTATTATTATTATTATTATTATTATTATTATTATTATTATTATTATTATTATTATTATTATTATCTTTATCATTGTTGTGATTGTTGCTGTTTTTGTTGTCGTCGTCATCATCATCATCATCATCATCATCATCATCATCAAAATTCTTAACACAATCTTGATCATCCTTATCTTTTTCATCATCAAAGTTTCCATCTCCTTCGATTATATGAAAGTTCGATCAATAGAGCCAAGGCATGCGGGTCAGTCGCTCTCTACCACAAAAGGTCAACCCGAAAGTTCCCCAGTTTGACCACCGAAATATCGCAATATGTGTCCAGCCTGTCACTGTTAGTGACATGAAGCAAGTCGTATACTGCCGGGCCACCCTGTAGGACGCACCAGATGTGTCAAACTTTAACGGCCCAAACTGTCTAGACATACTTGGGTGATGGTGTATGGACTGCATTCAGGGCACAGTTCAAATCTTACGTTTACATTACTCGTGACCTTGGGGTTGTATTTAGTATTAACACTTAGTGCAATTTTGTTAGTATTGCTTTGAAGCTGTTTAAATTGGCGAATATGGCGTGAAAATTAAATAATAAGATTCTACTGCTCTCTCTCTCTCTCTCTCTCTCTCTCTCTCTCTCTCTCTCTCTCTCTCTCTCTCTCTCTCAAAATATAAAAGCAAAAAACACCACACTTAGAGGAGAACTTGGTAATTATATAGGATCCAAAAAGGACGCGTTGGTGTCTGTAAATAGTGAGAAACAGGGTCTAAAAAAATGAATCTATAAAGTTGAGTGCCTGTCTCTTTTTAGACACCCCTCTCTCTCTCTCTCTCTCTCTCTCTCTCTCTCTCTCTCTCTCTCTCTCTCTCTCTCTCTCTCTCTCTCTCTTCTTTTGTTCCTCCTCTTTTTACAATGACTGTCGTTTTCTTTGCCTCTCCCTCCTTCTCTCTTTTAGCCTCTCTACCCCTGTCTGAAGATTGCCATTCTTTCTCTGTCACCCTCTTGCCCACCTGACTTTCCATCTATCTGTTTCTTTGTCTGTCTGTTTCTACCTCTTTCTACCATTCCAATGACTTTCTTGCTCTGACTATCATTTCCTTTCTGTATCTCTAAATTACCGATATCTGTCTTTTTTTCCAAGACCAAATTTGATCACCCTTTTAGGGGCTGGGCCTCAACAAATTTTCATCCAATCAATCAATCAATCAACCGATCAATCAATCAATCAAGCAAGCAAGCAAGCAAGCCAACAATAAACAATTATTGAAAGTCTTTCATACAACTCAATAGTAGTATCGCCAAATTTCAATAAAACGATGTAATTTTCAATATTTTTTTTTTTTTGAGTCACTGCATTCACTGTTATGAACCTTCAATCAAAACCCAAGCTGCCCTAATTGCCTACGGCAAAAAGGGCAGTAAGTAAGTAAGTAATCAAAACCCAAAGCCTACGGTTTTCCACACTTCGCTCAGTGTTTCTTTATCTATAGAGAACTGATCATGAAAATACAGAGAAGCTGTTGAGCTTTTCTGCATTGTATGCTCTTTGGCAAAGAAATCCCTGAGGAATTCTTAGCATCCCTGCATTGTCCGTCCGCCCATGTGTGTGACTAACTGTCTGTTCGCTTACGTGACGAAAAGCCCCTGTGTCTAGCCCAAACAACCCCAATGAGGTAACGTAAGGGCTAAACTCTGACCTCAGGTCACCTGTCTGAGAAGTGCCCCCGTCTCGCCCTGCCATACAGTGCTTGGGGTCGGAGGTCAACCATGCGCTCACTGCGCATGTTTCTGTAATTACTCGCCTATCATTAGCGCCGCTGCGCACATGCGCAGAGCAAGAGAGAAATTCGGGCGCACCTATAGCAGCAGACGCGGCGAACGCCGATTTAGCGCATTCCTCGTAATAGGGAATTGCTGTTTGGAGGTACTTTCTAAAAATAGCTTCTTATTATTATTCTCTTCCTTGTTGTTGTTGTTGTTGTTGTTGTTGTTGTTGTTGTTGTTGTTGTTGTTGTTGTTGTTGTTGTTGTTGTTGTTCTTCTTCTTCTTCTTCTTCTTCTTCTTCTTCTTCTTCTTCTTCTTCTTCTTCTTCTTCTTCTTCTTCTTCTTCTTCTTCTTCTTCTTCTCTTCTCCTCCTCCTCCTCCTCCTTCTCTCTTAGTTTTTGCTGTTGTTGACTTTGAAATAGCACCTTCAATTTGCACTAAGAAAATAAAAGTTTTGTCACCACGAAACGATTTTCCACTTTTTCTCATTATTATCTGTTTCTAGAGGATAGTAAAGGTCAAATTTAAAGAGAGAAAGACAAGTAAACAAACAGAAAGATAGACAGATATATCGATAGATAGATAAATAGATAGATCGAAATAGGGATGGAGAGAGATACAGAGAGAAAGAGTAGTATAGAAAAATCAACCACAAACCTAAATCTAGCTCGAGACCGAGAAATAAGACGAAAGACGTGAAAACATTAGAACAGATGGAATGAACAGGGATCGAACCTGCACCTCGATGCGGCACCCATCGCCTTGCCGAGACAAGACCAGGCACTTAACCACTGTGCTATCCGCATCTACAAAAATAGATGCTTCAGGAGCAGTGACTTTCATGTTGGCTTGAGAATAGACTAAGAAGTTGAATCCCTAAGAACGATCAAGTCCATGTTTTTACAGGACATAAACAAACTAGCCTCTAACGGATTAACTTAACGGAAATAAAAATATTTTGTGAATAGGTCATTGGCTTTATTTAATTCTATTCATGTTATTAATATTTTTTTGTTTGTTTTGAATTCTTAAAATATGCATGCATAATGCGTGAACTATTATTCATTTCCTGGTCTTGCTTTTTTTAGTTTTATTTTATTTTTTTTCTCATACTTTTTTAAAATTTTTTTTTACTGCCATACGACAAAATTTCAAACAGCATAAACTAATCAGGTCCAGTTATATAGAGAATAAATAACGTGTTCCTCATCAAGTTTAAAAAAAGTAACTGTGTGGTCAAGCTTGCAAGTAATATGCAATAAATGAAAACAATTATGGTAATGTTAGTAATCCATAAATCAATCTACACAGTATGTGGCTGTCATCATCTACAAAGTTACTGGTAATTTTGCTAGAACATTGTTATAAATGTTAGCATAATTATATGCACGGAAATTTCTGTTTTAAAGACAATAACAACCACAGATTTGAGACTAAAGGTCTACTAGAGTAACTTGAATTGTCAAACAGAAAGGACCAGATCTACACTAAATTCCCATTATGCATTAAACTACTACAGCGTGTCCGAGCTTTTGACAGCAGTCAAACTGTCCACCTGTGGTTACTCACTGCATTCCGGCCACATTTGGATCACGCATTGTTCCCTAAGATCCCATAACCGAACTGCGCATGGAGACTTAAGGGGTTTTACAGACCAGAGGCAGTGATGACCAGTCGAGTGACCGCTGCCCAGTCTGCTCAGCATGCATGCTAGGCTGACCTCGGTGACCTGGGCCGAGCGGCCAGACTACGGCCACATGCATGTCCAGGGGTCATTGGTCCCCAGCTGACCTGATGGGTCGGGGCCAGCAGCTCTCCATGTTACCTGGTACTGGCGCCGGTTCAGGGGTCAAATGTTGGGTCACACACAATAGTTCAGGTCGGGGGAGAGGAAGAAAGAGAGAGAGAGAGAGATTATTTTAACTACCATTTTAACACGATGGTGGCTATTAGAGAGAGAGAGAAAGAGAGAGAGAGAAAAAAAGAGAGAGAGAGAGAGAGAGAGAGAGAGAGAGAGAGAGAGAGAGAGAGAGAGAGATTATTTTAACTACTGTTTTACGACAATGTTGGCTGTGGTGACCATCTGACGTTCATGGTTGAATAAAGCCACCTTGTAAATATCGGGGTTGTTTATAAATGTCAACCTGGAGCTGTCCACTACAACTGGGCTAACAGGCTCGTTGTTTATAGCCCAGCGAAGACCTCAAGCAACCGGTATTTTTAAGTTGATTTCGTTGTTAGGTACAGGAAGTTCGACTTTTGCGTGCAGGGTGAATGCTTGAATTTAAATTTAAAGAACGAAAATGCCACAATGCCTAAGAAAGGGTTTTGTTTTTACTGATTTAAAAAAAAGGTTTTTTTTTTCTTAATTTAATATAAAAGATAAAATTTTGTTGCGATAAAAATTTCATTGTCGCACTCGTTCTTGGTTAATTTTTCTCCCCAAATTTTTTTCGTTAGAATCTTATAGGGAGAAAACGACTTATCTATATTTTTAGGGAAACTTGCATGACGAAAGAATTTGAAATACATAAGAAGTCTTTGCTTCACCCATTGAAGATAGCAAGAGAAGAATCGTTTGTAAGCATTCTGGTCCTGGCAAAGAGAGGAAGACTGCGAGTCAGGGAGGAGTGCGGCAAAATATACAGAAAGAGAGATACAGAGCCAGAGGGAGAGAGAGATAGAGAGAAAGAGAGAGAGGTAGTGGGAGAAAGAAGACGGATGGAGACTGAGAGAAGGAGAAATAGGTAGTGAAAAAAAGAGAGATGCAGAGAGAGCGTGGGAGAGAGTAAGAGGGAGAGAGAGAAAGAAAAAGAGGGAGAGAGAGAGAGAGAAGAAGAAAGAAACAGATGAAGATAGAGAGGATAAAAGAAAGAGTGGGAGGGAGATAGAGAGAGCGGGAGAGAGAGTGAGGGAGAAAAAGGAAGAAAGAGAGAGGGAAAGAAAAGGGGGGAGAGAGAGAGAGAGAGAGAGAGAGAGAGAGAGAGAGAGAGAGAGAGAGAATGAAAGAGGGGGAGGAAGAGAGAGGAAGAATGAAAGAATGGGAGGGAAACAGAGCGGGAGAGAGAAAGAAATAAAGGGAGAGAGAGAGAGAGAGAGAGAGAGAGAGAGAGAGAGAGAGAGAGAGAGAGAGAGAGAGAGAGAACATAGAAAGAAAGAATATAACTTTCTCTTAGGAAGAGCACAAAACACATAAATTATCTTCCTGCGTCGCAAAAGGTTGCAGCAGAGTGACAGGTTCTGTACATTCCATCCAACCTAATTATAGAGTCAGTGCGAGATGTGTGGTCAGACGGCCACGACCTGTCGTAAAGAGATGACTGTCGCACGGTTTGTCGCCGAACAGTTTCCCAGAATGCTTTCTGGCCCAGGGTTGGGGTAAAACACTCAAGTTCCGTTCGACTGTCTTCTTGATTGGACGTAAAAACGTCCCTGTCTCTCTCTGTTTGCCTCTCTCTCTTTCTCTCTCTCTCTCTCTCTCTCTCTCTCTCTCTCTCTCTCTCTTTCTTTCTGTCTTCCTCTCTCTCTGATTTCTCCGTTTTCTCTGTCTTTTTTCTATTTTCTCTCTCTGTGCTTTCTCTCTCTTTCTCACTCTCTCTCTCTCACTCTCTCTTTCTCTCTCTCTTTCTTCTTTCTGTCTTCCTCTCCTCTGATCTCTCTCTACTTTCTCTTTTTTGTTTCTGTTTTCTCTCTCTCTCTCTCTCTCTCTCTCTCTCTCTCTCTCTCTCTCTCTCTCTCTCTCTTTCTCTCTCTCGCTCTATCTCGCTTTCCCACCTATCTTCCATCCGAAACATCGCACGGCCGACTGAATGACTGACTGGCTGACGCACACAGTAATATTACAACAGCTCTTTCTAGGTTATCTGCCCCTTCATAGTTAGATCACGATGACCTTAGGTGAGCCACACCTGACCTGGACGCCTAGCTTGCTTCACTAGTTCATATCTCTCTCTCTCTCTCTCTCTCTCTCTCTCTCTCTCTCTCTCTCTCTCTCTCTCTCTCTCTCTCTCTCTCTCTCTCTCTCTCTCTCTCTCTCTCTCTCTCTTTCTCTCTCTCTCTCTCTCTCTTTCTCTCTCTCTCTCTCTCTCTCTCTCTCTCTCTCTCTCT
>JAWDGP010006107.1:0-15000 GCA_033675545.1 Elysia crispata
ATGACTCATAAAACTATTCATTATGTGCAATTCACACTCTTTTGCGCCTAGTTTCTTTTGGCAGTGCCATAAATATGGATTTGGGAATATTTGGTGGAATCTGACCTGAGTCATAGATTTTGTTGAGTAATGCTGTGATCGAATCAATTCTGTAGTCTTCAGGTGCCCTAAAAGTTTCACTGATTTACTGCTAGGGCCTGTTGATTTGCCTAATCTCATCTTTCTTATTGCTGCCCGGATCTGACAACAAACGCAAAAAATAACAAAAATACATGCAAGATGTTTTTTTTACTAAATAATTTTTTTCTTTAAACATGCCATCAAAAAGTTTGAGGGAACATTGAATTATAGCACAATTGTAGATAATCATAAAGAAAACTATAAAAGGTATGGGCTTTCTGGTTTTTGCATTTTTTTATACTGATTTAGGTCTGTTATATGTGTAAAAATTTTAGTCAACACCAAGGCTCTTTGAGAGTGTTTTCTCTGTAGCAAATATTTGTAATGTTTCAGCAAATATAATTGACGCTCCGTGTGGGTATCAACTTTTAAATTGTGTTAAGGAAAAATCCAGTATTTTTAAAGCAAATGGCTTTTTAACTATGAAATGCCAAACAAATTTATTACCTTCCATAGAATTATAAACCGATATATGTGTTTTCTTTGATAGGAACTATTTTGCAACTGAAATAAGTGACAAAGATATTATTTAGTCATCACACCCCTTACAAAAGAAGCTTTCTAAAGGTGTTTTACTTGTTGGCCTTGCAAAATTGATCCGAAAATTTATTCTTCATTAAAGATGACCAGCAAAATCCATGAACATTTAAAACAGAATGGATAAATGACAAGGATGGTATGCCTGATAATCATTGTCAGTTGCAAAGAGGATCTTCAGAAGGGGCAAACCGTAGTAGTATAAAATGAAAAGCCAATGATATGCTTCTCAGGCTTATTTCAGTTCTTTGTAAAATTCTCATTGTCTAAAGGAAAAAAGTAATAACGCCTAAAACAATCGCAAATCTAGATTCCCATCTTCCAGGTTATACCCAGGTATCTATTCCAAGTCTCAATGTATATAGATACCCTCGATATGTGTCTGTCTTACCTGTGTCTTTCTATGACTTTTCGTGACTCTGCCCTCTTTCTTTTTGAAATGTTTTATATCTGCAACAAGTTTCTCTAACATTTAAACAAAAAAATTCCTTCCTTTTGACTAGATTAAAGAAATCCTGCAACATTCAAAGAGGGACGGTCAGATGGTAAAGAGTCTGACTGCTTCCCTGGTCAGTCGGGAGGAAGAGGAGAGACACCAGAGGAATCTAAATGAGAATGAACAGCTCAAAAAGCAAATAGCTGAGGTCAGTGTCAGGCACAAGTTATGGTACAACCTTTAATAAAGCCATGCCTCCCTTCTCTTGTGCATTTTCAAGTAAGATTCCCAGGAAAACAAGGAAGACATTTTATAAATCAGATATATTCTGTGTTTCTCTTTTTTTTTTACATCATAGAGGCAAGCAAGCAATTCACTTGACAGCCTTTGTAAAGGTTCAGGTCTCTATGCAGGAATGAGGTTAAATTTCATACAGGAAATCTTTATGGGGCTCAACAGAATTTGAAATTGAACTTGCATTGAAATTTTTACCTGAAAGAGGTTCAGGAACTGATAAAATTATGCAGTAATCCTTCTCTTTTGGACCCTTATTTGTTGCAAAATTCAAAGCATTTGATTTGGTCACCATTAGGTCACCATTGTGCTAGCCCAGTGCTATCTTGCTGTATCTCCAGTTTTGTAATTTAGAGTAAAGTCAGTTTGAATGTTTGCAGGCTCACTGTGACCAAGTTTAACCGGAGAATACTCCTTTATCTGTATCTGTGACAAACAGGGGCATTAATCTTGATAATTTTCAAGGCAAACCACAGCATTTAATTTTATCCCCTTCTAAAACTGGGATAAAATTTGAGTGGGCCTGAAAAATGGACATACGATAAGATGCATACTTGATAGCACTGAGCTCATGATTGGTAAAAGGGATATAGAGGAAAATTATGATTATCCTACTTCCTTCTCTAATTTTTTTTATGCATCCCTCTAGCAAGCCTCAATTTAGTACAATCCTTTTAAATGATATATCAGCATAAAAGTAAACGATACCAGCTTTTACAATCTACGCAAGAAAAAGGGATGAGATATTTAATAGAGTTTGGGTGTTCACACCCCTTGTTATTATTCATTAGACAACGTGGTGTTTTGATCTGTGCCACTGTTATGAGACTTATTACTGATGAATCTGTTAAATTTGTCATTATCACCGGAGAGTACATTTATAATTTAGTATCCCTTGTCTAATAATTGCTTTTGCATTGAGAAGTTAAGGACATTCCTTTGGTAAGACCAGCTCCTTTGTGGAAATAAAGCAACAAAAAAATTGTGATAAGTTCTTAAGTTTGATTGCTTTTCATTTAAAATGTCAACACATGTATGGACTATACCCTTATTTCATGCCATGATTTTTACCCTTCTTTTCACAGTGGACCTGTTCTCGTCCTTGTCATGTCTCTCATCTTCATCGCCTCCGTCTTGATGCTACACATCTGAAGTAAATACACCTGAGGCTAGGCCAACTGCCAAAGTATCCTCCCACTCCAATTTCCCCTGACACCGTCTACCCCTGGACTTGAGCAGAGTATTTACTTGGCAAAAAGCAGAGCGTTTTCTGATTCTTATGAAAGAAGGTTCATTTAGCAATAATATGGAAGGAAACTATGGCCTTTACTATTGATGTAATTTTTTTTTGAATCAATTCTTAGGACAAAATTGTGACAGAAAATCCAACTAGATTGTTGACTTTTAACTCTAAATAATGGCTTTTCATTTTTTTTTTTGAATGAGATGAGAGTTGTCTGAATTGAAATAATCAAGGAAAGGAATGTTTTAGAGATTCTATGCCATTAAAAAATCTTCAGCTTTCTCATTTTCAATAGTTTTTTTCTTTTCTTTTTAAATCCATCAAAATCTGTGGCATTTAATTTAACATTCCTTTGCATCCACATTGCACTGAGAACCAATCTTAGTTGATCAAATATTAGTTCTGTTGGATCATCTTTTGTACCTACTCTTGAAAAGTACTCTCATTTTTTTTCAGTCATAGAAAATTTAAGAAAATCGAAATATTTTAAGGTAAAGTTTTTATGGACCTTCCTGCTAGATAAGACATAGAGCGGTCAATATTAACTTGCGGCCTTTGAGCATACATCACTTAAAGAGATCTTTGCTAAAAGTATTGCATCCTATCGCAAATTTGCTATTGTATACGGTATTGACGAGGACATATTTAAATCTGCAATCTGTTTTGTGTGGGAAGGGACAGTCAGTCTAGTTTTGTGCCCAAATGGAATTGTGAGATGCAAATATGAAAAAGGGTGAGTGATTTGACAGTTTGGGAGACAAGTAAGATGATTATCTGATATGGAGCTCTTGAATGGCTCTGACTTAAATGTGGTTGAGAATTTATGTATTCTTTTAAATTTGTCGATCGAGTAGAAGAGGGTTATGGTATTGTTAATTTATGGATTAATTTTATGTATGACGCTATCGCATATTAAATGTGCACCTAAAAAGTGTTCTGATTTGAAATATGTATAACCAGGCTTTTGTCTCATTTTAAACTGCATGTTTTTGTGGAGTTTTTTTCTTGCTGCTTTAGTAATTATGAATATTTTAAAAGTATTTAATCTTGTCATCTGTGATACATCTTCTGCCCCATTTCCACAATTAATGAATGCATTTTGCTGTTATCTCATTGAAAAACATTCGAATTTACAACACTTATAACTTTTCTAAACTTTTAGGGGTGAAAATTGTCCGAAAATATAAGTGTGCTCTGATCTGATGAGATATCATTTTTTTTTTACATTTTCAGCTTCGTTGATTTTGAAAAAGTTAGACTAAAGAGCTGAGTTTTTTTCTTTTTTTCAAATTCAAATTTTTTTATCTGACAGACTCTTTATGAAGATGTCATATACAGTGTATTTCTAATGAACAATAAGGCATGAATCAAGAAAAAAACAACCTAAAACATGATAGCTATCTGAAGTGAATCCCTCCATTTATGTGAAAAATCTGTAGAAATTGGTTATGACATTTGTCTTGCACCCAAGCTAAATACGTGTAGGTCAGGTTGTGCTAGAATGAATACATGTGTAAAATTCTTACGTGTAGTCAATACTAGCTTAAGCATAAGGAAATTTATCTTTTTCCTCTTCATCTTTCTCTCGAAAAAAAAAATTCCCATGGCTTCAGGAACGTTTTTTTTTACACCATGCGTTTCCGTCCTTGTATAACATAAATTTCATGGTGTGTTTGATTATGTGGGCTTGTTCATTTTGAGGCAAATTGCTGTGCATATGTTCGATATGGATGGATAGAAATCACATATGCCAAAGCAAATCATTGTGTGGCTTTTCTTTTTGTCAATGTTGTTGAACTAGTCTATTACATCTTTTGTATTTTCCCACGAGTTGATGCTTGTCTTTGATTTGATATTGAGAACAATTTTCTCTACAATTTGCTCGCTGATTCCTGTCAGTTCAGGCTTGCAATGGTTTATGGGTCTGCAGCTTGGTTTATTTTTAAAATTTGTCTTGTTGTCTTTGAGGGTAATATGCTTCTCTCTTGACTGTATAGTATTAATTCTGTCATTGAGTTCAAGTCACTCTGCATTTCATTTGCGCTTCACTGTGATTTGCGATTGAATGGTTGTGTTAGATTTCGTGTATTATTTCTGTATATTTTTAGTTATGAGGTTTTCATTTTGTTCTTTATTCAGTTTATAATAGTTGTTTGTCTTGTCAGCAGGGATCAAGAGGTGGATGTCGCTTTTGATTTATATAAAAGTATATATATTAGATAAAGTTAGGGCAAAATCATAAAGTGGAATAGGAATTATGATGGACAATGGAAGAAAAAAGAGGTATAACAGAGAGGAAAATGTGGCGATTTTGTTCTGATATAAAGAGAGGACAAGCAATTTGAAAAAGATCGAGGGATGAAGTAAAACCAACAGACGATTGAGGAACTATGCCGAGAGGAATGATTGTCGGTTGAGTAGATATGGAGATTTCAGGAGTGGGACAGAGGGGGAGGGGGTTATCCTGATTGTCCCATATCTAGTTCACCTATTAATATGTGTAAGGGTCGTCTCTACACACATGCCTTTTTCCGAACTGCTTTAGTTTTTTGTTTTGTTGTTTTGTTTTGTTTTCCTCTTCTCTTTCAATTTTCAATATGAGGTTGCAAAACACACATCAGTAACTATAAAAAAAAAGAGAGAGAGAGAGAGAGAGAGAGAGAGAGAGAGAGAGAGAGAGAGAGAGAGAGAGAGAGAGAGAGAGAGAGAGAGAGAGAGCAAAGGGGCCTGGCTATGTGATAAGTAAAGAAGTAAGAACATGAATTTTCAGTTTCTCCTGAGACTAAGAAACATGTATTTTTAAGGCTTCATAAAAGACAAAATGGTTGGAAAGAGAATTTGAAAATGACAACATAAAGTTGAAACACGGAGAAAATCCTTTCTTTGTATATTTGTGTTAAAACCAACTCGTGAAAACGTTTGCAGACATAAGCTACAGACATAGAAATATTTTAGTTGGAAAAGATAAAAGGAAGCAGTGTTTCTCCAATATTCTGGCTAGGGTGGAAGACAGCCTGACTAGTACTCAGTAGTTCGTTCATTATGTAAACAAGTTCACTGATGTAAACACAGTGGAGGCCATTGTTACTTTGAGTGACTTGTCTGTAACAGCAACGTTAAGAGGGTGAAATTTTTTGTTATGAAGAAATCATGAGTAAATGTCACAAAACCATTTTTTAATTGAGGTAAACAAAATGGCTTTCCAATTTTGTCAAATTTAACAGCTCTAACCAAGTTAATTAATTAAATTAATTAGTACAATCCATCAATATGCACTCTAAGTAAACTGCATTAAATTGGACTTCCCAATAGGTCACTATATAAAGCCCTCCAATTGTTAATAGATTGTAAGCTTGGCTAGGTAACGAACCAAGAACTGGCTCTAATCCCTAACGGTGTTAAGACCCGTAAAACGGTCAAGGTCCACACGCTATGACGGCGCGCGCCAGTCGTCATGTATGCCTTGGGTCTGGTGTGGCTCCTCCCATAATACACTCGTTATACATTGGAGAATAGATGCTGGGAGGGAAGTTTTGTCGGACGGGTGTGTGAGAACCACAACCTCCTCAGAGGTACCGGCGACTAGGGTACTTCGTCAATGTGGTGTTGGATGAGTAGGCGATACCGAGAGTGCCTATATGGCGGAGGATCGTGGCTGAAAACCTTCACCCCCTTTTATTTTTTTTTGGTTTGTTTTTTTGTTGTACTCCTCTTTTGTTATTAAAAAAAAAAATAAAATAAATCGATCCTGAGAGAATATGCCGGCTGAAACCCTCCACTATGGGGTTTGCCTATTTGGGCGCCGTCATCTCTCTCTCTCTCTCTCTCTCTCTCTCTCTCTCTCTCTCTCTCTCTCTCTCTCTCTCTCTCTCTCTCTCTCTCTCTCTCTCTCCCCCTCTCTCTTTCATCTTTGCATCTTTTCTTACATTTTTTAATATTCTGTTTATCTTTATGCCCCTTTCTAAATTAACCTATTAATGAGTGCTCCTCTATAACTGTGAGTCACTATTTTTTTGTTTTTGTTATTTCCAAGTATCTCGTTTATAGGCTATAAATTTCGGGTTGATTTGGGTGCAATAGCAGCGTTCTTCATAATGCATGACGCGCTCCGCAAGTTATTCAGTGCAGTTATGAAGGATAGAGAGATTTTTTTTGATTGATAAAGTACGGATCTCGTCCTTTTGGATCCCATTTCATACATTTGGGGTACACGTGACTATTCATTACTATTATTATTATTATTATTATTATTATTATTATTATTATTATTATTATTATTATTATTATTATTATTATTATTATTATTATTATTATTATTATTATTATTATTATTATTATTATTATTATTATTATTATTATTATTATTATTATTATTATTATTATTATTATTATTATTATTATTATTATTATTATTATTATCATTATTATTATCATTATTATTATTATTATTATTATTATTATTATTACTATTATTGTTGTTGTTGTTGTTGTTGTTGTTGTTTCGTTTTTTATATAATTTTGAACGTACTAAACGCTAAATTAAAATCTGCTTTCACTTAATCTTGGAGTGAACTTTTGGAGATATTACTAAATGTTGACTATGAATTGTATTGACATACAAAAAACCAACCTGGAACCACATCTAGTGTGTGCTCTGGGCTTTATTACTACATGTACTGAGAAGAAATCTGTCGCATTTAAGCTGTACTTTAAGCCTTTGTTAAACCAAAGTCAGAACAAAAGTAGCATCTGCCCCAATCTCACTTATCTTCAGCAATCAGGAAAAAGCGACTTTTGACTTAGTCTCTCTGGCGATTGTGTTGGATTCCTGTCTGTGGACCTCATCATTGTCCCAAAGGTATTGTTATGGCGGTTTAATTGTTACATGCCATAAGAGCAGCTTTGATCAGTTGATTTTTACATACTGCAAGCGTCTCACGCAACTGTCCAAGCAGTTTTTCACTGTTGTGTTGCTATTTCTTTCTTCTTTTTCCGGTTCTTCCTCTTTCACTGTCTGTCTCTTGCCATCCCTCCCCCTCCCTCTTTCACTCTTTTATAATTTTTGTGTCTCATCTCTCCTTTTCTATACATTTTTATTCCTTTTATGTCTGCCTGTAAGTGAGTATATTACTCATTCTTTCTCTCTAACTGTGTGTAGTTATTTCTTTGTTTTCTTTCAAGTTTGTTCTCTTTGACTCTATGTCTCTGACTGTACCTCTTTATCTCTCTCTCTCTCTCTCTCTCTCTCTCTCTCTCTCTCTCTCTCTCTCTCTCTCTCTCTCTCTCTCTGTCCATCTGTCTGTCTCTATCTCTCTGTGTCCTATGTCTGTCTAGTATCAATTTCTTTTTCTCCCTCTCTCTCTTTTTGTTTGGCTTGGTCCTATGAATTATGATCTATTTTATACCTTTATATCTCTGTGTATGTCAGAATATTACTCACTGTTTCTTCTCTAAATGTATGTAGCTATTTCTTTCTTTTTCATGCGGTTCTTCCTCTTCCACTCACTATGTCACTCTTTCTCTGTCTCTAACTTCTTTGTTTCTCTGCTCTCAATTTCGTGATTTTATATCTTTATGTGCCTATCTATGTCATTACTTTACTCCCTATTTGTCTCAAACTGAGTGGCGCTATTCAATATCCCCTTTCTACTTCTTCTTCTTCTTCTTCTTCTTCTTCTTCTTCTTCTTCTTCTTCTTCTTCTTCTTCTTCTTCTTCTTCTTCTTCTTCTTCTTCTTCTTCTTCTTCTTCTTCTTCTTCTTCTTCTTCTTCTTCTTCTTCTTCTTCTTCTCCTCTCTCTCTCTCCCTCTCTCACTCTCTCTACCCTCCCTCTCTCACTCTCTCCACCCTCCCTCTCTCTTTCTCTCCACCCTCCCTCTCTCTTTCTCTCACTCTCTCTCTCTGTTAAAACCTAATGCAGCGTCATGTTTACAGGGAAGTAACTGTTGAAATGGAAAGTTTCTGAGAACTCGGGTATAAAAACTGTTGAAAGAAAAAAAAATGTGAAATGCATTTTTCTCTTATACTTGTGTCGTAAATTGTATTAAATCTTTTTATGAAGTTGTTGAAATTACAGAGATCTTTATATTGAAGTAGTGAAACTATCAAACAAAATCCAAACCAACCCTCTGTTTATGTCTTTCTGTATCTCTCTCTCTCTCTCTCTCTCTCTCTCTCTCTCTCTCTCTCTCTCTCTCTTTCTTTCTGCCATACACTCTTTCTCACTCTGTTCACACACACCCTCAGACCACATGGATCAAAAGTGTTTCCAGATGATAACTTATTGAGTTTTAGTTAGACCGAAAGAAACCATCAACCTCTAGATCTAGTATTGTTACAAATATGGTAAAAAATGAAGAGAAGAGTAAATTTAGTCCAATGACAAGATGGACACCTGTATGCAAATTTAATTCAACAGAAAGGAAAATTCTCTTTTGAACTCATCAATCAATCAATCAGGTGCCGTGCTCTTTAGCGTAGGCGGTCATGACTTTGCACGCATCTCTATCTCATGCCGCTTTCAGCGCTTCTATCAATCATCCTTTTTTTGAGCCACTTTGTTAGTCCATCCAACATCTTTTGATGCTGCTTCCCCTGCTGCTTTTTCCTACAATCATTTTAGTTGTCACAAGATGCTCTAGTCTCTCTCTTCTCATCCCATGGCCAAAAAAGGTTGCCTGGCGTTAATGTATTCTATTTATGCGTGATCTTGCGTTATTCTTGACGCACTTTTTGAGTAAGTTACGTCCATCACTTCATATTAAAGAAGCCAAGTATTTAAATTGATACCTTTGCTTGAGTTTGTTCCCGTTAATTAAGATGTTGATGTGTGGACTCTCATTGCTTCAACTGACCACCATTCTGTGTCATGATACGTAGTGAGATGAATATTTTAATTTGTTCAGATCAACCACGCACAACCGTAATTCCATGACGTATATATTTTAAGATATGTAACTCTATGCTATAACTGATTAACTTGAAATAGTTGCCCTTTGTATCTAGGAGTGAGTTTGTTCAGTTTTTAGACACGGCATTGTTTTTTGTTTTTTTTTTGTCTGACCTTGACTGCCTCTTGCGTGTTAAGACATACAATGACAGAGAAAGATAATGAACAAAGACAAAAGAAAAAAAAATATTTGTCTTAAGTGGGGGAAAAATTGCAAAAAAAAAAAAAGAATGAGTAAGAGAATAAAGAAATAGCGAAACAGAGAAAAAGAATCAGAAGTATGTACAACTACAAGAAGTACAAGTACAACTTAAACTATAACAAGTACAACTACAACTACAACTACAACAGGTACAAGTACAACTACAACTACAACTAAAACAAGTACAAGTACAACAAGTACAACTACAACTACAACTACAACAGGTACAAGTACAACTACAACTACAACTACAACAAGTACAACTACAACTACAACTACAACTACAATAGGTACAAGTACATTTACAACTACAACAAGTACAACTACAACTACTAATTCAACAAGTACAAGTACAACTACAACTACAAGAAGGACAACTACAACTACAACAATACAACTACAAATACAACAAATACAACTACAACTATAAAAATTACAAGTACAACTACAACTACAACAAGTACAACTACAACTACAAGAAGTACACGTACAACTACAACTTGAATAAGTAAAACTACAACTACAACAAGTACAAGTACAACTAAATCTACAACAAATACAACTACATCGACTACAAGTACAAGTACAACTTGAACAAGTACAACTACAATTACAAAAAGTACAACTACAACTGCAACAAGTACAAATACTACTTGAACTAGTATAACTACAACTACAACTACAAATGCAACAGGTACAACTACAACTACAACATGTACAACAACAACTACAACTACAACAAGTCCAAGTACAAAGACAACTACAACTACAACAAGTACAAGTACAACTACAACTACAACTACAACTACAACAAGTACAATTACATTTACAACTACAACAAGTACAACTACAACTGAAACAAGTACAATTACAAATAAACAAGTACAACTACAACTACAACAAGTACAACAACAACTGCAACAAGTACAAGTACAACTACATCTACAACAAATACAACTACAACAAATACAAATACAAGTACAAGTACAACGACAACTGCAACAAGTACAAGTACAAATTTAACTAGTAGAACTACAACTACAACTACAAATACAACAGGTACAACTACAACTACAACATGTACAACAACATGACAACTACAACAAGTACAAGTACAAACACAACTACAACCACAACAAGTACAAGTACAACTACAACTACAAAAAGTACAATTAAAACTACAACAAATCCAACCACAACTACAACTACAACAAGTATAAGTACAACTACAACTGCAACAAGTACAACTACAACTACAACTACAACAAGTACAAGTACAATTACAACTACAACAAGTACAAGTACAACTACAAGTATAACAAATACTATGAGTACAATAATTACAATTAGAAGTATAACAAGTACAAGTACAAGTACAACTATAACTACAACTACAACAAGTACAACTACAACTACAACTACAACAAGTACAACTACAACTACAACAAATACAACTACAACTATAATAAATACAAGTACAACTACAACTACAACAAGTACAATTACAACTATAACAAGTAAAAATAAAACTACCAGAAGTACAAATACAAATACAACCACAACAAGTACAAGTACAACAACAACTAGTACAAGTAAAAGTATCACTACAAAAACAAAAAGTAAAAGTACAACTACAACTACAACAAGTACCAGTACAACTACAACTACAACTGCATCTACAAAAAGTACAATTACAACTACAACAAGTGCAAGTACAACTACGACAAGAACAAGTACAAGTACAACTACGACAAGTACAAGTACATTTACAACAAGTACAAGTACAACTACAAGAAGTACAAGTACAACTAAAACTACAACAAATACATTTACAACTACAACTAATAAAAGAACAAGTATATCTACAACTACAAAAAGAACAAGTATAACTTCAACCACAACAAGTACAAGAACAACCAAAACTACAAAAAGTACAGGAACAACTAAAAAAAAAGGTACAAGTACATTTACAACAAGTACAAGTAACAACTATAAGAAGTACAAGTACAAGTACAACTCCAACAAGTACAAGCACAACTACAACTACAATAAAAAGAAGTAGAACCACAAGAATACAAGTACAAATGCAATTACAAGTACAATTACAACTGCAACTACAAGTACAAGTACAACTACATCTACAACAAGTAAAAGTACAACTACAACAACAAGTACAAGTACAACTACAACTACAACAAGTACAAGTACAACTACAACTACAAGTACAAGTACAACTACAACTACAACAAGTACAACTACAACTACAACTACAACTACAACAAGTACAAGTACAACTACAACTACAACAAGTACAACTACAACTACAACTACAACAAGTACAACTACAACTACAACAAGTACAAGTACAACTAAATCTACAGTAAGTACAACTACAACAAATACAAGTACAACTACAACTACAAGTACAACAAGTACAAGAACAACTACAACAAATACAACTACAAATAGAACAAGTACAAGTACAACTACAACTACAACAAGTACAAGTACAACTACAACTACAACAATTACAAGTACAACTACAACTACAACAAGTACAACTAAAACTACAACAAATACAAGAACAAGTACAACTACATTTACAACTACAACAAGTACAACTACAACTACAACAAGTAACAATACAAGTACAACTACAACTACAACAAGTAAAACTACAACTACAACTACAATAAGTACAAATACAACTACAATAAGTACAAGAACAACTACAACTACAACTACAACAAGTACAAGTACAACTAAAGCTACAACAAGTAGAACTACAACTGCAACTACAACAAGTACAAGTACAACTACAACTACAACAAGTCACAAGTACAACTACAACTACAACAAGTACAAGTACAACTACAATTACAAGAAGTACAAGTACAACTGCAAGAAGTAGAATTAAAACTACAAGAAGTACAAGTAAAAGTACAACTACAACAAGTACAAGTCGAACTACAACTACAACAAGTACAAATACATCTACAAGAAGTACAAGTACAATTACAAATACAAAAAGTAAAAGTACAACTACAACTGCATCTATATCAAATACAAGTACAAGTACAACTACATTAAATACAAGTACAACTCAAACTATAACGAATACAAATACAATTATAATTACATTAAGTACAAGGACAATTACAACTACAACAAGTACAACTACAACTAAAACTGCAAGTATAACTACAACTATAAATACAACAAGTACAAGTACAACTGCAACCACAACAAGGATAACTACAACTACAAGAACAACTAGTAGAGGTTCGAATACAACAAGTACATGTTTAACTACAACTACACCTACAACAAGTACAAGTACAACTACAACTATAACTGCATCTATAACAAGAACAAGTACAAGTACACTACAACTACAACAAATACAAGCCCAACTACAACTGCAACAAGTACAAGTACAAGTACAAGTACACCTAAAACAAGTACAAGTACAACTACAACAAGTACAAGTACAACTACAACTTGAACTATAACAAGTACAAGTACAAATACAGATACAACAAGTACAACTAAATCCACAACTACAACAAGTAAAAGTAAAACTACAACTACAACCAAAAGTAAGGAACAAGTACAACTACAACTACAAGTATAACTGCAACTACCACAAGTACAAGTAAAAGTACAACTACAACAAGTACAATTACAACTACAAGTTAAACTACAAGATGTACAACTACAACTACAACTACAACAAGTACAAGTACAACTACAATTACAACAAGTACAACTACAACTACAACTAAAACAAGTACAAGTACAACTAGAACTACATTAAGTACAACTACAACTACAAGAAGAACAACTACAACTACAACAAGTATAAGTATAACTATAACAAGTACAAGTACAAGTTCAAATACAAAAAAGTAAAAGTACAACTACAACTAACAACTACAACTACTATAAGTACTAGTACAAGTACAAATACAACTACAAGAAGTACAACGGCAACTACAGGTACAACAACTATAACTACAAAAAGGACAACTACAACTACAACTACAAGAAATACAACTTCAACTACAACTGCAATAAGTACAAATAAAACTAAAACTTCAACTACAACAAGAACTATTGTTACTACAACAAAAAGAAGTACAACAAGAATAAGTACAACTACAATACGTATATGTACAACAGCAAATAAAAGTACAACGAGATATATATCAAGTACAAGTACAACTACAACAATTACAAGTAAAACTACAACAACAAAAAGTACAAGTACAAACTTAACTACAACAATTAAAAGTACAACTACAACTACAACAAGTACAATTACACCTACAACAAATAAAAGTACAAGTACAACAAGTACAAGTACAACTACAACTTCAACAAGTAAATATACAACAACAATTACAACAAGTGCAACTACAACTATAAAAATTACAACTTGAACTATAACAAGTACAACTACAACTACAACAAGAACAAGTACAACTGCAACTACAACATATTCAGTTACAACAACAAGGACAAGTACAACTACAACTGCAATAAGTATAACTACAACTACAAGTATAAGAACAACTACAATTACAGACAGACAGACAGACAGAATGAGAGAGCGTGGAGGAGAAATGACCCGAAAAAAAGAAATACATACGAGTCAGTTAAAAAGAAAGAGTGAGATTTATAACGAATTAGACGGAGGAATAAACAATATATATCAAAATTCTTAGACGAGAGAGAGGTAGAGGGATAGAGAGAAGGAGAGATCGGAAGAGGACGGACCTAAAGAGAAAGAAAGAAAAAGTCCCAATGGTTAAGATAGAAATACTTAATTATAGACCAAAATAGACAGGGACAGAAAGAAAAAAAAATTATCGGAAGTGAGAAGAGATAGATAGAGAGAAACAGAGAGAGAGAGAGAGAGAGAGAGAGAGAGAGAGAGAGAGAGAGAGAGAGAGAGAGAGAGAGAGAGCGTGCTAAGGGCAATAAAGTGGAAAAAAAGAAAGAAAAAAAGTAGCTCGGGTATAGTGAAAGAGTGAAGTATATAAACACAAAATGATAGATCATGTGAGAGAGAGAGAGAGTGAGTGAGAGAGAGAAAGGCGGGGATGGGGCGGGGGGGAGGAGAGAGAAAATCGAAGATGGAGAACTAGAAATACAATAA
>JAWDGP010006107.1:20000-31577 GCA_033675545.1 Elysia crispata
TAAAAGAAAAAGCGACACGCAGTTACGATGGAGAAAAAAAACAATTTACTGATTTAGATGACGTCAAAATGTTTACAAAAAATAATTAATAAAAGATAGAAGAGAGAGAGAGAGAGAGGGGGGGGGACCTGAATGAGAGAGCTCAGAAGGCAAAAAAAATAAAGAAAGAAAGAAAACAGAAAGAAATAGGGTCACAACGGTAAAGAGAAATGGTGGGCTTGATACAAACATAGACAGAGGCATAAACAAAATAGAAATATCACAGTTCATAGATTAGAGTTGGGGGGGGGAGAGAGAGAGAGAGAGAGAGAGAGAGAGAGAGAGAGAGAGAGAGAGAGAGAGAGAGAGAGAGAGAGAGAAATAGTGATCAGAAAAGAACGAACAAAAAAAGAAAGAAAGGAAAAGTCCCACTTGGTAAGAAAGAAATAGTGAATTATAGACTGGAATAGACAGAGACAGAAAGAATGTATGGGAAGTGAGAGAGTGAGAGAGAGAGAGAGAGAGAGAGAGGGAGAGACAAACAGATAGAGACAGACATACAGACAGAGATATAGGAGGACGAAGTAAGAGGGACAGATACTGATGAAGGAGACGAAGTGTGAAACAGGAAAACCTTGAAGAGAAAAAAGAAAAAGGACACGAGTTAAATCACATATCAGGCGCATGAACTCTTTAAAATTTTTGTAGAAAAATTAATGACGACTCAAGAAAATAGAGAGAGAAATATAAAGGAGAGATTGATATACTGATTAAGATGAGACAACAAACTAGAGGCACACATAAGAGAGAGAGAGAGAGAGAGAGAGAGAGAGAGAGAGAGAGAGAGAGAGAGAGAGAGAGAGATAGAGAGAGAGAGAGCGAAACGCAGGGAGGTAGACAGATTGACAAAGTAAAAATCTATAATGAAAGAAAAGAGGCAAAGGAGTGCCGATAGATAGAGAGAGAAAGAGAGAGTTAGATAGAGAGGTAGAGAGAGAGTTAGATAGAGAGGTAGAGAGAGAGTTAGATAGAGGGTAGAGAGAGAGGTAGAGAGAGACTGATAGAGAGATAGATTTATATAGAGAGATAGTTAGAGAGAGAGTTAGAGAGAGAGAGTTAGAGAGAGAGAAATAGAGAGAGTTAGAGAGAGAGACTTAGAGAAAGAGAGTTAGAGAGAGAGATAGAGAGAGAGTTAGATAGAGAGAGAAAGAGAGAGTGTTAGATAGAGAGGAAGAGAGAGAGAGAGAGGTAGAGAGAGTGTTAGATAGAGAGGAAGAGAGAGAGAGAGAGGTAGAGAGAGTGTTAGATAGAGAGAAAGAGAGAGAGAGAGAGGTAGAGAGGGAGAAAAGAAATGACACAGCAAGTGAGAGAGATAGAGAGAGAGAGAGAGGGAGAGATTCAGATAGAGAGAGAGATAGAGAGAGAGGTAGATAGAGAGATAGAGAGAGAGTTAGATAGAGGGTAGAGAGAGAGAGGTAGAGAGGGAGAAAAGAAATGACACAGCAAGTGAGAGAGATAGAGAGAGAGAGAGGGAGAGATTCAGATAGAGAGAGAGATAGAGAGAGAGGTAGAGAGGGAGAAAAGAAATGACAAAGCGCGTGAGAGAGATTGAGAGAGCGTGGGAGGGAATTAACCCGTAAAAAGAAAGAAATGGGGACACTCAGGTACGGAAAAAGAGTGAGCTATATACACACATAGAGGGAAGCATAAAAATAATGATCTCAAACATGATTTTATTCAAAGATATTAAACTGCTCGGGCAAAGTAATTCCTATTATGTACTCCAAGTTTTGCCATAGGGATGGTGGCGTGAAATAGAGGTATATAAGTATTAAAATGTTGAGTTCATTGATACCCATATAATGGATCTTTTTTTATTAATTTTTTTGTTCCACAGTATCTACCATATAGCAAAGAGAAAAAGCAGACAGAATCAATAGAAATTGAAACACAGTCATTTCGGCCGACACATAAGAAAATAAAAGACGAGCAATGAATATAGTTAAAATGGAAGACGCATTGATATACTGATTTAAATGCCGACACAAGGTTTACAAAAAATATTCAGAAAAGAGAGAAGAGGCACACAGAAGAGAGAGGAAGAAAGAGATAGGAAAATAGAGACAAAGAAAGAAAGACAGCAAGAGAGAGAGAGAGAGAGAGAGAGAGAGAGAGAGAGAGAGAGAGAGAGCGTGTAAAACATAAAACCCGCAAATAGAAAGAAATCGTGAGACAGAGGTATAGAGATACAGTGAGCTATATTTAAACATGGACAGAGGCTTCAATAAAATATATCAAGTTTTATAGAACAGTAAGAGAGAGAGAGAGAGAGAGAGAGAGAGAGAGAGAGAGAGAGAGAGAGAGAGAGAGAGAGAGAGAGAGAGCGTGCTTAGGGCAAGAAAGTGGAAAAAAGAAAGAAATAAGGTAGGTCGGGTATTGAAAAAGAGTGAAGTATATAAACAAAAAATGATAGATCATGTGAGAGAGAGAGAGAGAGAGAGAGAGAGAGAGAGAGAGAGAGAGAGAGGAAGAGAGAAAGAGAGAAAGAGAGAGAGAAAGGCAGGGGTGGGGCGGGGGGAGGAGAGAGAAAATCGAAGATGGAGAACTAGAAATACAAAAAAGAAATTGTTCCACACAGTTACATATGAGTAGTGAGTTATGAATTGACATAGACAGATACGGTAAAATAGAACACTGTAATTAAAATGAGAAAATATATGTGAAGAAAAAGATTGTGTGATAGATAAAGTAAGAATGCGGGAGAGATAGACACAACAAGAGAAAAAGAAAGAGAGCGTAAGAGAGATAGAGTTACAGAGAAAGGAAAGAGAGGAAAGAAATAGAGACTCATATATAGAGAGAAACTTTACATACGTGTAAGAAATCTTTTTTGAAAGCATTTTCTTGTATTCTAAAAGATGTGTCCACGTTACTATTTTACTCCCTCTGTCTCTCGTAACGGTGTGTCGCTATTTCTTTCTTATCTTCCTGATTCTTCCTCCTCCACACTATCTCTCCCTCTGCCTCCCTCTTTTTCTCTCTTTTTTTCTTAGTCCTCTCTTTAACTCTCTCTCTTTTTCTCTCCCTCTCTCTATGTCTCTCTTCTTTGCCTCCCTCTTTTTCTCTCTCATTCTCTTAATCCCCTTTCTAACTCCCTCTCTCTCTCTCTCTCTCTCTCTCTCTCTCTCTCTCTCTCTCTCTCTCTCTCTCTCTCTCTCTCTTTCCCTTCTTTTCCTCCCTCATGTCATTTTTGAAACCATTTTTTGTAAGTTCTCTAAAAGATGTGTCCACTTTATTTTATTACTCCCTCTGTCTCTCGTAACGGTGTGCCGCTATTTCTTTCTTGTCTTCCTGAATCCTCCTCCTCCATACTATCTCTCATTCTGTCTCCCTCTTTTTCTCTCTCATTCTCTTAATCTTCTCTTTAACACTCTCTCTCTCTCTCTCTCTCTCTCTCTCTCTCTCTCTCTCTCTCTCTCTCTCTATGTATGTATGTCTCTACATCTTTATGTCCCTCTTTCTTTCGGTCTATTTTGAAGCAAGTTTTTCTCGGCAGCCTTTCATGTTACGCATCTCTGATATAGTTACAAATTCTACTGTGTTATATGTCTTTCTAATATCGGCTTTAGGTAGTATTATCATCGATTGTCTTTTTTTCTGATTTTTCGGCCTAGATATTGTGTTTGAGTCTTAATGACTGTGTCTCTGATTTTTCTTTCTGAAACTTTTGGGTGCTACCGAAGGAATGACGGAACTGGGTGTCCAAGATATGACTGTAAGTGAGACCAAAATGACGATTTTCAAACCTTTATTCCCCACCCCAGCCCAAGTGGCTACATCTGTGATACAGAATAAGAATGACTTTAAACGAACAGTTTATTGTCTTTGTATAAAATCATGATTGAGATCGTTATATTCAATTTGTTTCTTTGTTTCTCTACTTGATTTCAAAAACTTATGGGCGTTTATTAACTCATTAATTTAGTTTAAAACAATTTGCAAAACAGGCATACAAAAAACTTGGAAAAAGACGCATTTTGCATGTTTTTCTTTTTTTAATTTTTACACATGAGTTGTCGTTAATTTTGTATTTTAGCAGTTACTTTCGTCTAGACATAAGGCCGATCTAGATTGCTTCACGTATTTAAAAGAGTTCATGCCCTTACTGAGTGATTAAATCGTAAGATTTTTTCTTTCTATTCTTCTTCATTCTCTACTTTCAATCTAGCTCTCTTTCTGTATCTCTGTCTATCTTCCTCTCTCTCACTCTAATTTGTTCTCTCTAACTCTCTCTCTCTCGCTCTCTCTCTATCTATCTCTTATTGTCTTTAAGTCTGTATATAACTTTAACTATTCTAATTCCTGTACGTCCTTACCTCTTTTTATTGTCAAATTAACATCCATTCCACGTTCCCTCTTTCTATCTCTTTCTCTTTCGCTCTCTCTCTCAATCTCTCTCTCTGTTTCTCTGTCTGTCTGTCTGTCTGTCTGTCTGTCTCTCTCTCTCTCTCTCTCTCTCTCTCTCTCTCTCTCTCTCTCTCTCTCTCTCTCTCTCTCTCTCTCTCCTTCTCTTTACTTTTCGCCTCTTCTCTTATTCCGAATTTTTTTTATACCTTTTGGTTCGTTTCTAAACCATTATATAACTGAGCCTTTTATTGTAATTGTGTTTCGCTTTTTCTGGAATCTGATTCTAGTTCTTGCTCTTTCATTTTGTCTCTCTTTCACTCTCTCTCTCTCTCTCTCTCTCTCTCTCTCTCTCTCTCTCTCTCTCTCTCTCTCTCTCTCTCTCTTTAGGTCTATTTGGAAGCCAGTTCTCGCCCAATCTTACATGTTACGCATCTCTGATATAGTTACAAATTATTCCGTGTTGTATCTCTTTCGAACATCGGCTTTAGATTAGTATTATCACAGATTATCTTTTATTTTCTGATTCTCCGGCTTACATATTGTCTTTTGGTCTCAATGACTATGTCTCTAACTTTTCTCTTTGCAGGACGTGGGTGCTTCCGAAGGAATGACTGAACTGGGGGTCCAAGATATGACTGTAAGTGAGCTCAAAATGATGATTTTCAAACCTTTATTCCCCACTACCACTCAATTGGCGACATCTGTGATACAGAATACGAATGAATTTAAACGATTAGTTTATTGTATTTGTATAAATTAATGATTGAGATCGTTATATCCAATTTGTTTCTTTGTTTCTCTACTTGATTTCAAAAACTTATGGGCGTTTATTAACTCATTAATTTAGTTTAAAACAATTTGCAAAACAGGCATACAAAAAACTTGGAAAAAGACTCATTTTGTATGTTTTTTCTTTTGGTAATTTTTATACATTAGTTGTCGTTAATTTTGCATTTCAGCAGTTACTTTCCTATATCGCAAGGCCGATCAAGATTGCTTCACGTATTTAAAAGAGTTCATGCCCTTACTGAGTGATTAAATCGTGAGACTTTTTCTTTCTATTCTTCTTTGCTCTCTTCTTTCACTCTAGCTCTCTTTCTGTATCTCTAGCTCTCTTCCTGTCTTCCGCTCTAATTCTTTCTCTCTAATTTTCTTTCGCTCTCTCTGTCTCTGTCTGTCTCTCTGTTCGTCTATCTGTCTGTCTGTCTGTCTGTCTGTCTGTCTGTCTGTCTCTCTCTCTCTCTCTCTCTCTCTCTCTCTCTCTCTCTCTCTCTCTCTCTCTCTCTCTCTCTCTCTCTCTCTCTCTCTCTCTCTCTCTCTCTCTCTCTCTCTCTCTCTCTCTCTTTCTCTGTCTCTCTCTCTCTCTGTGTCTCTTATTGTCTTTAAGTCTGTATATAACTTACACTTTCTCAGTTCTTGTGCGTCCTTACTTCTTTTTTTTTTTTTTTTTTGTTTTGAATTAATTTTCATTCAACGCTCTCTCTCTGTCTCTGTCTCTATCTCTTTCTCTCACTCTCTTTCTCTCTCTCTCGCTCTCTTTCTCCCTCTTTCTCTCTCTATCTCTCTCTCTCACTTTTTTCTCTCTCACTAGTATTTTTATCGCTCATTTTCTGATGCGTTAGCCGTCACGTATTTCAGATCTATGTGCATTCTACAACTTTATCTCTCTCTTTTCTTTTTTTTGTTTTTTGTTACCCCCTCTCTCTCTCTCTCTCTCTCTCTCTCTCTCTCTCTCTCTCTTTCTCTCTCAATTTTTCCTTTCTTTCTCGTTCTTCGTCTAACATATCCTCTTCCTGTTTTCTTTTTTTGTGTACATCCCTCTCTGTCTGTCTGTCTGTCTGTCTGTCTGTCTGTCTGTCGGTCTCTATCTCTCTCTGTGTCTCTCACTCCCTACCTCTCTCTCTCTCTCTCTCTCTCTCTCTCTCTCTCTCTCTCTCTCTCTCTCTCTCTAGTTTTTGCCTCATTTCTCTCACTTTCCACATTTTTCACATCTTTATGTCTTTGTCTATGTCAGTATATTATAATTTTTTTCTTTTTAAATTGCTTCGCTATTTCTTCCCATCTCTCTCCTTCATAACCTTTCACTCTCTCACTCTCAGTCTTTCGGTCTTTTGTTTTTCTTTTCTTCTCTTCCTCCATATTTTCCATATGTCTATGTCTTTACACCACCTTTATATCTATTTGTACGTTTAACATCCTCTGTTGTCTATCATTTTTCAACCTATTCAACTCTTATTCTCTCTCTCTCTCTCTCTCTCTCTCTCTCTCTCTCTCTCTCTCTCTCTCTCTCTCTCTCTCTCTCTTCTTCTTCTTCTTCTTCTTCTTCTTCTTCTTCTTCTTCTTCTTCTTCTTCTTCTTCTTCTTCTTCTTCTTCTTCTTCTTCTTCTTCTTCTTCTTCTTCTTCTTCTTCTTCTTCTTCTTTGCCTCTCTTCCTATACTTTTGATAAATTAATTTGACCTTTATTTTTCTATATGTACCAGTTTATTACTAAGTATTTATCTGTATGTGTCGCTATTTACTTACAGTCTCATCGAGGCAGATTCTATCACGGTTTTAGTATTGTTAAGTAGATAATATGACGTGCCAGCCACAAGTGGACAGTGCGTTAGTGGAATAATGGAAAAGTGAATAGTGAAGTACCTCTCCCGTGGGAGATAATAAATAATAAGGAGGGTGTTGCATATTTCATGGATAATGCCCCTTTCAAAGGAAGAAAAAGGATAACGCCCCTTTGAAAGGGAAAAAAAAAACATCTTCCAGTAAAGGAAGATATTCCAATTCCCTATAAAGGGAGATACGTCAAAAGATTGCAGGGGGTGAAGGGTTTCAGCTCTGAACCTCCGCCATATAGACACTCTCAGGATAGCCGGCCCACCGACACCACATCGACGAAGTACCCAAGTCGCCGGTACCTCTGAGCAGGTTGTGCTTCTCACACGACCCACGACAAAACTTCCCTGCCAGCTTCCAAGCACCAAAGTGATGCACACAAGTGCGCATCCCGGTGTTTTATGGGAGGAGCCACATCAGACCCAAAGCATAAATGACGACAGGCGCGGGCCGTCATAGTATGTGGACCTTGACCGTTTTACGGGTCTTAACACCGTTAGGGCTTGGGGCCAGTTCCTGGCGAAGTTGCCTTGCCAGGCAAAGTTCCAGCTCTCCTGATTCATATAAGTAAACAGTGACACACTTTCTTCATGCGGTTTAACTGCTGTGCATTTTCTCATAGCTGTGTTTGTCAAATTCTTTTTAAAAAGGCCGAAAGCCGTTAAATTTAACCACACGCTGCACTTCTTAGCTAATATTTAATAAATAAAAAAATATTCATATGTCATGATACGTAGTAGGATGAATCTTTCAATTTTTCATAAAAATCAGTTAAAACCGTGTTTTTACTTTGTATAGGTTTTAAGATACGTAACTCTTTGCCACAACTAATTGACTTGAAATAGCTGTCCTTTGTATCTACGAGTGAATTTGTTCACGTTGTTAACACGCCTTAGGGTTTGTTTATTTTTCACTCTGATCTTGACTGCCTCTTACTGACAAAATAACTACACGAAGAATAAAAAAACAAGTAATTCGATTTGTCAAATATATTGATATCAAAATTTCTATTGAATTAAATTACATTTAAATTTGTCTTTTTTTTAAATCAATGTAAAAAAAGTTGTACGATTTTAAAGCGATCCCTTCTTTCTGATGACGCGTTTCATTTCGCTGGGTTGACTCAGAGAGAGAGAGAGAGAGAGAGAGAGAGAGAGAGAGAGAGAGAGAGAGAGAGAAAGAGAGAGAGAGAGAGAGAGAGAGAGAGAGAGAGAGAGAGAGAAAGATGGAGAGAGATAGAGAGAGGGAGAGAGATAGAGAGAAAGAGGGTGAGGGAGAAAGGGATAGAGAAGAAGACAAAGAAAGAGAGAGCAAGATAAAATAATTCTGTCAAAGATTATTAAGGGTTTTGAGATTCTATTGCAGTTGGCTTTGGTTTGTTGTTGTTATTGTGGTTGTTCTTGTTCTTGTTGTGCTTGTTGTTTTTCCGCGTGTCATTTTCGTTACTGTTTTATGTGACCCGGATGATCAGTATTTTTAGGTTCCGTTTGTTACCTTTTTGTCTTTTTTGTGCTTGCCTTTTTTTTTTAATTCGTAACTTATACTGTTTCCCTGTTTTGTTTTCCATTTCTTTCCTTGATTAATTAAAAATCATTTGAAAAAATCTTTAAATGTTGGCTTTTAGTCCTAAATTCACTACCCCTTCATTAAGATGACTTAAGTGACGAAACTCCACAGGTTTCCCACTCTTGTGGTGGACCAACCATCTCCAATCTCGGGGCATGCCTGTTGTTATTGTAGTAGTAGTTATAACTGCTGCTGTTGATGTTGTTGTTCTTGTGCTACACTCCGTTACGATAGCTAGACTAATTCTTGCATTTCTTGTGTATGTTTCTCTTGGGCAATCTCTACTGTTAGTTGCCCCTCCCCATCCCCCTCACTCTCTCTCTCTCGCTCTCTCTTTCTCTTTCTCTCTCCATCTCTTCGTCTATCCTCTCTATGCATATATATTAATCATAAAGGCAACAATTTCCTTTTCCGCTAACTCCTCTGAAACCATTTACTGTACAGTGATGAAGTTTACTGAATTTTGAAGATAAATGTCCCAAGTGGATTTAAAAAAATTTATATATATAGACTAAAGGTATTATAAAAACTTCACTATATTTTTATTACAATCAGTTTCTGAAAATTTTGGCCAGATTCGTTATTTTAAGCCAAATAACATTTAAAAGACTTCCTAATAGGTTTACAATTTTCAAAGTTGATGATACTTTTGAAATTAAAAAGAAATATTGTTCTTTAAATATAAATGTAACAATGTAAATATAAATGTAACAACTTTTTTTTCTTATCACGCCACTTTTTGAACGAATGTCGTACTTATAGTATTAGACATCGACAAGGTTCACTAACTTATTATTAAGATGGAACCTTTTTTCTTTTGTTTATGCGTTCATGCATTAGGTGATTTGGGAGCCTTCTATACTTTGCAGCTTGACATAGAATTTGGTGTCCCTTCTTGTTTCTATTGATTGCAGCCCAGTTGTGGTCTCTAGTTCTTGAATGGGTGTTGATTTAATGGCTCCAGTGATGATACGAGCTGCTTGGTTTTGCACTTTACTGGTTTTACTGAAGTTGGACTTGGCAGCGCTTCCCCATGCTGTTACTCCATACTCGAGGGTTGGCCTAACTCTTCCCACATATAGTTTCTTTACAAAACAAAAGGAACAAAAAACGACTGAAGCGATGTAGTTTTACACAACAAACAATATTGCTTGAAAAGAAAGACGCAGAACTAGAGAGACAAGAGCCAATCCCCATTCCAGTCACCCTAGAAAAGCCAGTATGGAGAGGGCACCATAAGCCAACAATCCGCTGTACAATCCCAGGCATTCTTTATAAAGAAGACCAAAGTGGACCTGTAATGAAAGCGCTCACTCTGGAATATATACAAGAGCACTTCCCAAGAGATACCTGGACTCGTGTATACACTGATGGATCTGCCGACAAAGCTGTAAGAAATGGAGGGGCAGGAGTCTACATACAATACCCTGAAGGTGAAGAAGAACAAATCTCAACACCAACTGGACACTTCTCCTCCAATTACAACGCTGAGGTAATGGCACTCCTTCAAGGCGCTAAACGTGTACTGGAAAGCCCACACACAGCTTCAAAAGTAGTTTTCCTAAGTGACGCCAAATCAGTGCTACAAGCAGTCCATGCAAATAAAGACAAGGAACTGGACTACCTCTTTGGCACACTCTACACACTCACTGAAACACATGAGACAGTTCTCCAATGGATACCGGCTCATTGTGGCATAGTGGGAAATGAAACGGCAGACAAGCTGGCTAAAGAAGGCTTCAAAAAAGACCAACAGAGCAGCTCAACGACATATAAAGAGGCCAAACACATCATCAAACAATATCAACAAAGAAAGTGGGCAGACCAACACCCTAAATACAATAAATGTGACCCTTACTATGAATTAGACAGATCAGAACAGGTACTTATCTTCCGCCTAAGAACAGGTCACAACAGAATGAAGCACCACATGTACACAAAATTCAAAATTGGCAGTACAGACCAGTGCCCATGCGCAGCTGGAGCAATGACAGCAGAACACCTTCTGCAAACATGTCCACTGTACAAAGTCCTGAGAAAACGCTTCTGGAGCTAGCCCACATCCTTGCAGAATAAGCTCTTTGGATGCCTGGATGATCTGCGCAGAACAGCCACCTTTGCGAGAGAGACCCAAGCTACCATCTGAATGATCGACAACAACAACAACAACAACAACAACAACAACAACAACAACAACAACAACAACAAGATGGAACCGTAAAGATATTCAAGTTAATCCTTCTTATCAACTTGTCTCTCTTATTTTGTCTTATACAGGTTGTGACTAGATCTAGATCTAGAATAATTATAAGTTCTATCCCGGGTAAATCAATTAGGAAAGATAGATAGAAGAGAGAGAGAGAGAGAGAGAGAGAGAGAGAGAGAGAGAGAGAGAGAGAGAGAGAGAGAGAGAGAGAGAGAGAGAGAGAGAGAGAGTACAACAGAAAGAGCCGAAAAGAAAAAAAAGAAATAGCGTCACACAGTTATAACGAAAGAGAGAGTAATATACTGACAGTAACAAAAACGTAAAGATATCAAATATATCAAAATTGAATTGAGATGGTCAAAGAAGAGAGATAGATAGATAGATAGATAGATAGATAGATAGATAGATAGAGAGAGAGAGAGAGAGAGAGAGAGAGAGAGAGAGAGAGAGTAGAAGAGGAAGAAACAGAAAGAGAACTAAGAAAACTAATAACGACACGCACGTAAAAAGAAAGAATGATAAATGTACTAATGTAGACAAGGACTTGAACAATGAAGAAATAAATCGAAAGTGAGAAATCAGAGGAAAAGAGAGAGAGAGAGAGAGAGAGAGAGAGAGAGAGAGAGAGAGAGAGAGAGAGATAGATAGATAGATAGATAGATAGATAGATAGATAGATAGATAGGTAGAGAGATTGAGAGAGAGAGAGAATATGAAAGACACAGACTAAAATTGAATGAGAAATATACTGACATCAACAAAGACAAAAAAGATATAAAAAATAACATCGGAATTTATAGAAGAGAGAG
>JAWDGP010006108.1:0-72500 GCA_033675545.1 Elysia crispata
CAAAGCGTCAAGACAGTGAAAGCCATCACTCTCTCAATTCTTGTTTGAGTATGCCAGTAGAGCAAAGAGTAAAGACGTATATCAGTGTATCAGTGAAAGCCATCACTCTCTCATTGTTCTTTGAGTGTAGTAAACAAAAGCGTCAAGACGTATATCAGTGTATCAGTAGAATGCCATCACTCTCTCGCATTCTTCTCTTCCCCGGTAGAACAGCAAAGCCTCAAGACGTATATCGGTGTATCAGTGAATGGCATCACTCTCTCATTCTTCTTTGAGTAGAACAAAGCGTCAAGACGTATATCGGTATATCAGTAAATGGCATCACTCTCTCATTCTTCTTTGAGTAGAACAAAGCGTCAAGACGTATATCGGTATATCAGTAAATGGCATCACTCTCTCATTCTTCTTTGAGTATAGTAGAGCAAAGCGTCAAGACGTATATCAGTGTATCAGTGAATGGCATCACTCTCTCATTCTTCTTTGAGTAGAACAAAGCGTCAAGACGTATATCAGTGTATCAGTGAATACCATCACTCTCTCATTCTTCTTTGAGTATAGTAGAGCAAAGCGTCAAGACGTATATCAGTGTATCAGTGAATGCCATCACTCTCTCATTCTTCTTTGAGTATAGTAGAGCAAAGCGTCAAGACGTATATCAGTGTATCAGTGAATGCCATCACTCTCTCATTCTTCTTTGAGTATAGTAGAGCAAAGCGTCAAGACGTATATCAGTGTATCAGTGAATGCCATCACTCTCTCATTCTTCTTTGAGTATAGCAGAGCAAAGCGTCAAGACGTATATCAGTGTATCAAAGAATGCCATCACTCTCTCATTCTTCTTTGAGTATAGCAGAGCAAAGTGTCAAGACGTATATCAGTGTATCAAAGAATGCCATCACTCTCTCATTCTTCTTTGAGTATAGCAGAGCAAAGCGTCAAGACGTATATCAGTGTATCAAAGAATGCCATCACTCTCTCATTCTTCTTTGAGTATAGTAGAGCAAAGCGTCAAGACGTATATCAGTGTATCAGTGAATGCCATCACTCTCTCATTCTTCTTTGAGTATAGCAGAGCAAAGCGTCAAGACGTATATCAGTGTATCAGTGAATGCCATCACTCTCTCATTCTTCTTTGAGTATAGCAGAGCAAAGTGTCAAGACGTATATCAGCGTATCAGTGAATGCCATCTCTCTCATTCTTCTTTGAGTAGAGCAAAGCGTCAAGACGTATATCGGTATATCAGTGAATGCCATCACTTTCTCATTCTTCTTTGCTTTTTGAAAATTTTCTCCGGTTAACCTTTGAGTCATTTTCCCACCTTCTCCTTTAGACAGACATTAAAGGGAGGTTTGAGATGAAAAATAAAATATCAGAAGCAGTTACTTAGTAGCGCTTTCATAAGTAAAGCCGGCTGAGGATTCGGTATCCGTATTGTCGCTGATAGGATATTAAACCGGCGAAGCGTCGACTTTAATCTGAAGCTGGAGCGAAATATTTAATTTTCATAATGCCACTGCTGAGCTGTGTCGCAGCAGGAAGAGAAGGACTATGATTTCCCATCACATAACGCCGGTACCCACTTCTCCTTCCCACCCCGATTACATACTGTGAGGTCTTCCATCATCGCCGACTGTCTTTTTCGGAAATTAATTTTAAAAATGTGTGATAGTAAAAAAATATTTAATCTACATCAAACCGAGAGCCTCGACACCCTCAGGCACCCTGAGACAATAGAAAAGGTCAAATAAGATATAGTTATTATCAGAGAAAGCTTCTCGGGAAGGGGATTTCTCTTACCAGGCAGTTAGAATAATGTAACACGAAAGATTTTGTCTCGGGGATGCGATTCTTTCTTTCATCGCTTATTTCATAAAAACTATTGATTTCAGATCACCCTCTGCTTTTCAGAGTATAATGCGCTGAAAAACTTCCGCGTTCCTGTTAAATCTAAGCCGATAAGTCCTAACAGAAATAACTCTCCAGCCAATGAAATCATGTTCATACTCTTGACTTTTGCTAGGACGGGACTTGAAAAGGATAAAACAATTTTTTTTTAATAAAAACGAACGAACCAGAAATCAACGAGTACCATGTGATACAGGCACAAAAAGGTTCAATTCTAGCATGAATCATGTTATGAAATGTTGTGTTACATGACTGTGTACGCTATGAGCATTTTGGCTTAAATATGGTTGGCGCCGCCATTTAGAGTTTATATATATATATATATATATATATATATATATATATATATATATATATATATAGAGAGAGAGAGAGAGAGAGAGAGAGAGAGAGAGAGAGAGAGAGAGAGAGAGAGAGAGAGAGAGAGAGAGAGAGAGAGAGAGAGAGATTATCCTTGGCTTCCAAGTTATAGTTCCAAAAATGTTCACGGTTTCAAGGATGGACGTGAAGTTCCTCATCAGAATTTCTGCGTCTCGGTACAAGAATCTCAGCATACTGAGAGTTGTTTCTCAGTTTTTTGTATTTCCGTTCATGACTCGATAAATCAAACTAAAGACCAGGCCTTGTTACAACCGCTAGGGGTAAGCTTACATAATACTGTACAGGCAGAAAGTTAAGACCTCATACCATGTTGAATATAAATTTTGCAAAATCTGTGACGATTTTCCGAAAGTAGGCAATAATTTTTAAAATCTCTTCTTGAGAGTCAGTTCTGGCCGAAGACTGGAGTGAGTGTCAGTTCATCACGGGTGAAGCAAGCCAGTGGCGCAGAACTTTGAAGACTGGAGTGAGTGTCAGTTCATCACGGGTAAAGCAAGCCAGTGGCGCAGAACTTTGAAGACTGGAGTGAGTGTCAGTTCATCACGGGTGAAGCAAGCCAGTGGCGCAGAACTTTGAAGACTGGAGTGAGTGTCAGTTCATCACGGGTGAAGCAAGCCAGTGGCGCAGAACTTTGAAGA
Organism: Elysia crispata; assembly: GCA_033675545.1. Classification (NCBI taxonomy): domain Eukaryota; kingdom Metazoa; phylum Mollusca; class Gastropoda; family Plakobranchidae; genus Elysia; species Elysia crispata. The sequence goes on from JAWDGP010006108.1 coordinate 2,926, forward strand.
CTGGAGTGAGTGTCAGTTCATCACGGGTGAAGCAAGCCAGTGGCGCAGAACTTTGAAGACTGGAGTGAGTGTCAGTTCATCACGGGTGAAGTAAGCCAGTGGCGCAGAACTTTGAAGACTGGAGTGAGTGTCAGTCACGGGTGAAGCAAGCCAGTGGCGCAGAACTTTGAAGACTGGAGTGAGTGTCAGTTCATCACGGGTGAAGCAAGCCAGTGGCGCAGAACTTTGAAGACTGGAGTGAGTGTCAGTTCATCACGGGTAAAGCAAGCCAGTGGCGCAGAACTTTGAAGACTGGAGTGAGTGTCAGTTCATCACGGGTGAAGCAAGCCAGTGGCGCAGAACTTTGAAGACTGGAGTGAGTGTCAGTTCATCACGGGTAAAGCAAGCCAGTGACGCAGAACTTTGAAGACTGGAGTGAGTGTCAGTTCATCACGGGTAAAGCAAGCCAGTGGCGCAGAACTTTGAAGACTGGAGTGAGTGTCAGTTCATCACGGGTGAAGCAAGCCAGTGGCGCAGAACTTTGAAGACTGGAGTGAGTGTCAGTTCATCACGGGTGAAGCAAGCCAGTGGCGCAGAACTGCCAGCGAAGTGATGCAGAGGAAATTGTCTTTGCCAACATTCACGCCTCAGGGCTCCATCAGAAAGGCGATATTTTCCACCAAATGAGAGCCGATCTCTTTATAAAGTTAACAAAAGCAACTTCAAGAAATAAATGACCTCTAGAGCATTCTCCATGAGATTGAAGTATTCCCTGGTAATTTATGAAAGGAAAGAAACTCAGAATTAGTAATGGCTTGTAAAAAAAGAAATTGAACTTTATTTGAAGCGACGGCTAGAAAACCTGTTCAACAATGATAGAAATTTCGTGATGGGAGAATGAAAAAAATCCTGGTGCAGTGTTGGAATTTGTTAAGAACATACAGGTTAAAAACGCTCATGGTTAAATACTTTAGCAGATAGTTAGGTAGCAATGTAGATAAATAAATAGATAAATAGATATACAGATGATAGAAAGTGAGAAAGAAAGAAAGATAGATTGATCGATAGATCGATCGATTGATAAATTTAAAGATAGGTAGATAAAAGGATATTATGTTCAGAAAGATAAATAAAGAAATAGATAAATTGTTAAATGAATAGATGGATGGATAGATAGATAAAGAGATAGAGAGATTGATAGATAGATTCATTGATAGATTAACAGTTAGACAGATACCAGATCGAAAGACAGATAAATGTATCAACTTTTTGTATAAATAGTATATTAATTCTATCTACCCACATACACACACGCAGAGAAAGAAAGAGAGGGGGAGAGAGCGACAGAGAAAGTCAGGGAGGGAAAGAGGGGGAAGATAGAGAGATAGATAGCGGAAGGAGAGAAACAAAGAGAGGGGGGTGTGGATAAAGAGAGAGAGAGAGAGAGAGAGAGAGAGAGAGAGAGAGAGAGAGAGAGAGAGAGAGAGAGAGAGAGAGTCTCGACTCTGCCGTCAGACTTGTCTTTGGTGGACGATTATGAGAATTAGAGATTTAGAGATATAAGAAAGAACCCTTCTGCGGGGATGGAGCATTTAATACAATGGAGAGAGAGAGAGAGAGAGAGAGAGAGAGAGAGAGAGAGAGAGAGAGAGAGAGAGAGAGAGAGAGAGAGAGAGAGAGAGAGAGAGAGAGAGAGAGAGAGAGAGAGGCGTGCATGACTCGATGAGAAAAGTCTTCCCGCCCCATGAGACCAGAGACCAGAGGGTCACAGAGCCAAGAATCACAACCAGAGGGCGCTGCCAATCACAGCTGCGGCAGTGATATGTCGTTTTCCAGGCGTACTAGCTCCGATTATTTATTAAAGATGTTTGCCGCAAGATCTTGTGACGGTTGAGCAAGCCATGGAGTACATTTCCTCGGGGTCAATCTGCTCTGAAGAAAGCCAAAACAAAGGGTTATTGTGTCTAAGTTATGAATAACACCAAAACAAAGGTTTATTGTGTCTTAAAGTTCTGAATAACACCAAAGCAAAAGTTAATTGTGTTGTAATGTTCTGAAGAAAACTATAAAAAAGGGTTATCATGTCATAATGTTCTTAAGAACAGCGAAACAAAAGGTCGTCGTGTCATAATAATCTTAAAAACACCAAACAAAAGCTCATCATGCCATAATGTCTAAATGAGCAGCAAACAAAGGTCATGTCATAATACTCTGAAGAACAATAAACAAAGGGTCACAATGTCGCAATGTTCTAAAGAACATCAAGCAACAGATCATCGTGTTATAATGTTCTAAGCAACACAAAAACAAAGGGTTATGATGTCATAATGTTCTAAGCAACACAAAAACAAAGGGTTATGATGTCATAATGTTCTAAGCAACACAAAAACAAAGGGTTGTGATGTCATAATGTTCTAAGCAACACAAAAACAAAGGGTTATGATGTCATAATGTTCTGGAGAACACCAAAACAAAGGGCCGTCGTGTCATAATTTTCTAAAGAACAGCAAGCAAGGAATCGTCATGTCACATTGTTCTGAAGAACATCAAAACAAACGATCATATAATCGGAATGTTCTAACAAACACCAAGACAAAGGGCAATTTTAATGCTGGCTCTCGTATAAAATTGAAGTACAAATCTGAAAAGAGGCTCGACATTTATACCTCCGTGTACTTCTGATTACTGATTCAACTGATTTAGAGCTAGATTCAAATAATATTAGGTCACACCATTACATATTCACTCTAGATTCTGAGCTACTTACCAACCACTTTTACTTCTGCAAACCGATGCTGCAACTATTACTACGAGGTAGAAAAATCTGATTGCTTCTCGACACAAGATCCACTGGGGTCCTTTTGTAAATCTTCTGAGACTCTAGTTAACGTTAACTAAATGACAGAATCTTTCTGCTATTAGTATCCATCGAATCTTTCTGCTATTAGTATCCATCGAATCTTTCTGCTATTAGTATCCATCGAAACATGTAAAAGCTCGGTATGCATATCGATTCGGATGTTCACGTAACAAATATCGCATTAGTCTATCACTTCTGCAAGATATCACGTGATCTTCTAACATATATTTTTAATAATGATAATAAAAATAATAATTGAAACAGTAATAATAATAATAATAATAATAATAATAATAATAATAATAATAATAATAATAATAATAATAATAATAATAATAATAATAATAATAATAATAAATATTCGATGAAATATATTTTTCGAGTGTTATTTTCCACTGAATTTTATGTGACATGTTTATTCAAACGTTGCATTTTTAAACGATGTACTGTTACAGGGACCAAAGAGTTTACTTTAATACTGTAATCCTCATTTTAGAACATCAGAGAACCTTAAACAAATCCCACACGGTTTGAGGTAGTTTAAGAGATGAATATATAGATACATACTTATGAAGGAAGTTATACATGGGAAGAAATAAGACAGATGTACAAGACAACATCGCTGTGAACGTTCAGATAAATATATGGTGGCATTGGCCCCTTTCAGAGAGCCGTGTAAGCTTAAACCTTGTGGCTGGTGTAATATCTTTGGTGGTTTCTTTGCGTTAAAATAAAAATAAGTGCGTAAGAACCCCGCTAGGTCTCTAGGCCGGAATTAATAGATGCGTAAGAAGTTTCAAGTGCATCGAAATTCATGCCAAAAGCTTTCGTTTGCCATCGACAGAAAGTTATTTTTCTTTTATTGATACGGCCCAGAACTTAACATATCCATGAAAGACATTCACAATAAATCATCACAATGTTTGTAATGCGGGCCCTCTACTACGCAGATCTATCGTCAAGCCATACGATCAGGCGTAGCTTGACGATAGATCCCCATTGTGTGGGGCGAAATCGTATTCAGATTCATCTGAATCCGATGGACAGATCTGAGCCGCTGAGATATCAAGCAGTGCTTGATATTTTCAGAATGGTCGTCAGTCAGCTTAGGCGGGACGAAAAAAAGTGGAGTAAAAATTGTTGAATTTTGCAAATCTGACTTCAGAATCGAATTCACCGTCGAATTTCCATGTAGAATGATACTAAATAACAAGGGCTTACGCATTTAATATTGTGGTTTTTATTTTAATTCTGCTCGCCGCGATTTCTTTTTCACCTAGTAGGCCTGATGGTCGATCTGACTAATGTGGAGACACATTATCGTCTGTCCGTTTGAATCAGTTCAAACATCAGATGGCTTGATCGTATGGCTTGACGATAGATCTGCGTAGTGGAGGGCCCGCATAAGAAGCTTTCTTGGAGCAATATTTACAGGAAATTCCCATGGGTAATTTTTGCACCCAGAAGAGCAAGTACAGATCGTCTGCGACTCTAGCAGCAAAAATGAAATATTCACTTTGATTATAGCCACCATAGAGTTCATAGACCTGAACGGAATGGATCTTAGCAGAAATGGAATTTCCGATGTCCCGATTGCCGTTCACAGCGGACACTGTTCCCGTGCTCCGATATTACTAATATTGAGCAATGTCATTCCGGCCTCTTGGTCCTGAAATTAGTCTCGCAAAAGTAGAACATGGACAAAGAATTTGACCCTCTCATTTACTGTCATTTTCCGGCCGGGCTTTCCAACAAAGCTCTGCTTGCTCTGCCTCATTTCCGGTACATGTACTGTGTGGATGTATCGTTTCGCACCAGTGAAAAATCTGATCAATTACATGAAATCTCCGATCTCACGTCGAAATCATCACAATAGCAGAACCACTATGAAAGTTCAATCTTTGCGGAAAATAAGATTTTTTGTTGAGTGAATACATTAGGCTATTCATATGTTACAGTCTGATGTAGGATGTACTTTTTTTTTCATTTTCAATTGCATTACTCTCATAATTCAATCTACCTTTTTAGAAACCGCTTTGGACATATAAACAAATTTCCTAGGTTTGAGATTAAGGCAAGGAAATGGATTCCACCTCCCCCCCCCTCCCCACACACACTTTTTAAAAATAAATATAAACGGCTTTATAACAAAAATCAATAACAAAATTTTCTTATTACTTCATCTTTACATCAAGATTTAGATTACGGTGGATTTCAACCTGTGTAATTCTAAAAATACTGGCACTAAATCCTTTAAGATATTTCTAATATGAATCCCGTTGCATAACATTCTATGTTAAATTAGAAACATTTTTCTTGTCCGTGCCCCACCCCCCCCCCCCCCCCTCCTACACCCCCAGGCATTAAGTATAGAGACGACTGTCCTCTCGAGCCCCGAGTTCCCGTGTATCTCCTGGTCGGAGGATCGTTCGGCGCTCTCAAGATCTCCGTCACGATATGGACCTCCATTAGGGTGAGACACACACACACACACACACACCTTGGTTTATTGATAAACTATTGCTCTCAAGATCTCCGTCACGATATGGACCTCCGTTAGGGTGAGACACACACACACACACACACCTTGGTTTATTGATAAACTATTGCTCTCAAGATCTCCGTCACGATATGGACCTCCGTTAGGGTGAGGCACACACACACACACACACCCACACACACACCTTGGTTTATTGATAAACTATTGCTCTCAAGATCTCCCTCACGATATGGACCTCCGTTAGGGTGAGACACACACACACACACACACACCTTGGTTTATTGATAAACTAATGCTCTCAAGATCTCCGTCACGATATGGACCTCCATAAGGGTGAGACACACACATACACACACACCTTGGTTTATTGATAAACTATTGCTCTCAAGATCTCCGTCACGATATGGACCTCCATAAGGGTGAGACACACACATACACACACACACCTTGGTTTATTGATAAACTATTGCTCTCAAGATCTCCCTCACGATATGGACCTCCATTAGGCTTAGACACACACATACACACACACCTTGGTTTATTGATAAACTATTGCTCTCAAGATCTCCGTCACGATATGGACCTCCATTAGGGTGAGACACACACAAATACACACACACACACACCTTGGTTTATTGATAAACTATTGCTCTCAAGATCTCCGTCACGATATGGACCTCCGTTAGGGTGAGACAGACACAAATACACACACACACACACACCTTGGTTTATTGATAAACTATTGCTCTCAAGATCTCCGTCACGATATGAACCTCCAATAGGGTGAGACACTCACACACACCTTGGTTTATTGATAAACTATTTCTCTAAAGATCTCTCTCACGATATGGACCTCCGTTAGGGTGAGACACACACACACACACACCTTTGTTTATTGATAAACTATTGCTCTCAAGATATCTCTCACGATATGGTGCTCAGTTAGGGTGAGACACACACACACACACACACACCTTGGTTTATTGATAAACTATTGCTCTCAAGATCTCTCTCACGATATGGGCCTTCATTACTGTGAGACACACACACACACACCTTGGTTTATTGATAAACTATTGCTCTCAAGATCTCCGTCACGATATGGACCTCCATTAGGGTGAGACACACACACACCCACACCCACACCCACCCACCCATACACACACACACCTTGGTTTATTGATAAACTATTTCTCTAAAGATCTCTCTCACGATATGGACCTCCGTTAGGGTGAGACACACACACACACACACCTTTGTTTATTGATAAACTATTGCTTTAGGGACATAACCACCACCACAATAACAATATCAGCAAAACAGACAAAAGCAGCAGCAGCAGCAGCAGCAGCAATAACAACAACAATAATTAAAAACTAAAACATCTTAGCCACTACTATTACTACTATAACTATAATACTAATACCTACTTCTACTACTACTACTACTACTACTACTACTACTACTACTACTACTACTACTACTACTACTACTACTACTACTACTACTACTACTACTGCTGCTGCTGCTCCTGCTGCTACTACTACTACTACTACTACTACTACTACTACTACTACTACTACTACTACTACTACTACTTCTACTACCACTATTATGACTACTACTACTGCTGCTGCTGCTGCTGCTACTACCACCACCACCACCACTACTACTACTACTACTACTACTACTACTACTACTACTACTACTACTACTACTACTACTACTACTACTGCTACTGCTGCTGCCACAAGTTCTACCCCAACTGCGGCTCCACTTCCTTTACTAATACATTCTATTGAAGCAGTTTTTAGAGCGAACTGTAACTCTTTCTTTTTTTAATTTTAATTTTTTTTTTCCAAAATACCTTATTGCTAGTTCTACGAGTATTAAAAGAGATATTTTTTTCCTATTTTCATATTTTAAATCCAGCTGCCTTTACCTTCATTGATATAATTTTTGCTGCGCAATGTTGAGTCTCCGATTCTTTTCCATGATGAAATCTCAGTAGTATCGTCTTTTTTTTTTTTCTAATGAGGTATTACGTTCTGAAACTTGAATGCTTTGATAAACACGTGAAATAAATTCTTCATTAAAGACGAAATGAACTGAAAAGATTTTTTTTTATCTTTTTAACGTGGAAGGAAAAAAGGATGTTTCGATGGCAGTGCCCTTTATCTCATGAAGAAAAACGTTGACGAAAAGTTGCGCATTTAAGATAAGCAAACAAATTATTAGAACTTGAAAATTCACTTTTTACTGTGAATTGTTCTTTATCTTGATCTCTGCATTTCCAGAGGCGACAACAAGAAAGTGTGGATAACTTGTACGGGATATCAGGGGGCATAACCAGCCACACCTACCGCAGCATGGATATTATTCTCTCCCTTTTCTTGTTAGTGTGGCATGTTCTTGGAACTGTTTGGGTTCTGGGAATCTGGAAACCCAGGTTCAAACCATTGTTACATAGGTAGGTTTTAAGCAAGTGATTTAGTAGTAGTAGTAGTAGTAGTAGTAGTAGTAGTAGTAGTAGTAGTAGTAGTAGTAGTAGTAGTAGTAGTAGTAGTAGTAGTAGTAGTAGTAGTAGTAATAGTAGTTGTTGTTGTTGTTGTTGTTGTTGTTGTTGTTGTTGTTGTTGTTGTTGCATTATTATTATTATTATTATTATTATTATTATTATTATTATTATTATTATTATTATTATTATTATTATTATTATCATTATTACCACCATCATCACCATTATTATTTGAACTATGTTTATCACATCTCTTTTCCTCCTATCCCTCTACCTCTGTGCAGACCAACCCAGTACTGCGACAGATCGCTGTATTTCTTCAGTGTTTCCGTCATAGCAGGAGTGTACGCAGTGCTAGCTTTACTACTGCTGGGTATCGGCTGCCTCACCTGTATCTACAGATCTAACGGTTCTCACAGAGGCCATGGATAGATTGCGCACACCGTCAAGGGACTTTTGGCGAACACAAAGCATAACGCAATCATAGCTGTATCCATAGACCTAGAGAGTAGAGACTTTAAATGGCGGTCAAAACAGTATCGGAAACTGAACAGCAGTTAAATCAGGCTAGATTGACACGGTTGAGTCATACACGGACCCTGCAGCGACCCAAGTGACAAGTCTCGATGAAGCATATGTCAGCATTAATAAGGAAAATGCCACAGAGTTGCTTTATTGAGGAACTGAGCAGGAGGATTGCCGGCGATTTGTATTGAAATACAATACGAGTTTTAGTAGTCCCGGTAATGTTTGAGGGGCAGAACAGATCAGGGAGATTATTGAAATACAATACGAGTTTTAGTAGTCCCGGTAATGTTTGAAGGGCAGAACAGATCAGGGAGATTATTGAAATACAATACGAGTTTTAGTAGTCCCGGTAATGTTTGAAGGGCAGAACAGATCAGGGAGATTATTGAAATACAATACGAGTTTTAGTAGTCCCGGTAATGTTTGAGGGGCAGAACAGATCAGGGAGATTATTGAAATACAATACGAGTTTTAGTAGTCCCGGTAATGTTTGAGGGGCAGAACAGATCAGGGAGATCACAGACATAAAGTGTATGTATACTCCTTCAAACAGTCACCGGCAGCATCGTGTGGTAAGGTAATGTAGTCGATCACGTCGATAATGAGAGCTGTACAAGGAATGAGGCTGGTGCAATTAACACATGAAATAAAAACCAGGAGGTAAAATGTATCAGATGCAGTACAGAAATCTAAAGACTAAAGTCATGATTGGAAACTATGTTAAAATTGAGGGTTGAGAAATCAGGGTCACATAGCCAGAAATACGAACAGGAAGCCGGAGAGGATATTTGTAATTGAGAATTGGAGGTGACAAATGGAGCCTAGTACTGTGAAACTAACAAATGCAGTCAGGATATTTGAGATTCAGGGAGGTAGAAATGCCTATAGGATTTCAAAATGATGAACATGAATTTTATAAACGTCGGGATGGCAGCATGAATTTTTGGAAGTTATAAACGTGGAGATGATAGCATGAGTTTTTGGAAGTTATAAACGTGGAGATGATAGCATGGATTTTTGGAAGTTATAAACGTGGAGATGACAGCATGAGTTTTTGGAAGTTATAAACGTGGAGATGATAGCATGGATTTTTGGAAGTTATAAACGTGGAGATGACAGCATGAGTTTTTGGAAGTTATAAACGTGGAGATGATAGCATGGATTTTTGGAAGTTATAAACGTGGAGATGACAGCATGAGTTTTTGGAAGTTATAAACGTGGAGATGATAGCATGGATTTTTGGAAGTTATAAACGTGGAGATGACAGCATGAGTTTTTGGAAGTTATAAACGTGGAGATGACAGCATGAATTTTTGGAAGTTATAAACGTGGAGATGACAGCATGAGTTTTTGGAAGTTATAAACGTGGAGATGACAGCATGGATTTTTAGAAGTTATAAACGTGGAGATGACAGCATGGATTTTTAGAAGTTATAAACGTGGAGATGACAGCATGGATTTTTGGAAGTTATAAACGTGGAGATGACAGCATGAATTTTTAGAAGTTATAAACGTGGAGATGATAGCATGGATTTTTGGAAGTTATAAACGTGGAGATGACAGCATGAGTTTTTGGAAGTTATAAACGTGGAGATGACAGCATGGATTTTTGGAAGTTATAAACGTGGAGATGACAGCATGGATTTTTGGAAGTTATAAACGTGGAGATGACAGCATGAGTTTTTGGAAGTTATAAACGTGGAGATGACAGCATGGATTTTTGGAAGTTATAAACGTGGAGATGACAGCATGAATTTTTAGAAGTTATAAACGTGGAGATGACAGCATGGATTTTTGGAAGTTATAAACGTGGAGATGACAGCATGAGTTTTTGGAAGTTATAAACGTGGAGATGACAGCATGGATTTTTGGAAGTTATAAACGTGGAGATGACAGCATGGATTTTTGGAAGTTATAAACGTGGAGATGACAGCATGGATTTTTGGAAGTTATAAACGTGGAGATGACAGCATGGATTTTTGGAAGTTATAAACGTGGAGATGACAGCATGAATTTTTAGAAGTTTTAAACGTGGAGATGACAGCATGGATTTTTGGAAGTTATAAACGTGGAGATGACAGCATGAATTTTTGGAAGTTATAAACTGGAGTCTGGAGGATGGAGACGGTGAGAAGTGGAGGTCAGAAAGGTTAAGAGAAGGAATGAGATCATTCAAGTAAGCAAACCTTTTCATGAACCTAATGAAATTATTTATTTTAGTTTGCTGAGAAGTTTTATTTGACAGGCGTCTATTTAAAATGGCGTGAAATTTTGAGACCGGGACTATAATTATAAATAGTCCAAGCACATTATAAACAAACTATGTTTCAATGTCAGGTATGTAAGCAAAAATTAGTTATGAGTTGTGGCTTGAATATTCAGAGCTAGAAAGGTTGTGAAAGGGTAGTTTGATAACGCATTGTACAAATTTTAGTTTGTGTCGAATAAGTTGGTTTGAAACTTGACCCGACCTGATCTTGTTTGGCTTCTAAAAATTATTGAAAACCATCATTGATCATCATGATACACGCACAGCGCCGTGAGGGCGTGAAGATGTTTTCAGTGTCCTATGGCCAAGATATCTTTATTGTGTACATAGTCTATGGTATGCCAGTAAATGTATAATTTTGAGATTTAAGTACATTTCTCTCTTTTTTTTAAAATTTAAATGCATCACCTTTATACATGTATAGTAATAAACAATGAAATAGTTCACAACTTGGCTATGGTATGATTCATTCTCAGAAGATGCACGGCACATCAATCGGGTAGCCAAGAGAATCACCAAATTTGAATTGTAACATCTCATTTGTCCTCAAATATGGAGGCACTCAGCTTTTTGGTCAATTATTCTTGGTCCAATTGTAATCAGTGCACTAAGCCTTGACTTGTCTAATTTTAATCCGTGTACATGTACTAAGATTTTTACCTGTCCAGTTGAAATCTGTGTACTAAGACTTTGACTTGTCCAATTATTGTAAACCGTGTACTAAGACTTTGACTTGTCCAATTCTAATCCGTGCACTAAGACTTTTACTTATCCAATTATTGTAACCCGTGCACTAAGACTTTGACTTGTCCTATTCTAACCCGTGCCCTGAGACTTTGACTTGTCCTATTTTAATCCGTGCACTAAGACTTTGACTTGTCCTATTCTAACCCGTGCACTAAGACTTTGACTTGTCCTATTCTAACCCGTGCACTAAGACTTTGACTTGTCCTATTCTAACCCGTGCACTAAGACTTTGACTTGTCCTATTTTAATCCGTGCACTAAGACTTTGACTTGTCCTATTCTAGCCCGCGTACTAAGACTTTGGCTTGTCCAAGTGTAATCAATCTACTAAGACTTTCATTTCCGCGTGAGCTCTCAGCTAGATAGACTAGTCCAGCTGATCTAAGATGAAGCACTTGGTCCCAGCACTGGTTTGTATCAGGTTTTCAGTTATCATCGCTCGCACCGATACCACTGGTTAAGGCTTTCAATTCAATTGATAAAAATCTTTGTTCGTTTCAACTTCTTTCGTTTTTAACAATTTTTTTTTCTTTGTAATTATTTTGCATTGGAAAGTGTTGTCATTTGTTTTCTACAGTGCTAGTCAAGACATTTATTGTTACATTTCATGCTTAGAGGCACATCCACTTAAACAATTAAAAAATAGCTGGCATATTTGTTTATTTTAGATTTTTCTCAAGGTCATTTGTGTATGAGCTCAATTATATTTTGCATTAATTGAAAAATAAACTGTCATGAAAGATATTGATTAGATAATTTCCAAAAAAAAAAAAAAAAAAAAAAATTCTGAAATAATGTTTTCATTACTTTCTATATTTTGCCTTCCTTAGTCTCCATGTTTTAGTACAATTCTGTGAGCTTAGAGTATGTGAGGCTATGAAAACCGTTATGTTAAGGCTCATGTATTATATTACTTTGTGGAAAAGTGCTGCAAGAACATTCCTATTTATAAGTTAAGTCCACATAGTGTTTAAAATTTATAGATGACTATGACATACCAGCTTGTTGTTTGTAACAGTAAAACCTGAACTCTAAGAACAAATCAATAATTGTGAATGTGGATCAGATAAACCTCATATCTATCTAAAACTGGCCCTGGCAGCAAATGCTTGCTTGAGATTTGTTACTGGTCTAAACTGCCACATTTTTAGATTTAGGACAACTCTGTGTTTAGGATCTTTTGAGCAATTGTTATTAATATTACTTGGGAAAATTCCAAAAACCTAACGGGATCAAAGGTGGATATTGTAAACAAAGTTGGTTTTTTGTTGTTGTTAACACAAAAGTCTTATAATTGCAAGACAAAGGAAATCTTGCAGATACACACTAAATTTCCTCAGCTTATAATTATGTTTTGTTCTAAAAAAATGTGATATAGGCTAAATGTTCCATTGAGCCTTTAATCTTGCTGTGTTTCATGAATAGTACCAGAATAAATAGTGTTGATTATGACAACAAATCATTCAGATAGAATTTAAATTTTCATTCAATGTTACTTCCTCTCGAAACCTCAACAAGGAGATTTGAATGACCATTTGGTCATCAAAATGTGAAAACTGGAAGATGCTGGACTGTTATCATCAATATGCATGATGCAACCAAGAAGTTTTACATGAGTATCGATTAAGAGATTTTCAGCATTTGATTTTCCATAGAGGATGGAACTGAATAATGACTGAATTCATTTTTTCACAAACATAATGGAAACAATAGAAAACTGCCTAAAATGTTTATTTGTCTCTGTCATGTAAATTGAAACAAAGATAAACGAAAGAACTTTGCTTTCATTCATCATTAATGATGATTTTTACTATATAAAATAATGCCATAATAAAGACAATGAGATGACAATATAGTTTGATGTATTGAAATTTTTTAGATGAGGCCAATCTTTTTAAATTAGTTAGAGGCAGCATCAGTCAATTATTGACACTTAGAGTCATTTATTTATCTCTCTGTAATAATTACCAAAGAGCAAGTGGCTTATCCTAGAGTTGCTGCTTTTCAATTTCGCAGTGCAATCAATCATGTGTGAACATTTTACCTTTCAAGAGATTGAGAAAATTTGTTCATCCAGTGCACATGCTGTATGACATAGAAAACACTAGCCCTAATTGATGTCCTTCAACATTTTCTGAGTTTGATGATTTGCTTATAAGTACATGTACATAGTATATTAACATGCCATGTAAATCCTCTGTCATCCAAGTCAAAACATGTTCTTGATAATAATTACCTTCATTACCATCCCCAAAAACATTGGATGTTTACAGTCCAGACCTCATCAGTGGTTGTGATGAAAAATTTACACTTCAATATTGATGAGTTGTTGTATAAAAAAAATAAAATTAAATTATGAATTTATGCTACTTTGGCAGTTTTTTTATGTTCTGATTTCAATAATAAATGTAACAATAATTATATTGTTTACTGTTTGGAATGGTTTATTGTTTTACTAAAATGTATTATCAAAATATACTTGTTAAACAAAAGCAAATCACCATTTTAAGACCGTTGAAATGGGATTATAGAACCTGTGATAAAGGTGGAATGACAATTATGAGCAAAATGACATTTAGAGAGCCCAGATTTCGGCGGAATCTGTAGAAAGTTTCAACAAACCATCCAGTATCCTAGCCTGATAATTAAATACATTATAAAGAATCTCGTTTTATTTGAGTCTCTACTCCATAAAGAAGATGGTTTAGGTTTTAGTCTGATCACTGAACAACAAAGAGTAAAAATCAACAAAAATTGTTTCAGACAAATTTCATGATGCTTTGCAATAGGAAACTGCCCTTCCCAACTCCTAGAGCAAGAATTACTAATAACTAAATATAAAATTGTTTGAATCATTATCCAACTTCTTTTCCTTTTTTTTTTTATTCAATTGTAAACTTTATGAGAAAAACAAAATAAATCTTGAAAAATCAATTACAGTCTGGGCATGAAAGTATTTCATTTCTCCTTCCACATCTCACTGAAGAGTTTGGACTTGATGGCTCTTTGATGGAATAAGAAGAAACCACCTTATAAAAAATCTCCTTTGATATTTTCATTCATTCTTCAAAAGCCTATTTTTATCTTAAATTTTTTTTTCTCCTTTTCCATCTATGAGGAGATACTCCCAGTTTTTCAAAAGAACAACTTCCACAGGTCACTGCAAGTGGAAAGGTTTCCCTAAAACGCAAATTATATAGTATCCCTTAAATTTAATGTAACAGTCTATTACTTGCAAAAATAGAAAAATATCTTCTTTAAAAATCAACCATTATATAATTATTGCCGCAATACTGAGCTTTGCAAAAGGAAATCCATAAGTTAGAGAAGATGAGATACATTTTAAAATTATCTTCTTAAAAAAAATGAAAGTGTTGCCTTAGGGCAATAATAATAATAACAATAATAATAATAATAATAATAATAATAATGATAAAAAATACTTTTTATAGCCCACTTTAATGAAAAAGCATTCTTAATACACTTTACAATCAAATGTGCCAGATCTTCTGTAACTAAATTTAAATATTTAAAAACAAAAGAAATAATATATGTATATGGCACGACAATTTTGAACACAACATAAAAATTTTGCAGGTACATGTAAGCTCTATTGCTGACACATGTTTCAGCCTACAACCTACATTGAAAATTTCTAAATATGATGCTTCCTTATTGCTTTTGGAAGATATTTCCATATTTTTTAACCGAAATGGTAAAAGGCAAGTTGATCAAAAAAATTTTAGTGTTTGTTTGGTATTTCTAGGATATTTTTATCAGATGACGATCTCAGATATCTTGCACACATACTTTGAGACAGTCTGAGAGATAAAGCACAAACATCTGGTTAAGAAATTTATAATAAATCATGCACAGTTTGTAAATTATGCGTTTGTTAATAGACATCAAATGTGAGTGTTGAAGAACAGGGCTTATGTGATTGTGTTTCTTTGATTTTGTAATGAGCACCAATTACACTTTTCTGAACCAGTTGTTGTTAGTTAACAAAGTCTCTGGAGAGAGTTGATAGTAAAGTTTTACTGCAATCAAGTTTGGATAGAACTAAAGATGTTACAAGGGTCTTAGTTACAGTCTAATTTAAATAACTTCTTATGCAGCCCATTTTTTCAGATCTGGAAATAGAAGTTCTTACAAAATTCAGTAACATATGAAGACATAAACATATGATCCATGAGAGCACCGTGATTGTTACCTTTCACTGTTTTATTTATCAAATGGCCATTGAATGATTGATGCTGTCAAGAGTGTATTAGTAAAATAATTAGATTTTTTCATATAGAAGACATAATAATTTATAAACACTTTTTACAGAGGTTAATTCATCTAAGATTACAGGATATAAGAAAGAATTTTAACTTTACATCAAAATTTGAAACTCCTTACACCATGGTTTGAAATTATACATTATTTCATAATTAAAATGAAAAAAAAAATTATTAAATGGCATGACGGCATAAGCAGTGCTAATCTTCATGACATTGTCCAGTTTTCTGGGAGAGACCTTACATGAACACAATACTTAAAAACCGTCACTTTTTACTGCTACATAACACCTTGACCTAAAACAGCAGAAAGACCTTTTATGATCCAAAACTTTTTTTAAACCTTTTTCTAATCAGTTTCAAGTTTGAGATGCTCCGAACTAGAACGTGATTGAACAGTTAACATAGAGACAAAAGCCCTGAGATCACCACTTGTGGTGGGCTGGGCTTGTAAATAATCTCAATGAATGAACCATACATCAGTTACAACCATTCAAAAAACAATGCAGGTTCTTGACACAGAAATTTAGTGTTTGGTGTTTAAGTTCATCTTTTTATTACATGTAAATTCTTCATGTAATCAAATTCATTGAAACAATTATTGAATTGACTCAACCTTAGTCCAAATACAGATATTTCAAAAAACATCTTTCTTCATTTACTCAAGAACATATGATTAATGATTCTTTTCCAATAGTAACGTAATGATACTGATGCTTGTCCCACCAAACTAATGCTTCATCTGGCTGATCAGCTTTTTTTTATCTTACTGCCTAACACTTACCTCATAATTTCATATGGATTGATTTATAATAGTACACCAATTAACAGAACATATTTATACAAAATAAATATTCAAAATAGTAAAACAAGTAACAGTACACATTTATACAAAATAAATATTTAAAAATGTACACCAAATAACAGTAGGCTACACATCTATACAAAATTATATATATATACAAAATAAATACAAAATGTATCACAGGCAGTTCTTAAATTTTGTGATAAAATCAACCGGGAAATATGAAAGGGTTCATGACCACATGAATTATATCCAAATATGAAAATTTTTTACTTAGTATTAAAACCAGTTCATCTTTGGGGTTTTTAATTACAAAAAAACAAACAAAAATTATTTTGTTAACCATGATCATAACAATAGTGTTCAACCTAATTAAAGAATGATTAGATTTAAAATAAATATTAAGAAAAAAAATATCTAGAAATTTTTTGCAATTTCTCATCTTTTAAAAAATGGCATATTATCATGGACCCCTTCAGATTCACTGAGTAAATTTTGGTAACAAATTTGCTGTTTGTGCAAAAAATATTGCATGAAATATAAAGAAAAATGTTCAAGGATTACATGATTCTGATCTTTGTAGATACATCACACACAGGTGACATGAACTTTTCATTCTTTATCCCCATTAAGATCAAAGCAAACATTTTGAAAAGAAAGAAAACTCTATTGCACTCATCAATGTTAGTGAGGAGAAAAGCAAATTTTGAAACCTTGTATAAAACAATGAAAAAATTTAGATGACTTAAAACTCAAGGCAAATCCTGAAGCAGAAGAAACAAGATGTGTTAGTTCCCTTCATCATGGGAGAGAACAAACTGCTCTGGCTCTGTCTTGCCCTGTCTCAGATACTCCCTGGAGTCTAGATCAGCCTGCGGATTACAGGAAAACAGAAGTTGGTCACAAATGGTAGCAGTAAGATTATCCAAATGCTTGCTGTAGTAGAGTGACAGTCACAGGAGACATTGACACATAAAAAATTTGACAGAATTACCTCAACAAATAAAAAGAATTTTTAAAGTCGATATACACAACCTGCAGTTCACCTATTTTGTTCTAAAGACATCCCCATTTGAGGGCTTTAGGGAAAGTCATTCTAAGATCATTTTTGGCAGGGAAAGTTTTTTTATTTTTAATTCAAAGGTGTAAACACAAAATAGAGAGCATCTTCAACCTTCAACCGCTGACCAAAAATAAAATAATCATTTGAAGCTGGTAGGCAGATAATACTGATTTCTTAGCTGCTCCTGTATATATTGGCTTTACTTGAAAAAGAGCCAAAGTTTTTTTTTCTTCCAATAATACCTTAATTCTTATTATCTTGAGGAGACTTAAACCGCAAAAATTCTGAATCACTCTTAACTTTACAGGATATTTAATGTTAATGGTGTGAGGCAGATGATAATATATGTGACATTGAACATTTAGCAAATGTTCAGGTAAATTGTTTTTATGCCTACATAGCTCTCACAATGGCGGATACAAATTACAGCCTGACTCACTTCTTTGATGCTATCAATATTGTGATTGTGAGATACTCATGGCTATACATCCCAAAGATTACTCACCCTTCGCACAGGTTCAGGGATTCTGAACATGCTGCATTCCAGAGCTAACCACACTGCAGACTGAAGAGAAACTTTGTGTCCCACAGATATGTACACAGGGTTAGGGGCACCGTCATGGACTCGTAAGCACTACCGCAAAAAGAAAAAAGAGGGTTGTAAGTAATTAACATCAGACAAGATTACTCCAGTCAAAACCACGATCACAAATTTCCAACTTAGTCATATAACTTTTTTCAGGAGAAAATACTTTCTGGCTAAAATTTCCTATTTTTTCTCAGATAAGTCCTTCAAGAATAAAACTTGACATCTATTTTCATGGGGAAAGGTCGCTTTTTGGCCAAAAAAATTAGGATTTTTTTTGTTAAGTCTTGCTTAAAAAAATCAAAAAGAAGGAAATGATGAAAACTACAAACTAAAAACTAGATTGAAACATTAAAACTTTGGCCTTAAAGTCTGAAATATCAAAGAAATATTCATTCCTTCCTTAAAATTGAAGCTATTTGACTCACCTTGCCCAACACTTCATCACTGTCTGATATCAGATCAAAGCCATCGCCTGCTCCTGCTAGGGTTCGTTTCTGAGGGTAGAAAAGTTGGAATGAAACTATGAAAATGAAACATATGCCCTTTCCTCTTCCATTTTACTTAAATTGTTTTAATATTGTTCAAATCCTAATTTGACAATTTTTTTATTTTCTTTTTATCTCAATATTTCTTTTCTTTTTTTTTTTTGCTGTTCTTTGATTTCATATCATATCATATTAGAGAAACTAGAATAGTATCTTATGACCAACAACGGAATGGGATCATTCATTTTCATTTTGTCAAAAACGTAAGTGATGAAGAGACTGAAAACTTCTGTTCAGAAAAATATATTGATATCTTGAAGACCATTGTACATGAAATATATTTTAAAGAAAATAAATAGGTTTGACATTCTTTAAAGAGATCTAAAATGAGAATCTACACTGATTTTGCGAGTGGCAGAAAAATTTCTAGCTGATAACTTTAGTATATAAGGAAATAGTGCCAGTCTGTTGAGGACACGTTCTTAGGCTTTTTAGAGAATGATTTGCTAAGTCTCTGTCAGGCAGGGTAAAGCTCAGAAGATGAAATCGTAAACTCATCTGCTGAACACAGTTTCACTGGAAGCTGAAAAACAGTTCCTGTGGGGCTCATATGACAGGTACTTTATCCGATCCAACAACAATTTATACTGCTGTAATGCTTTGCTGAAATGCTATAAAAATATTGTACCAAAGTAAAGAAACATAAATTACATACAATAAAAGATCATCAGATCTTACATCTATGTAAGAATTTAGCACTAGTTTAAGCTTTGGTCATGTAAAAATCTCATTTAAAAAGTAAATTTTTGTGCCAATAAAAGTTGTGTTCGTTACTGCTTTAACTCTGATTATAATCTGTGGGGAAAAGTCTGTAATAACTTTTGCTATTCATGAGTTAAATACAAACCAATCTCTTATGTTCCTCATCTTCAGAGATGCCCTGTGCTGAGATCAGGGATTTAGCCACACCCATTGTGGGGATATCCAAGACCACTCCGAGGTGACAGGCTAGACCAAACCCTGAGGACAAGGACACAAGGACAGTCATTGTCGTTGCTGACCACATTTTCAGCTTATATATATATATATATATATATATATATATATATATCATGTGTAGCTATTAAAAGTAACAAGATTTATAGAATAAAAAATCAAACCATATTCAGCTCTTTTTGCTATGCATCCAAAAATTGACTTTCATAGAACTAAATTGTACCAAGTGAAATTTCCCTTTTAAGAACTGTAAGAACCATAGGCTAAAGGCCAAATTTTGTACATTAATTTTTATTCCTCTGACAAGAATTTTTCAGAATTAAAAACAAGCAAAATCATGGTTGCTCTTTGAGCAAAATGTGAGGAATTAATTTCACTGGAAACCAAAAAAAATTGAAACATCAACTTACCTCGTGGATGCAATTTTCCATTTCCATCTACAAGGGTTATCTACAAAAAGAAACAATTTGAAATTAGATTTAGAAAGAAATAGCTATGAAAACTCTATTCTGCAACATTTAAAATATAACCTATTATAAAAATGTTCACATAATTTGGTTTCATTTTTGAAAATGATATGATAGGTAAAGAAATAGAATTACATTAATTTCCTGATATTGCAGTTTATTTTAAATAACACTAAGCTAGTAGCAAGTGACAGGGAGGCCTAAAATGTTTGAGAATGCAAAATAGACTTACATCTGGCCAATACTGTGGAGCTACTGCTTTGAGGTGACCAAATAGAGGTTCTAGTGCTGGCACTTCACGAAAAGCTAAGAAACCTGGAATGTATGGCTGTGTTAGTTTCACCATCTCCATTCTCTGATACACAAGCTGAAAAGTAAGACAAGACAAAAATTAGAGGAGGATGTAAATCTATCGTTGAAAATGAAAAAAAAAAAAAAACGCAACAAAAATGATTCTCTTGATATGACTTACTCAAATAAACTAAAGTTTTCACATACATGTACTTTAGTTATCATATGTTTTTAAGTTTATTCAAAATCAAGAAAACTCAAAAGAAGAATTACATTTATTTCTGAAGGAATACAGCTCTCTATTTGCCATCTATTTTGTACCAGTTTAACTTTTACAAAATCAAAACTGTTAATTTATATTTTGGTTTCCAGGGATGCTTTGACTGGAAAATTCCCTCATTTGCTGCTGTGTAATAAGGTGTCTATGAAAATCATTGTGTAGCCCACATGACAAAGTATTTAACTCAATACTTTGTCATGTGGGCTACTCAATGTGTAGGAAATATGGTGATCTCTATGAGGCCACGAACTAAAACTTGCAATACACTTGTCTCTATACACTCCAAATCTATTAACTAAAAGATGATAATTCAATAATTATCTTTCTTAGAGCTTAATTTGTCATTTTAATTTGAATTTAGCTGTGTTTTGACTGCATTCATATCGTTGCAGCTTGAAAGTCAATTAGATCAGGAGGATATTAATATATGTATAAAAATTGCACTGAAAAGTCTCTTCCACAGTGTTACTGTTAGTTAAAGAGCAATTTATTATTAACAACAGCAAAAAATATTACAAAAAAAAAGAATTGGTAGTTTTTAGCTGAGGTTTAACAGAAAAAAAAATTCTGGATAAGAACATGTATATCTCCTGCATTATGATTTGCTTGCTCAGGGATACAACATTCAAACAATACCTTAAGATCTGGCATTCTTAGAACACTGAGACAGGCGCAAGCATCTTCATTGTTTCCTTTGATAAAGGAGATATCGACACCCCCAACAAAATATCGACTGCCATCATCTTTCCTTCTCTGGCCAGCAACAAGAGCAGCAATCTCTGGTGTATCTTCAGCCAACAGTTTTGCACAGTATTCATTCTGTTCCCTGTGGCAAAAGAAAAATTCAACATACATCATCAGTTTCCTCTCTAAGTCACACAAATTTAACATCTTGTTAGATTCTATTTTCTAAGTCACTATCAAAATTTGAAAATTTTATTTATCTTTTTTGGCTCATCAAATCAGTAAAAGCTAAGTTTGCTTACATTGATTTTTGAAAAACGTTTTAAATATTTTTTAAATGATGTAAGAAATTGATGTGAACATTCCATGAGTTTTTCCCCACATAAAATAGTATATAAGTGATCAAAGCATATAAATTTTTAGCACATACAAATGGGTTTGCTTAATACAAAGTTCTTTTGAAAAAAAAAAGTATTTAAATTACCGATATTATAAAAAGAATTGAGATGGCTAAAAAATCTCTCCATTTGTAAGGATGTGCTTTTCCCCCATTTTAAACCCACTGAATGTGTAAATAGTGAGATAAGGTGACAATTTTCTTAAGACATCCTTAAAAATTGAGAATTTGGTTGAAAAATATGAGCACTACACTGTCTTGACACTGATGAGAACTATTCATAGGATTCTATAGGGGTAAGTTATTAACACTTGGCAGCTGGCTACCAAATTGTGTGCGGCCTGCTTGTGGTTGAAAGATAAACGATGTACTCACAGCAACACTTAATCTTTTGCTGTGCATTACCCTTTGGACTTGTTGTTTTGTCCCAATCTCTTCCCACATTACTCTTTACCTCTATCATCTTACTCTCTGAATACACCTTGGGATCAGCGTCTTCCCACAGAAATTGCATTGACAGAAAAGATAAATTAATAATTCATATTTCGTGTATTCATGTGCATCTGTACTTCCTCAAAACTTGAAAAAAACAGTAAACATGTCATGCCCTCATCAGTGCAAGCAAAGTTTCACACCGCACACTTCACTCAGATGATCTCAAGATACTTATATGAACTGGATGATGCAAATGATTTAATGGGTAGTGAAGCCAACAACAGTGCTTCTCATATTTTTTTCACCTTCATTAAAAGAATTGAGAAAATGAAAAAAATTCAATACCTTTTCCATTTAACTCCCACTTTCTTGAACAAATGGTGGTTCTTTCCGCTGCTGTTATTTCTGTGCTGGGGCTGTTCCTCATTATTTTTGTCTTCCTTCAAATTGGAGTTTGGTTTGGTCAAGATGGAACTGGTGAGACCCATGGTGTCAGGTGGCGATGAAGAAACTGGTATTGTAAAACCCCAGTCATCTAGATGGACATAGGGAGAAGAGAGATCAGAGTTTACCCAATCGTCTTGAAGATATTCCTCTGACCAGCTCTCAGCTGCAGCTGCTGACCAATCATTTAAAACATCTGACGGCCGCTCCTCAACTAAGTAGCAAGGTGATGATGAATCCCAATCAATATCTACCTGTGTATCAGTGTTTTTGTCTGAAGGGATAATAGAGATACATGTTTTTACACTAGACTTGAATACAAATGATCCTTTCTTTTTTGAAGAAGCTGACTGAGTCTTATACTTATTACGCCCTTTTCGTTTCCTTTGAGTTTGAGACAAAGGTTTTGTGTTTTGTGAACAGTTATGCTGTTTTAGCTCTGAGTAAAGGTGAAGATTTGAGGAGTTCAAAGTTTGGTCCATAAAATTTTCACCTTTGAAACAACATATTTCACAGTCACATGCATCACTTTGTGGAAACTTGGTCTGATTTATTGTCTCAAAACAGGGGTTGCAAAATGTAGCTGACTGGTCCAAAATCAAGTTTAAGTCCAATAAAATTCCACATGTACTGCAAAATTCCATCAAGCTCATCTCAACAATAGGAAAGTCTTTAAAATATACTTGAGTATGGATTACAGTTTTTTTTTTATCTTGTTTCTTCAAGTCCAGATCCTAATGAAAAGATTTCTAGCTTTGGGAAATTTTTACCATCAGTCCCATTTTCAAACCAGTTGGGATAAATTTGGGTTAGATATCTAGATCTAGGCTAGTTCTTTTTTACAAAGGGTTAGAAAGGAAAAAAGTCAGCTTTGCTAGATGTTAAATCCCTCAACTTGATTAATTCCAACAAAAATTAACTTCAAGTTCGTTCTCAGCATATCAAATCCAATTCGGCTAGATCTAGATCTAGAATCTAGAAAATTAAATTTATAAACATGGAAGATAAATTCCCTTTAGCCAGGGAGAATTTTGGTAAATCCAGGCTACACGTATTCTAAATCTTGATTTTGATCTAGAATTTTATCAAGGTTCTTTAAAATTCTATTTCTCAAACATTCTCGAACGAAATAAAGGCACTGTCGTTATACATGTCCCTTAAACAAAAGAATAAAGTAAAATCCTCAACTTTACAAGCACTGTCTTTTATGTATTATCTTGAATGATGCAACGTGTGGATATAGATTCTAGAAATTTCTTTTCCACGTCTGCCTAAAGCTGTGGAATCATAATTTATCTTATGTTAAGCTTATTTCAAAAATTCTGAACGTTCTTCTTACGTTTAGTTGTTTACTAAGGCACTCAGAATAGAGGAATCTCCCTTGCTCGGGTCATGAGGGGTCAAAACGCCCTTGACCTCAGCCCATTTGGTTGGAATTGAGATAGACCTGTCACAGTCTAGCTTCTGAGCTCACGGAATGTGATTGTAGCAGACTTTCTACACATTGTTGTAAAACACACTTAAACAGACATCATCTCAAACCATTTCTTTCATTATTCTCGAATTTTAGCGCTATATCAACCAATAGACCGTAAAGATTCAAGAATGGAATCAAACTAGATCTAGAAAAACCAAAAAAAAAAAAAAAAAAATTAAAAGGAAAAAAGAAAAAAACAAAACAAAATATTATTTGGAGGGCAACTTGTTCATAGGGTATCGAACAGGACGCACGTATGTCAATAAACTAGTATAAATAAAAGAAGTTTAATGGGGACAAGGACAAAACTAACTTTATAACAGCGGGACAAGAAAAGAAACAATACAACTTACTATTTAACATAATTTATATAAGTTTTGCTCTTTTTTTTTTTTTTTTTTTAAGAATGAGGTCACGAATTTCTATGAATTCGCCCACTGTGTAGGCTCTGCCATGGCAATATGTCTGCCCATCTTGTCAAAAAAAAAAACAAAAAAAAAAAAACAAAAAAAAAAAAAAACGCTTTCCCCAGCAAGGTTGAAATCCAACAGCGATTATGAAATGCCAATCAAAGTAAAATTAATTATTGCAATCTACGTCAAGACCTACATGCAATAAATTGAAAGTTACGTTTTGACACTGACGGGTGCATAATGAAAGATACGTGACGCCATTTCTGGGTTAATCGACTGTCCTAGACTAGTCTGACGAGTGAGGCAGAAAAACTTCAGGTTGATACAAAACTGTCACAATTGAACATAACCTTCAATATGTTGTTAATGATGCTGCTTGTTCATGATAATCTAGTTGTAGATTAGACCGCTAGTCAGGAGATTCCCATATCAAGAGGTGTTGGCATAGAATCTACCTTTAGTAGATCTATATCTTTCTGAACCTATCCACAAACTGCTTCATCTCTAGCTGGGCTGTCTGTGAGTCTCTGACAACAGCCCATCTACAGCTGATGGCACCAGGCGGCCAAGATGAAGGTCAAACTCTACGAGAACACCCCAACCCCACATTTGTTTTTTCTTCTTAGTGATGCAGTAACGCAGTAAGACAGCCTACAAACGACATGTCCACCTGTAGTTTTACCAACTGGGAGGAGAGAACTCAGGGTAAGCTCTTCACTCCCCACCCAGCCTAAAGAACTCGACACACTATTCAATCCAAGGGTGGGTAATAATGGTCATCTGAGCACCGGTACTGGCCAAACCACAATGCGACCAGTTGGCCTGGCATCCACACCTTTACTTTGAAGCTGTGACCTGAAAGACATATATCCAAATAGAAAGCAAAAACACCACACTTGGAGGATAACTTGGTAATTATGAAGGATCCAAAAGGACATGAGTGTGTCTATAAATAGTATAATACAAGGTCTAAAAGGAGATAAGCACACAACTTTATAATTACGGGACAAAAAAGAAACAACAAAACTATTATCACTTCAACATACAAACGTTTCTGAAAGACACGTGATGAGCCAGCCCAAACGTTCTCTCTGTAGCTCTGGAGGGCGAGGGTGGCAGACTGGTGATCAGCTATACATAGGGTCAAGCACATCATATTCGATCGGTTACAGAGAAAAACAAAAGTTTAAACTTTGCCATATTGAGTATGGTATGATGTATCCAACTTATAAAACTCTATTTAACATTTGAAATTTGAATTAAAAAAAAAAATTCATGTCTTCGATCAAAGCATCTGTCATTCCTACTTCAGCTCCAATTACCTCACAAATAGGGAAAGTATGAAATTTGATGCTAGAATAGTAGAAAGTCAAGCATGCGGAATATTTAGTTCAACTTTTGGCATAGCAATATTTATTTGAATTTTTAATCCACACTACCAGACCTGAAAGAAAATACCAATTTAGCATGTAAGTATGGGTCAAACTTGCTTGATGTAAACAAATTTTTACATG
Organism: Elysia crispata; assembly: GCA_033675545.1. Lineage (NCBI taxonomy): Eukaryota > Metazoa > Mollusca > Gastropoda > Plakobranchidae > Elysia > Elysia crispata. Next base: position 28,949 of record JAWDGP010006108.1, read on the forward strand.
ATATGCTTTACACTTTTCAGCTAACATTAGAATCAAAGCAAAGATTAGAGATGACTGATCCTTTCTGTCTACGGACACTTCACTTGACTTTGAGGAGAAAAATTTATGTCGTTCGTAAGTTTGATTGAATGACCATTGTTTATCAGAAAACGTTGAACTTTCCGAGTTGTGGGAATGACCAGTTCTTGAAAAAAATGTCTCAACAATGTAGCCATTTCCAGTACAGGTACAATTTAAATTTTTTTGTGTGCAGTCTATTTTTCAGCTGAGCACATTTTTCTGCCTTCCTGAGTTATTTTTTTAACTGAAGCTTTTGATGCAACATGAATAATTTTTTCTATCCATAAATATGCAAACAAGTTATCAAACTTAAGTATTCACTGGTTTTACCCTTAAACATTAATTTTATTGCTTAGGCTTTTTGCTCACAATTTTCTTTCAACATGAAATTATAATTATGCCACATGCTGAGAAAAGCATTCATTTTATGGATGACAATTTTCTCACTCGATTTTTTTTTTACAACTCAAAAGCAAGAAAGTTTTTTTTTAAGTATTTAAGTTTTGTTTACTGGGTTGAGTTCGAGGCAACTATGTTGTTGACGGAATCTTAATAAGCTATTCTTTAAAAGAGGCAAAGATTCAGGGTTCAGGGATCACAACAGCCGCAAGTGAGAACTTGCTCCATCAATACTGGGGTTTATCGAGAGAATCCCTTAAACTTTCTGCATTTCGCTTTTCACTAAGGACAATCCTTTAACCTTTGAGCAGCCTGCCAAGCACTGTCAATTCCCTAACAGTAACACAGGTTTGCACAAGTGAAAATTCTCAGTAAACCAACATAAAACTAAACTTTAAGAGCTTTTCAGCTCCAGGCTTGTGGTAATTAGTAAAGGAGTTTTGAAACAAACACACTCTCAGGGTGCTCCGTGATGCAAAGCATTGAAAATTCTCAAGTTAACTTTTTGTCTGTGACAAAAAAGATGACATTGACAATCAGACATCAACAAAATGTTGCTTGATAATAATAATTATGACAAAAACTTTTACTCTTTCATCAACTTGGCTAACCTAGTGGCTGGAGTTTCTTCTCCAAAGACTAATGTCAGATACTATAGAGATAACACATTAACATTTTAAACTTGTATAACTCCATTTCTATCGAACCATACTAAAACATTCAGAGACAGCTATAAAAAAAAAATAGGATAGATTTAAAATATAAAATATTTATTTACACCACAACATCAAATTTCAAAACATTAGTACAATGATAAAAGATTCATATGATGGGAAAAAAAGCATGTTTTGATGAAATAAAAAGAGAAAAATCAGATTTGCCTCGCTAGTTTGAGACATTTTCAATCTTCTAACTCTCTCCCCTCTTTTTCTTAAATTTCACATCAAAAACATTTTATAGTTTGCTAAATATGAATAAAATTTCGTCAGCAAAATAAACTTTCTGTTGCCACTATTTTCACTTCTTTCATATATTTATTTAACATGTTTGTTTTGTAGAGAAATATACAAGCAATTTCACTTTAAGCCTATAAAAATCAAACTAACAAAACACAAGCCCTTCCCAAATCAACTTAACTACAAGATAAGACTGCTCTACCTTTCCCTAAAATAAATTTGAAATAATTCTAACCGAATAAAGGTAAATGTCATTTTCTTTCCAACTTAACCCTCAAACTGCTGACTGATGGCATCAGCTGTAAATCCCTTCTACTCAGATTTTTTCAGGAAGATTCCCTTTATGCAAAGGTGTTCATAGTAATAATTTCATTTTGATCGTCTTGATCTTTTTCGATGCACAGAGATTTTTTTTAGTATTGAGACTGCTCTATTACTAGGTTCCCGATTTACAATTAAAGCTCAAATTTTTGTGAGAAATTTGTGAGAAACACTAAACATTTGCAGTTGATCAGTGTGCCACCAAAACCGAAAGGGAGAAAAGTAAGAAATTCTGAAAATAAATCATTGACATAGTGTGCTGCAGTAGTTTAAACATATACCAGTGGGATAAAAACCATCTTTTACTCTGTACATTACTTGACAAGCGCTTACAAGTAAGTTATCTGAGATGTGTTGTCTTTTCTCTTTACTGTCACATTCAATGTAACAATAACAAAAACTTATCATTAAAGAGATGAACATGTTACACTATAGTCAAAGACTAAATGAATAATTACAATGTCAAGAATCCGCCCCCTATTGCATTGTTTCCCTCCACTAAGATTCATGTCTTCTTTTTCTTCCCACTCTGTTTAACCGGCGTTGTCTCCCCTTTCCTCTTCACTCCCTTAGGTGTGCCCTTCCCTCCTTTCTTTTTCCTCTCTGCTTTCTCTTTCTCTTCTAGCTCCATGTTTTCTCTCTCAATCAAGGTGATGAGGGTGTTGCAGCGGCGTTGAAGCTCCTACAAAGAAGGGAGACAATGATGGTGTTAGGTTGTGAAACAAAATAGTCAGCCATGGTGAGAAAAAAGCAAGATGAAGACACCTTACATTCTACAAAAATCTTGAAAATTTAATTTCTTGAGCCTTTAAAGATTGGGCAAAACCCCTATACAAAAATAAGTGAATTAAAAAAAAAAAAACAAAAAAAATTTATGAACAGAGACTTGAAAATATATTTTTATGACAGAATTTGAAGAATAACCAGAAAACAAAATATCTTAAAATAACCAACCCTGTTTTGACACACATGTATCACTTATCAAGTTCCGAGCAAAAAGTTTTGAGTCAAAATTTTGCTAACTTAAGATATTGATATCCTTGCAGATCACAGAAGTTTTTCTTTGCTGATATCATCTCTGAAAAGCAATATAATGTTCAAATATAACAGACTTCTCCGACTATTTTCCCTAGATCTGTGGCCTCTACACAATTATGTAGTAGAGTTCACCAAACTCAAACTCTCTTCAGTTTTTTCTGCTATCTCAAATAATTTTATTTTCTAAAGTTTGTCTTATTTAATTCTTTAAACCACTAATTTAACTCAAAGAGAAATAATCTCTTTCATATTCACTCACAGTTTATGATTCTATTTACTTCTAAAAAATTTAGATTGGCGTATTGTTTGAGTGGATCTTAATACTTTGGCCAACAAATATGAAATGCCCCACCAAAGCTTTGTCTATAATACTTGGTGAGTATTAAAGTTAACCACAGATGGAATGATGAAATGCTTCACGATGGGTTAAGAATCTGGTACCTTCTGTCTATGTTACACCCAAGCATTGCAGAGACAACAAGGACTGCCAAGTTAGTGATGAAGTAATGGACAAAGTGGGAGAAATGAGGTGGTTACGGTTGTCATTCAGCTACCCAAAATGGATGGATGTGTGAGATCTCACCATTGCTGTCCTGGACTTGATAAACCAGTCAAAACGAAACTGTGGGGCTTGTCTCACTGCCTGCCGCAGTTCATCATACACATTTTCCTTGTCGAAGCCAAGTTTGTGCAGCATACACACAAGGAACCTGTCCTCTTCCTCTGTATAGTTTTTGCCTTTGTTTGTACCATACTGAATCCGAAGCTGGTGGAATGGGGCTCTGTATCTCGACATCTGATGAGTCGAGGAAATATGAGAAAAATTAAGATGGGTAATATAAGGAAGATTGCAATATTTCAGAATAAACAAGATTTGAGCTAAAATATAGCAGATCTGTGACAGTTTGGATTAATTCAGAATAGTAATCATACAGCAGGTTAAAAAAAGAATTCAAACCAGCCCACCATAGATAAGTTTAAACATTACAATAAAAAAATGTTTACGCAAGCTCTTCCACCTAAGCCAGTCACAATAAACCTGCTCCAACCCTTTCTTCCTCCCCATAAGTTTCTTTGCCAATTCTCTATTTACAGACAGACAAAAACAAACACCTGAGAAAGTAACATTGAAGATTCCTGAAAGTATTTTTTTTTGCACATGTTTTATATGGAAACACATATGACACAAGAGAAGTCTTGTGGCTTGTGCAACACTGTAACAAGAGATCTTGCAAGAAGTGAAATCGACACATTTTCTTAAGCCATCTCAGGTATTTTCATGAGACTTCTAGTCCTCATATATAACTGGCCTGAGACTGACCTTGGCATCAAGAGCTTTCTTGATGCTGATTCTGCGCTGGATACGGGCCTCTCCTCTCTCAATCTGAGCCATGATCCTCTCTATATCCTGCAGCTCATTGCAGCGATCCCAGAAAACACTGCTGTACTGATTGACCTGGGAACAAAAAGCCACACATGAAGTTGATTGAAATTAGATAAAATCAATATCAAATAGTCCCATAAAAACTAGTTGCAAATTGCCATGAAAATATCTTGACTATTATATGCAATTGAATTAGAGAGAGATTTCAATATTTTTCCTTCCAAAAATTTATGCTAGTTACTATTGATATGTTATGTCAAGTAGACTTTTTCAAAAAAAAAAAACCCTCAACATTTTAACGGTGGGAGCTTCTTACCTCCTCTGGTGTTTTGCCCTCCACTTCTCTAGCAATGCTCTCAATGTCATCGCGACCAAATTTTTCATTGGCTTTGATAAATTGTTGAAAGTCTCTCTTACTCCAGTTGGTGAAGCCCTTCAAGGATAAACAGAAATGTCATCAACATTAGAACCCGGTCTGATTCAGCCCTTTTAAAATATATCTTGTAAGGTGTATGTGTATGTGCCTGAGTGTTCATGTATCATACTTCACAGCATGAACAAATTCTCAATAGATTTTCAGAAAATTAGGGTAAAAACTTGGTCATATTCTTTTCAGAAATTCTTAGCTCAGATCTGAATCAAGCGTGAATGGAATCAAAAGCCGTTTTAAAATAGACCTGAGGTTATAATGAATGCAAACCTTCACACTCAATTAACTTCAGTGATTTCTTTTCAACAAAGGCAAAGAATCCAGCTTGGTCAATACTATCGAAGTAAAAACTAACTTACTAACCCATTGTTTTAAAGGAGCTTTCTTCATACATTTTCAGGAAAATTCTTCAAGTAATTTTTACACCCTTATATTTAAAAACATAACTTTACATTGTTCTACAGCTTGAAAAAAGCCATATTATCATGCATATGTGAGAGGAGAGAGAAAAAAAAAGTATTGAGTGCTGAAGACAAAGAAACAGAGAAAATCTATGAAAGAAAAAAAAAACAACCAACAAACAATGTTTAGGTTAGAAAAAGGGAGGGCACGGGAGGGGTAGGGAGGAACGCTGGCTAGTCATTTATGCAGAAAGATAGTAAGAAAAAGTTGGAGAATGCCACACGGGGAGGGATTGAAAGAAGTGCTATGACAGACCAAAAAGTTTTGTGAACAAGAATGAGAGAAAGAGAGAGTTTTAGTGTATTACATCAGGAGCAACAGAGAGAATGAACTGATTCAGGCTAACGGAATAGAGTTCAAGCAAATTGAATAAAAATTAAAATTATAAAGAACTAAAGCATGCAATATCAGAGCTAAAAAGAGAAAAAAAGATCAAAAGATTCATTAAAAGCTGCTAGACTTTCCTGTACTTTACTCAAGTAAAGCTGAATATAACAAAATAGCTCTATTTTCTTTTTCATTTGAAAAAAATTTATCAAATCAATGTTCAGATAAATGAAGTAATGGAGAAACAAACCTCTTTAAGCAGGGAATCTTTCTCTGCTAGCTCCTCCTCGTCAAGTTGAGAAGACTCGTCTATCTTGGCCTGTTCTTCCTTGCGAATTCTATCAGCATCTGCACCAAATTCTGGGTTTTTAGGAACCTGTAAAGTTCAAAGATTGCAGTAGAGAATAAAACCAAAGTCCATTAAAAATGAATTTGTTTTATGAAAGCAAATACATGCCTTCTCCCTTTTTTAAAAACAGCATGAATTGAACTTTTGAAAATCATGAATGAAACCCTTAAACTCCATTTTCATGAAAAAAATTTTTTGTTTACAAGGAGAAATTACAATGGGTTCTAACAAGTACAGTTTTGGGAAAATAGATAGATACAGAACTTGCAGAAATGACTTCATGAAATCCAAATGAATAAGCCAAAGACATCTGATGTTTCTAAAACTACTGTGCCTTAATAAAACTAAAGCTCAGGGCAAACAAGAGCACCAGTGGTAGTTCTAAACTGCTTAACGCCCCTAGGTATTTCTCAGGGCTATTCAGAGCATTGACAAACTGTTAAGAAACCTTGAGTCCTGTCCTCTTACCTTGTATCCTATTGATTTCCTGAAGAAGTAGATTTCTTTGTCCAGCAGCTCAAACAGTCTTGGAGGAAAGAACTGGAAGTCTTGGATGCTTGGTTGCTTGGGAGGTCTTGGTGCCTGAAACACATAAATAATACAAGTTTCAAAACTTTTTTGAACAATTGTTTAGGTCTATTTTACAAAAGTATCTGGTTTAGGAGATAGAAAAGAAAAAGAAATGCCCATAAGAGACGACTATCGAACCAACTGCAAAAAAAGACCGGCACATACAGCAAACCCCTACATAACATCCTCTTTTGATAAATTTTAAGTTCAAAAGAGCAGGTCCACTTATTAAAGGTTATGTGATCTAGGATCAGTGCCTTTTGCATACTTGAAAAAAGCAACAAAAAGAATTTAAAAAATTCCCATAAAAATATACCTTTGGTGCTTTTGGCTCACTGACGCGGAGAGCCTCCCTGAAGTAGGCATCCACAGCGTAGTTAGCTTTCCGCTCTCTCTTTGGTGGTTCAATCCATGCCCCGATGGTGCCCAGCTTGTGTTTCTCCCTGTAATCCTCCCCTTCAAACTGATACACGCTGTCAGGGGCGTCCATGGTGAATGTTCTCAAGCTGCTCTCTCCAAGCTGGTCCATCTTCTCTTTCAACTCTGTGGTCTGGGAAAAACAACATGAAAGAAATATTATGCTGCAGTCATTATAGAGCTGATTTGAAGATTTCCAGATCATAATAAATTAAATTATATACAGTATTCAAGCTAACAATACAAGAACCAATCCTTCACATCTAGTGAATATTGGGATGAATCAGAAGTCAAGAAAAAATTCCCTGATCTGCTCTTCTCACATGGCATCATGATTATAAAAATGATCCCAATGCCTGATCTGCTCTTCTCACATGGCATCATGATTATAAAAATGATCCCAATGCCTGATCTGCTCTTCTCACATGGCATCATGATTATAAAAATGATCCCAATGCCTGATCTGCTCTTCTCACATGGCATCATGATTATAAAAATGATCCCAATGCCTGATCTGCTCTTCTCACATGGCATCATGATTATAAAAATGATCCCAATGCCTGAGGATTAGAAACCTAAACATTTCTTGCGAGGACACAAACAGTAAAAAATGTGGTATTTATACCCTCTTCTCTCCTCTAGCCAAGATGGCATCAATGTCTTCATCTGTGATCTCACTATCCTTTGAAGCAAAGACATGGCTAGCTCCATGTCGAATCATGTTCAACACCTCATCCTTGCCAAGCTTGTTGGTGTTCTGGTCCACCAGCCGCCCTGAGAACAGCAGAGGTCAAAGGTTTAGATTCAAGTACAAAGCAAAACAGGTTGATAACATGGACAAAAAGTTATCATTTAGGAGATAAAACAAGATCCAGTATGTAGACATTGGCTCATAAGCAACTTGAAACCTGTCCTCTTCCCAAGACCTAAAAGTGCCTGAATTTAAATTGAGTGAATTAAAAAATTTTAACAAAATGTTGGTTTTATTCAGTCTCTCCTTGAAAAGTTTATCATTCAGGTGTCTTTTGGAGAAGCAAATCCTATTAATCGTTGGATGCCAGGATTAATGAAACAATTATACAGACAATTATCTTCAAGTAAATTTAGCTTTTAGAATTCCCAGTTCTAGCACTAACAAAAAACAAGCAAAACTAATGTTATGCAGACACAACATTGAACAAACCCTATTGCTGCTTCCATAACTTAAATGAATATCCTAGTTTGTAGGGTGGTGCGATTTTCCTACCTTGTTGGATGACTACATTGTCAAGGCGGAGTTTCATCTCAGCTCTCTCCACAATTCGCTCCTCCACTGTATTCTCTGTGATAAACCTGAAGACACGAACCTGCTTCTTCTGACCAATGCGATGGGCACGGTCCTGAATAGACACAATGAACAGCACCGATAAGCATCTACATTAAGAATATAAATCTTACAGTATTATAAATTGAGCAACTAGAAATTAGGTTTCATTGCAACGGCAAATTTAGCACAAAACCATCTTCACGCAGTATTAATATACTATTTTCCCCTTCTTACAATGGTGAAAAACTAATAGTGATAAATAAAGGTGAAATGTGAATGGTAAAAGCTTGAAACTTAAATTGTATAGAAGCCAAATAGTATGTTCTATGTCTTTGTGCTAATTCAATTTGATATAAAGTATGAGGTGTGAAAATTGGGAATCCAATAAGAGATTTCTGTTGAAAAATTAGAGCCCAATTGAGCACTTCGCATTGCAAAAGATCCCTTACCATAGCTTGCAAGTCTACTTGAGGATTCCAGTCTGAGTCAAACAGAATGACTATATCTGCTGTAGCCAAATTGATGCCCAAACCCCCAGCTCTGGTACTCAGCATGAAGATAAACTTTGAACTCTCAGGGTGGTTGAAGTCCAGAATAGATTTCTGGTGAGGGGGAAAAAAAGGTGATAAGTTCAATATTATATATATATTTTAAGAGTCACATGAAGTTTAGAATTGGTAAAAGGAAATTAAAAAAAAAAAATGAAAATGCAAGTTTTTGCTTGAATAAAAATGCATACCAAAAATGTGAAGACATCTTAAGAAGTTATGTTTCAAATTGGCACTGCTTTACAATAATAAAAAAAAAAAAAAAAGACATAACTAAAATTCAAAGGAGTTAAAACATGTGTGTCCAATTGAAGGTTGCATGAATAAGGCTGTTTTTCTCAGAGTAAAGTAAATGTTTAGCAAGACTAGATATTTTTGATATGGCTCATTCACTACTGATATTGTCGGGTCTTCTACAAAAACCTCTCTCATCAGTTACCCCAAAGCTAGGAAATGCTCTGAAAATTAAAAAAAAAAAATGGAGATAATGTCATAAAATGACTAACATGGATCCTTTAACTGTACCATTTCTTTTGAAACTGTTCCAGTTTAAAGACCATTTGGTAATCATAGCAACTTACAAATGTAACACATGTACTAGGATAACCAGATTTCATACAAGTCAGTGCAGTATGCTTCATTCCTTGTGATGAATGACGGTGGTAGCTATATATATATATATATCCGTATTTGCCATGCAAGAAAATTAAAAATGATATGAGCCTGATTTCAAATCATAAAACCATTGAACAGATTTTCCTGTCTGAATCACGCAAAACGCACTATATGCAGACATTTCACAAAACTATCACATTAAAAACAAAAGCCTACAAAGGAACTGTCTCTGAAAATCAATATACTCCCTTCTTGAGATTTGGTATTGGGACTACCGGCATATCATGAGCAATCTACAGTCCCGTTTGGGACCAACTAGTTGCTCACCTGTCTCTCCTCATGAGGTGTCTGTCCATCCAGGCGGCAGTAGTCATATCTGCGCCAGAAACAGTAGTCTTCCAAGATGTCCAACATGCGCGTCATCTGGCTGAAGATGAGAACCCTTGAGCCTGGAACGTAAAAAAGTCACATTCTCTTTTTTACAGCTGTATTGCACTTGCAGAGCAAAAGACAAACATGTGTACAACATCTCTTGGAGTAGTATTTTACAAAGTTTAATATAATTGTCTGACTACTGACGAAACATTTAAATTATTGCTAGAAAAAAAAAATTCATATGTAACAATCAAAACTTACTTTGTAATTAAAACATTACTTTGGAAGAACTAAAAAACAAAATAAAACATTCAGAAAGTCATATTAATCAGCATGCACTGCATTTAAAAAATTAAAATTTGCAATCAAATATAAGTTTTGGACAAGGAGGCGATAAAAACATAACCAGCAAAAGAAAAAAAAAGGATTGAACTAATTTGTCTCACCATCTTCTTGCAGTTTTGGCAACAACTTGTCCAAGATGACCATTTTGCCACAGTTCTCCACCAAATGATGGTCCGTTGTGTATGGTGGACCTAGACAGAAACCAACACTTCATGTTACTGAATATGAATCAAATAAAATACTGAACTTCAATGCTTTTGTGTAGCTTGCAAAATAGTCCTTTCTCTAGGCCAACAAAATAGTCCTTTCTCTAGGCCAACAAAAAAAAACCATATGGGTAGGGATTATTTTTAATAAGCACCGACCAAGTCAACATACTTTTTTTTTTCTTTAATTGGTAGAGGAGAGCGTGCGGTAACACTGAGTGTCAAGGGAGAGGAAGGAAAAAATTATTTGCCAGATATGAATGGTATGCTATCCTAAGAAAAAACTTGTGCGAGGACTAACTGAGAAAAGCACATTCTAAGAGAGAACTCAAAAGCGTAGGACAATCAAACTCAGTCACCTGTTGATATACTTACATAAGAATATCAAATTGTATCAAAGCATATATGATCAGCCCTGCAACAATCACCAGATGTGTCTGATAATGTTTACTGACCTGGCTCCATGCCATCAAACAGGTAGGGATGGTTGCAGCATTTGCGCAGCTGCATGAGGATATTGAGTAACCTCATCTTGTCGCTGCGACCGGCACCGTTCACAACATCAATGTCTTTCATTAGAATCTTGGTGTACCTGATAAAAATCAAGAAGAAAAATTTGAGGCAAGAAATGTCATTGAGAAGGCTACAGTGCAGTGATAGCAGCAAACGTTTTTGTGATAAATGAGATGTGTAACCCATTTGAACTTGGTGCAAGACAAAAATTCTTTTGAGTTTCTAAACAGCTGAAACCAACAATTCACGTTTAAAAAAAAATGGTTGCATATCCTTTGAGAAAGAGGATGAAGGATGGAATGATTTATGGCTTGTGAACTCAACTAAGAACTTATGAGCTCCACATTACATTAAAGCATGGTCAAGTTAAGATGTAAAACATTCTTCATTAGCAGACAAAACTTTACATTTATTTTGAATCACTTGAAGTTTATTCTTACACAATATTATCCTCTTCATCCCTTGGATAAATGCATATTCTCTTAAAGACTGCAATAACTTACAGTTCTCTTTGCATCTTGCTAAGACCAATGAAAACTTTAGTCTCTTTCTTTGGAAGAAGCCTCTTTTCAACATCAGATTTGATTCTCCTCAGGAGAAACGGTCGCAGGACCTGTAAAACAAAACACTCTCATCTTGCGCATCAAATTAAGAACTTTCATATGTAACAAATGGATTTAAATAACACTTAAAGACCATAAGAAGAGCTAAAAATTACGGCATTAAAAATAGGGTATGAAAATTTAAAACTTACTCAAAAAGACTTTCATTCACATGAAGCAAAAGATATTTATTCATAACTAGGATTAAATAATGACCTTTGACAGAAGATATTATTGATCAGAAATTGGGTATGCATAACAATTACCTTTTAACATTTTGGATAACAATTTTTTTTTCATGAAGAAACTCATTACACCACCCTTGAGCTATTAAAAAATAACTGATTCTTTTTTACTCCAATTCAGTAAAGTCTGGGACTGCTGGCATCCCACCTCGCTGCCTGATTCATTATAACACAAGTTACAGACCTGTTCTCACAGCCTTCATGGTTTGAGATAATTTTTACCATGGTGATACTGTATAATCACAGTAGCTCATCCTCAGCTGCTTCACTTACAACAGGTGTACTCTGACAGATTTGATTCTCAGCAATGTGCTCTCCACGGCTGTTAAAGAGAGGCTTTTTAGTTTGCTTGCCGCACCCGTGAAGCAGCCGGTAACCGGATCAGGTCATGAGGTCAACAACCCCGGCGGAACGGGGATTCCCCTTTCCTCACAATTTTAGTTTTTAGATCTAATTTTCACACCAAAACAATGGAGAATTTAAGCTCATACATGAAACGAAGAACTACAAAAATCATATAATTTGTTACATCTACATTTCAGCGATATGAGGATATATCTTTTCCCCTTCTATTCATTTAATTGATGGAGTTATTGAGCGTTTTAACTAGTACACGAATCTGGAATAATCAATTGGTGGTGACATTTTTTACAGTACATATATCAAAAAGTGAAACAATTTTTGGGGATGAAATTTTTACAGCATTTCATACCTATGTTGAACTTAACACCCACCAAAGGGCATTAGCGAAGAGTTCTCCGTTTCCAAGTTATGCGGGTTTGAGTTATGATAATCCACTTCTTACAGCGCTGGTATGGCATTTTGATATAAAATAATAAATCTAAAGAACGATAGAACATCGTAGTTCAAGCTGCAGAGCGTCAATTTATATGAGAGAGACCTGATATTAGCTATTAACAACGTTATGAACACGCACTTAGAAGAAAATGAAACTTATGTAGGGTTGCTCATTGTCTAACTTTACAGATAAGTCGTACGTTTACTTTGCCTTACGTACATACTTCAATCTGCAGCACGTTTGCTAAGTGCTCTGCCTCTCTGTAATATTTTCAAGCTTTTATAACTTTCGTCAAATTTCTGACGCCTAAGTGCTTTGAGTTTAATTACGCCAGAATACAAATAGCATATTGTAAAAATCTTTTTTTTTTTTTTTGTTTCTTTGTTTTTGTTTTATTTTTGTCACCGGAAATGATTGTGAACCCCAAAAGTTAGTAACGAGGCGTTGATAAGTCCGCACAGAGAAACTTTTAATAGTTTCCTCTATCTGCTACTTAACGATCTATCACCGCAAGGTCCGCAAACTTCATGGAGCTTTTGATTGTGTTCAGATTCTAAGTGCTGCTCCATATTTAACAGTTTCGGTTTCAGGCTACTAAGGTAGATCTATACTGCAGAGTATTATTTACCGGTAGTTCATGCAGACCCGAGTGTGTGGAATTATTTTTAAAAATCATATTAAATCACTGAAAAACTCTTTGTACTTGAAACTTTCACAAGTTCTTTATATTAATCTTTTAAACATCGGGAAACAATTTTTAAGCGATAAAATTGTTTCACTTTTGGAATATTCCTATTAAACTGAGGTCTTATGAGAATCATGACTTTTTTCAGTTCTTTTACTAGAAGTATGAAGTTTCACCTGCACCATGTAAACACGTTATAATTGAGAGATAAAAAATATAGCGTTGTACTCAGGACAATTCCAGCTTTAAAATGATTATTTATTTGATAAATTTGATGTTAATGAGGCCAGATTTATTGCGATGCAAAAACAAGTAAAAGATCCCAATATTAGATTTAACTGCAGTGCACCGTCACGCACGGGTACACACGGTTGTAGCCTGCCTGACAGGTGATTGATCACCGATCCGCCCACTAACTGCGGGCGTCTGAGGTAGAGCCTAGAGGCAAACTAAGTTGCCGCTTTTTGGTCTATATTAACAGCCGTGTCTCGTTCATCTTGTTCAAGCTTATTGAAACAGCATTTTCATCATATTGCTAAACAATTAAATTCCAAATTAATAAACATTTGACATAAAGATAGTTACCTCATGCAATCTGCTGACAAGTTCATTGTCACCAAAGCATTTGTTAGCTGTGAACCAAGCGTCAAAGTCCTGAAGGTCAAAACATGAACATGCAAATTGTTAATACAAAAATTGTTGGCCAGACAACAGTGATAAAAATTTTTTATATGAACCTAGGCTAAAGTCTTATCTTGTTCCAATTACTTTAAAAAATTTTTGAAATCTGATACTAGATGCATATCAACACCTCGGCTACACCTGTTTTTATGGATAGAACCAAATGATATAGCTCTGATTTAGCACAAATTGCTTACACAATTTACAGAAGTTACAAATGCAACGCAGCTTGACTTTTTATATATTTTTTATTTTCACACTAAGAGCTTGCTATGAAAAATGTGAGGCTCGTTTTCCCTGTTTGTTAAGCTCTAAAACAAAATTTGAGACAATCTGATAAATTAATGAACTCATTTGTGTTTTTCCTTTTTTCTTTTTTTTTTTTTTTTGAGACTAGTGAGCTATACATAATTTACTTCGACAATAGATAGAAAGAAGATTTAGTTCAATTTTAAATACAACTGATTGCCATGAAAGTTTTACAAAAGTTTCTAGTGCTATTTGACCAGATCTGGGATCGAAACCTACTTCTGAGTTGTTGAACACATCTGGCAGCAGAAAGTTGAGAAGTGCCCACAGCTCGTGCAGGTTGTTCTGTAGAGGTGTTCCTGTCAGCAGCAGGCGGTTGGTCGACTTAAATTCACGGACAATCTCTGAGAGCTGAAGAGATATAAATTTTAAGTAAGATTTATATACAATATAGCACAGTTTGATTTAAAAATTTCAGATAGAAAAAAAAAACCTCATCTGAAACCATCATATCAAGTGAATGTTTATTTTCTACACAGCAGTAAAAAGTTTTTTCTCTCACAATGACCGTAAAATTGAATATTAGCAGTTTATACTTTATCTTGATTCCTTGGAACTTGAGTCTTCATTCTCTATTTTCTTCCTCTTTTCGTTTTTATTTATTTTAAATGAAAATATTACACACACTAAAACATCAATTAAAAGAATAACATAAATTTCTATTTGCCTCTTGGTATGAGTTAGGTATCAAAGTTAGCAAATGTGGGCCATCATTAGATATACTTGATACAACTTGTGGAAAACTACCAAGTTGTAAGAAATAGCATAGCTACATGCCACTCTTCCCTTACAAACAGAAAGGAACTCACTTTAGATTTTTCATTCTTGATCCTGTGAGCTTCATCTATACATATGTAACGCCAGTTGAACTTCTTCATGACAGATTTCTCCCTGATGCACATCTCATATGATGTGATACATACATCCCACTCTCCTGGGACAAGAATATCTCGTATAAATGCAGCCTGCAGAATAAAAAAAAAGTTCATATACTAGTTTATTAGCAGCAATACCAGGCTAGCTAAAGAATAAAGCAGTAAGTCAACTCTAATCATGCCAAAAAAAAATTACTGAATCATTCTGATTTACATAAAGCTCAAAATTAATCAGAGATTTTCAAAGTGAACCCCTGATCCTGAATGACCAGTTTAAATATTTCTAAAGGCATACCCTCTTTTCTTGGTCGCCGATTAAACAAACGGCTCTGATTGTTGGGCACCAGCGGGTAAATTCTGATTCCCAGTTGGCCAGAGTAGACTTAGGACAGATGACAAGATGAGGTGAAGCAATGCCACGGTAATGTTTCATGTAACCCAGCAGAGATATTGTCTGAAGTGTCTTGCCTAAACCCTGGAAAATGAGAATAAAAAAGGATAAACAACGATCAGTTTTAATTAATATGACCAAATAGATGTCAAGTAGCATGAAACAAGCATTTTCAAACAGTATCCCTGTATGGAAAAATGGTTAGTTGAGGATTTAGTAACTACTGAAGAGCTAATCATGTAAAAAAATTGTCTTTTACCTATTTTATGTTAAAGAAAAGAAATTGATATATCTAATCTGAGTATATAAGAAATAATCTCAACCTTGAAGTGTTCCTAATTTACTTCCATTATACTTCAATATAACTCTATCTATACTGAGGATAAAACAAAGCTCCCAACCTGTCGTAGAGCCAGTAATGAAATTTTTTTTCAAGGACTCCACAATATATAACACCTTTAAACAGTGTGGTCCATGTAGAGGCCCAACCAAGTTACATCTCCATTTCTGAAAATATCGCTAATGAAAAGATCTAGTGCTCTGAATTTTTGGACTAGACTCAATATTGCTAAGTAAAAACCTTTAAAGTCTTGCCCAGCAGCTAAATATTCTTTACCTATTTCAACAGGTCTTATCTATAAAATGCCTTTGGGGGACAAGATTTATCAGGATCCAGAAAAAAAAGTGAGCAAAGTTAGCATTATCAATTGAAAGAGCATATGCATTTTCATATAATTATTCCTTTTTTTAAACCTTAATAACAGAAACAAAAGCCTCCATCCCCATCCATGAATTAAGAAAACAGCTCTACAAAAACACATTTCAGAGATTTCTCATGAGTTCTTTTCCTGCAATACAAAGTACACAGTAAATTTTTTAAACATAAAACACAACCAAACACATACCATCTCATCAGCTAAAATTCCATTGATACCATTCTCATAGAGAGAGATCATCCAGTTAAGACCTCTGATTTGATAGTCTCTCATCTCACCAGCTTTGATATCTGCAGGTACAAAAAAGAAGGAAGTTTATCACTTTCTTAACACATTCCCCTGTTTCACTATATTTCTATCCATTTCCATTGAAAATTAAAAAAGAAACTTTTCCTCTGTCTGCTGAAGTTTTAAATCTCTAAATACTGATAAGATCTTCGACAAGATAAAAAACCAATGAAAGAAAACATCCTAGTGCAAAATCTAAATAAAAGATCAGAAACACTAGGTGAAAAAAAAAAATAAAGAATAGAAAATGAAATTAAGCAGGGTGACCAGCAACATGTCAACCTAGGATGTAAAGAAAATCCAACATCGGTTTTCACTGTGCGAGGATAATCGACAGAGAATTTGCAGGGACATGTTTAATAATTCGGCGCTATCCAGTCTTGACGCATTGTTTCTGACTTTACAGGACTGTAACTTGGGTTCTACAGAACCGATTTTCAAAAAACAAAAACCAATCGAAAGATCTTCTTTTTCCGCCCATTTACATACCTGTTACATTATTATACACCAATTTGAAGCAAAGCTATGACCCAAAAAATACGCTCAGGTAGTCCTCGACGAGTGACCCTCACTGAGTCAAGCCTGGCTGGCTTTGCTATCAGTAAAGGCTGTTAACTTAGTTAAAGAACGCTGTTTTTCTTCCCTTTTTCTGACCTCAATGGTCGGTTTCTTACCACTTCCGACTCGACAACCGAATTTACGACTTTTGTTCAGTTTTTTCGACTCGCTGGACACCCTGTTAAACATTTGTTAATATCTGTATTATCTCTGAATTAATTGTGTGTCTTTAAATATTTTACAGAGGCTCTCTGTGAGGCCATAGCCAACCAACATAAATTCTATCTTAATTCACAGAGCAGCTGTTCAAAACGGAATACCACTCTGACTATTTACCAACACATTTTTCAGTTTTGAATGAGATAGGGATACTATCAACCAGAAAACAGTGTTTAGTAATGTAGGGGAGATAACTCACAGGATGGACTTGACTCAAACCGAAGAAGGACATTCCCAGACTTTTTAGCCTCTGAAAGTAACTCTTCATCTTCTTCTTCTTCGGTTCTCCTATGTCGATGGCTGAAAAAAGATTTCACCATGATCAAAATTTTATAAATAAAATGAAACATTTTAAAATTACTTTATCTTGACATTTATCGTGTAGTTTGAGAGTGTTAACAAACTTCATATATGAACTTGAAACTTGCAGATAGTTACTAACAATTAAAATCATACATTTCAGCCACTTGAATGCTGGAATTAGTTCCCCTACATTTAATATTGGATGGAGAGCAAACTTTTATGATTCAGTACTGCCAGACCTAGTTCTGTGAATAAAATTATTTATTTTGGGAAATCTTAACACCTGAACAATATCAGCTTATCTTGATAAAACATTTAACTTTAAAAACAGAGAGATGGACAGACTTATTACTATCTTAGTAAACTACATTGTAAAACTAAAGGTATCAGGTGAAGATTCAAACAATCATTCTTACTCTCCAGCAGCCACAAGCTTTGATTTTTCATCATTTTTCAACAACTTTGGCCTTCCTTTCATCTTAAGAGGACTGGTAGGACCGCCACCACCAGCTTGTGCCCCAGTCTGCATGAAATGGGCGAACAGCTCAGTCTGTTTCAAAAGGAAGCCAAACCGGTTGCTTCTGTCTTTTTCCTGAATATTGTAAGAGGAGGAAAGAAAATAAACAGTTAAACTCTACATCAAGCACATATCATATTCAAGAGTGTTATAATTTGATGCTATCAATCAGTAGAGATAAGGTGCATGCCACATTTCATACATTTAATAGAATACTATGCACAAATCAAATCATTTTTTAATGTTCTAATAGACTATTACACATTTTTTTTTTCAACAGATTTTGAAGTAAGATGAAATAAGATTAGAAAAAAAACAAACTCTTATGATGATTTATCTTCCATATTTATTCCATTTCAATCCTGAACAAGAGGAGAAAAAGATGTATTAAAAATGAACATTCCAAATTGAAACGCAAAATTACTTATCAAAGGCTGAGTAAAACCTATTCAACATTAGCTTCAGATCAATCTTTGGTTGATGAAAGATAAGTTTTACCAATTTTTCTTCATAAGCTTCATCTTTTCCAGCTTTGGGTGGAGTTTTCAACAAGACGGACGGGCCACTCTCTGATGCAGGGGGCTAGAGAAAAGAAGAAAGCATGTTACTGATATTAGCATCTTTATTAATATTGAATTTCAGCAAAAATACTAGATTGTTCCACAACAGGCTTTTGGATGTAACTGAAAGGCTTAAATTTTACAGAGCTGCCTCAATCTTCCAATTCAGGTTTGTTTGAAAAATATGATCCTTGCCCATGATAAATTGTGTGGGAGTTTCCGAATCTCAAAATTTAGAGCACTTGTAAGTACTTCAACTTATAGGATGCATGCAGAATAACCTCTGGTTGCACTGGTGGT
This sequence comes from Elysia crispata, assembly GCA_033675545.1. Lineage (NCBI taxonomy): Eukaryota > Metazoa > Mollusca > Gastropoda > Plakobranchidae > Elysia > Elysia crispata. The sequence goes on from JAWDGP010006108.1 coordinate 47,618, forward strand.
GATGAAAGTTTGTATTCAAAGAAAACAGATGTAAAAGTGTAACTGTAACTAAAGTAAGATAAACTAAAACCTTTTCTCCTACTTTCCAGAGAAATGAAAAAACCCAGCTTGGTAACTTCCCTTTTAGAAAAGAAAAGGCTAATAGAACAAATTTCTTCTTTACAAGCTGATTAGTTTGGTAAATAAAAATTTGATATTTTTCTATTGTAATATTGAGTACTGAGAACAAATTTGGAGCTCATTTTCGGTACACTAGTCCAGATTATTGGTGCGAGATTGTTTACATCACAGCCATCATGAATTCTAATACAGGCGTATATTTAATATATTGAAAGTAGATCTTTATCTAGATCTAAATGATTGCATGAAGGGAAAAACTGGTTTTTAAAGAGTGTTAAATACACTCACATGATCATTTTTGTTCATGTCATGACTACAATGTACTAATAAACTGTAATTTGGTGCTTTCAAATTTGTCGCAAAATTGAAAATATGTACGACCTACCAGGATTAGGAAAAAGATTGCTAAGTACAGTAGAACACTTTTAAATCGAACATGGATCTCACAAACTCATCCATTCCATCCATTTGATTCTTTCTTTATGTCTGATTTTTTCAACCTTTTTGTTGAACTAGTTCGATATTACAACAATATTCTTCGACAATCATCCTCAATTACAGAAAGAAAATGTTAAAATTTGACAGTCAGTAATTTAGAAACAAACCTTTAAAAAGTTTAATCACTTTTACAGATTTTAAATTTTGATCAAGTGACGCACATAGCTGTTGTTATTCTTCAAACACGCCCTGCCTTCAACTTTCACTGAGTAGACACAATTTTTTAACAGGCGCCCTAGCCGCCAGTGAGATACACCCCTCTTCCATCCTATATTATTGTCGTTTAGCCAGATGCACCCAGCGACTGATAGTTCTACCCGTCGCTGAGACTTCAAAGGGGCGATTGTAAACAAACTTTTCTTGTCCCACTTGTACAAGACATGGGTACTGATGACAGGCAAGTCTGTCTCAGCCCACCCCGGTATTATTGCAGTTATTGGCCCAAAAAGTACATATTTTTCATAATGAATTTGACATGCTAAACATGAATATGAAGGTTATATTTGTCGCAAATAAATACTTTTCAAGATATAAACAATTTTTGGTTGCTCTAAAACCCCATTAAGCTGTAAGTTTTGATTTTGATGGGAAACATTCAATTGTGAAGCCGAATGCGAGTGGGACAGATATATATATCTGGCGGATTCCACGAAAAGGGGTGAAGAAGGTCGTTCCAAATTAAATGCCTTTTATTTCAGACTTTTAATACATTTATGACTCTGATTTATGTTATTATCATTCTTGACAATGTTAATAAACTACCATATCAAAATAATTCGGTTTTGACTTGTCTATGTATTTTTTTTTATTTTTTTGTGTTCCGATTGTCAGAAAATGCGTCACACAAAATGTCCCATATTTACTATCACAAGGTTCGGGTGACTGCTGTGACTAAAAAAAGAACCCGAACATGATGCCTGGTGGTTTCTTTGTATTCTTAAAAGTGTGCGCTTTGTCTACAATCATTTTGAACCGATCGAGTCCCTTTTTCTTTGTGTGAGGGAAATCGGAAAACCCCTATGACGTCAGCGTGTTGTGCGTCGCCTTGAAGCATTGGCGTTCGGAACCACTTTTTTCATCAATATCGGGTCTTTATCGCGTATAAATAGTAGACTCCATTGAGAAATATATAACTATCGGGAATAAATCGATTTTAGCCCTCCGATATAATTTTTAACTGCTTCAGACTAAAAAAGAATACACCATACCCTATGTGTCGCCTCGTTCTGACTGTCGGAACTTCCATTGATGTTTCACTTTCTCGCGTCACAAAGGCTATTGATACGGATATTTTGTTCTACAAGAGCTCTAGTGTTGCTACTTTGATTTTACGTTAACGGATCTTCTTTGTGAGGTTTGTAAAGGTGAATTTGTAACGTATTGTTAATGTGTGTCGCCTAACCATCGGAATCAGCGTTCAGAACCGCAGTCTAGATCTAGACTTTCGGAGGTCTTCAAACCATATATACTCACTTGCTGTACGCCTCCTATGGCGCCAATATGAAAAAACAAAACCCGTTTCAACATAATTGAATGGCTTTTGACGAAAAGAGTAATTTAATTGCACCTGATCTGAAGTTCATCGGTTTAAGACGAATTCTTTATATTTTATACGAAGGTCAGAATCCCGACACACAGGAAGTTCCGATCATCTGAAATAGCGACATATGTATATATTGTGAAATACCTTTTTATATTAAATTATTGTTGTTCTTGACTTAAATGACTAGACTTGAATAGTTTTATTATTGTTCCAATGATATTTTGATGTATTGGTGCAAAAAAAAAAAAATACTGCCGTAGTGTTGAAGATACATCCTCATTGACAAAATCAACCTGCGCTGAAGTTTTATTACACATGAGATAAGGTGCACCATTTTTGTTGTAACTCGACAATAAAAGATCTCTAGGTCTTAAAAATTACATACTTGAATTCAGCTTTAAATTCCCTTTCTTTTGATGTATAATATGTGCGTGTTGTTGAAAGTTGAAAATTTTATAATTTTGGGACAATCTTGGTCCATGTTTGTGGAATCCGCCATCTGCAATTTTACCCCCACCCCTTGCTTAATCAATCAGAACATGGGTGTGAAAAAAGCTGGCTGACAAGATCTTTTAATTGATGATTTGGACGCAAGATCTAGCTTAATAGGTAAAATGCTAGACTGGCAAAAGGGAGGTCAGTGTTCAATACTTTTTCAGGCCCCCTGGTGGGATTAGATTTAACTTTGCCTTGACAGACAGCCATGTCTGCTTTAATAAATTAAATTTGTGACCGCAATCCAAATCTAGAATAGATCTAGATAGAGCAAAAAGAATTTGACTTTGAGTTTGAGATCAAATATTAGCTCTGGAGATAAGTTTTAACATAAATAGGGTTGGAAACGACAGACATGATGCCTCTAGTCAATACATTGTTAAAGTACTTCCAAATATTTGCAAAAGCTGTCCGAACATCATGGGTCCTTATGCTAGAAATAGAATGTTCGAACATGTTGTCCCCGAATATCAAACTTTCCCAAAAAATTTGAGGAATGTGTGCTCCATTGTCTCCTATAAGAGAACCGCTTAGCTACTTCGCTTCCACTTTGATTTGAAAGTAACGAGTGTAAAACCCACACACATCATGACTCAGAGCAACAAAAATTTATCTGGACATTAAAACTACAATCAAGGTGTTCATGCTAGGCTATGTTACCGAATCTTCAAGTTCGTCGTCTTGTTTCATAGGTTCATCAGCGTCAGCGAGATTCTCTTGCTCCGAGTCGGACATCTCGATATCAAGACTAGATCCAATCTACCTCAAGAACCTACAAGAGATCAAATTTAGAGAATGCAAGGAGAATCTTCGAATCTTGATATACTCTCTAGGTCCTGTAACTTGTTTAGACCTAAATCTAACGATTTTTACACAAATTTGGCCCTTCGATCCTCGGCCTTTTATTCCTTGTTCTTTTTGTTTGGCGGGGATAATTTTAGCTTCCAAGATTTATGCAACCGGAAGTTTGGACCGACTGCGATATTTTAGGCCGGTTCCGGTCGTGGATAATTTTAACTGGATGGGGCATAAAAATTCGGAACTAGATCTAGTTCTAGATCTATACAGTATATCCAGAAAGTGTATTGTTACGTATCTCAAGGCAGAAATCATTTACACAGTAAAAAGATTTTCAGCGGTGTTCCATTGGATCAAATGAGCTTTAAGCAACAAATAAAAACAATTAAATGAAGTTCACTTGAATTAGATTATTTATTTTGTTTCAGAACTTTGCGACTACCGGTATTTATTTATTAGGATTGTTGTTATAGTTCTTTTGAGTAAACAAAAAAAAAAAAACCCGCAAAAAACAAAGCAAGAAAAAAAAAAAAAAACAACAAAAAAAAAAAAAAAAAAAAAAAAAAAAAAATCAAAAACAAAACAAGCCCCCCCCCCCTAAAGATGGGCTCTCTTGAGGTAAACTAAAAATTAAAATATTAAGTATCAAGCGTGGAGCCATAAATAACTTCATACCTCCACAGTATCAAGCTTTTTCCCTCTAGAGTCAATGGAGGGTTACTTCAAGGCATTCTAAATTAGACTAATTCATAATAGTGGTTTAGATCAATATCTACCCCGTGGCTTCATACAGCTGTACCTCCCTACTTTGATCTAATATTTTCATCTAAATGTCTTGTGTTCCACATATTAATTAATGGAATAAATTTCCCTGAAATAATGAGCAGTTTGATATTGAAATCTGAACAGATGCCTTTTCTATTAACCTGTAAAAATATATGTAACTGGACTTCAATCTTAATACATTACCAACTTCTTCGTGAAGTAGGCCTATGTCATAACCCTAAGCATATAATTTTTTTTTTTGTGTAAAATCCTCGTTCCCCATTCCTTAACTTTGTTGTTAAAGAACATTTTAAAAAATTCAAGGCAAGAAATGTTTATGTAGTGTTTATGGATTATGCTCTCTACTGTATTGATTACAACACCAATTAACCTCTGAACCAATGTGATTACAACACCAATTAACCTCTGAACCAATGTGACGTAAGATGCCGTAACTAGGCATCCACGATGAAAATAATATAGCAACAGGGCTCAGGATTTCCGCATTTGCGTTTCGCACTAGATTTATAATTCGAAATCTGATTGTTTTTCAAGAGAAAAGATTATGCTAGAAATTCTTTTTTAGGATTTATATCGATTAGTTCATCTTCTTATTTTTATCTGTAATAATTTGCGACAAGATCCAGAATCTAGAACTAGGTATAACTAAGTCAGCACCATACGTTAGTTCGGTCAATAATCACTGGCTCTTTGGTTTCTTTTTTTTTAATTCTTTTTAATTTCTGTGTCGCTTTCGTCTTATGTTATGCATTTTTATAACACTGCAACCGTTCATAGGTCGCAAAGTCCTCTTACTATAATAAACTGATGATTAATGACAAAAAGATTGCTTACCGAAATATACTGTTACTGGTTCCTTCACTTCAACTTGTTTCTACTAAATCGAGGCCAATAAGTTAAATATAATGGACAGTTACCGCCTTTGCTCATGATGAAAATTATTGAATAAAATATTGCAAATGTATTTGAAACCACAAGTGATTTAAATGATTGGTACCTTTCAAATGAACTATGAACCATGTCCTTCACCTATCCTCATCAAATTTTACTGAAAGATAACACTGATTTCGGGTTTAGAGACTGACAAGGATGTCATACCGCTTCTCTCTGTAAGGCATATAAAATATCGTAACTATCTCAAGTGGGACAGATCTAGTAAATTGACAATATATTAGTTTTTATAACGCCTTATGTTAAGTGAAAGAGATTTAAGTGAGTGATAGAAACATCTATAACCGTTCACAGTCAATAATTGGATACTGTTATATCAAATTTAATTAACAATTCGCAGACTTTGTGCCAAAATGATATGAAAGAAACGGAAGTGTGCTCATGATTAACTGAGGCCTTATGCCTACATAATTTTCTTCCTTTCTGGGGCAATTGTAGTGATCAAGGTAAAACATTAATTGTTTTAGATGTCAACAAATTCCAAATAAGTAAATCTGCATGAGATAAGAAGGATTCTGAACAAAGCTGAGTCTGCCACGTACAACCATTCAAGTCGATGCTATCCTTTGTTGATCGGCGGAAGTAAGCAGAGAAATCAGTAGATCGGCAGACGAGACCAAACGTTCCCAGCAAAATGAACGTTGTATGTGCCGTCACGTCGACTTGTCTTCCATCAGTATTTTTTCAAGCTCGTCCAGAAGAAACTGGATCTAGATCGAGCTCAGGGGAGCCGACCGAGACAGTCAAGCAGGAAACCGCCATTGTTTGTTTGTTTTCTCTATCGGGAGTCGGAAGAGCGATCTCCTTCTCGCTGATACTTTACTGGACTCTGTGTCTTCCACGTTTACTGAGATTTTCTCTCTAGGTATTTATAGATGAAAAGGAAATACAAAAATGTAGCCTAGTTTATCTAACCCATCTTATCTTAACATTTGTATAGACACCAATAGAATTAGAAGTACATGCGTACAGATCTCAATATCTTCTTCTTAAAGATTCAAATCCATCAATTACTACCGAGCTCATATCTTTATACTGAGAAATCGAACATGCAGGCAATAACGGTGAAACAGTCGTTGCTGAGGGAATATTCTCTGTGAATTTGAATCTCAAAAAATCTCTGAATATTATTTTGAGAGATAAACTTCTACAAATTCACTTCAAATGCCAAAATCTCCATGACACTCTGCCCGTTGCCCTGAGCTGAGAAAATGTTTCAGTCTTAGCACATTTTTGTCCACCAACTTTTAGCAAAAAGAAAAAACAAGTATTGTTTTGCTGTTTCTGTTTCTTTCCTTATTTTGTTGGTGAGGGGAGAGGGATGGGATAGAAGAATAAAAGTTTTTGATACAGACAATAACTTTCAGTTGACAATCGGAAGAAAATTTAGATAAAATTCTTCTGTATCTAAACTATGCTTGGATCAAAGTTATCGCAACTCCCCCCACCAAAAAAACAAAAAACAAAAAACAAAAACAAACACACAAACAAACAAACAAAACAACAAAAACAAAACAATACAAAAGAAAAAAAACAAAAACAAACAAAAACAAACAATAAATATATTTAAAAAAAAATATCCCACAAAACCCCAAAACAGTTCAAAGATAAATACAAAATTGTTTGTGTGTGATCTTTCTTCCCACAGCACGGTTACACTCATCTTCTAGCTTCCCACAGCACGGTTACACTCATCTTCTAGCTTCCCACAGCACGGTTACACTCATCTTCTAGTTACAGTCCAATCTTTATTTATGAAGTGCCTAGCATGCCCCGCCATTTCTTTTGTGACATTTTAGTGCAAGATTGGCCAGGGAACAAAATACAGACAGCTTTTCCTGAGGAGAAACTTGGATTACTCCCTCAGAAACGATCTTACGGCAATCTCCATTGTTATCTCCCCTGAAGAAAGCTGTACATGGCGATAATGCAGATAGGTTCAATTCGTTGATTTCATTCAATGCGTTGGAGCGCATTGCCCTAGACTTGAAATTTGTTACGCTATTTGTGTTAAAGGCATGGCAGAGAAAATAAAACTACTAGTTTTGGCAATATTAAAACGTTGCATGTATTGTGAGTGAAGTTAATATCATCAGAACAGTAACAGAACCGATAGATCTGTAGCTACAGTCTGGAGCAAGTCATGAAGGTGTAGCACAGGGTAATTTAGATGAAACTAACTATCTTTCAAAATCTTTGCGTCAATTCTGTCTGTCCATCGAATGCGGCTAGAAATAGCTCAAGGGCAAATAATAAAGACCTGCCTTAGATCCAAACCGAAATGAGAGAGAAGCTCCGTGGTCTGTTACAAATCTCTCCAAGCCCCCCTGGCATCAACCAGTTGTGCGGTTGTCCCACAGGCAATCTCCAGGAATGGTTTTCTATGGCTCCCCTAAGATGCTCAAACATGGGAGTAATAAGGTCTTAACTGTCTCTCAGAATTCTATTGCTTAAACATTATGCTTCAACTTGTAGATCAAAGCTTTAAAAAATAAAAGTTAAATTAGAAAGGGGAGTGTCAACTTTCATAGCAGTGTGAGAAAATAAACCTTCCGTGATGACCTGTTGGAAACTCTTCACCATAATGGGAAAAAGATTGGCCTTGAGGGAATTCAATATAAAGTGAAACTTATCTCGTCCAAACATTAAAATGGCGCTTTCATCAGAATAAGAAATTACTGTTTTTTAATGTTGTGTGTGATCGCATTGCATACATCTTGGAAAAAAAAATTTCATCAATCGTTTGCTCACCGACTCTCTACCCGTATACTGACCTCTCTACCCGTATACTGACCTCTCTCTACCCGTATACTGACCTCTCTCTACCCGTATACTGACCTCTCTACCCGTATACTGACCTCTCTCTACCCGTATACTGACCTCTCTACCCGTATACTGACCTCTCTCTACCCGTATACTGACCTCTCTCTACCCGTATACTGACCTCTCTCTACCCGTATACTGACCTCTCTACCCGTATACTGACCTCTCTCTACCCGTATACTGACCTCTCTCTACCCGTATACTGACCTCTCTACCCGTATACTGACCTCTCTCTACCCGTATACTGACCTCTCTACCCGTATACTGACCTCTCTCTACCCGTATACTGACCTCTCTACCCGTATACTGACCTCTCTCTACCCGTATACTGACCTCTCTACCCGTATACTGACCTCTCTCTACCCGTATACTGACCTCTCTCTACCCGTATACTGACCTCTCTCTACCCGTATACTGACCTCTCTTCCTCTAAGTTCTCTCCTCGTTATTCTACTTTTCCCTGTCTCTCCTTTGCCCGCCTCCTCTCCCCACTAATTGGCCTCTCCGTCTCTGAGCATCTCTCTTCTACTCTCTCGCTCTCCTCTTTCATTTCCTCTATGCTACTTTATTTTGAGCTCGCTTTCTCTCTCTCTCTCTCTCTCTCTCTCTCTCTCTCTCTCTCTCTCTCTCTCTCTCTCTCTGTGTGTCTCTCTCTTTCTCTCTCTCTTTCTCTCAATCATTTCAATTTCTTAACTACCCCCACATTTTACAATTAAGAAAAAAAATCCAAAAAACTTTTTCCTTTTCTAACTATCTGCATTTCGAAATTTTAATGATTTTTTTTTTTTGTGAAGTTCTTCTCTCTAGTCCATCGCACTCCTACAGCAATGGAAAACAAACGGATGTCTTGGGGCAAAGGGGAGCAAGCAAGGGCAAGACAAAGAATTTGAAAGTGAATACAGAGAAGAACTTCACAAAAAAAAAAAAAAAAAATCATTAAAATTTCGATGTGCAGATAGTTTGAAAAGGAAAAAGTTTTTTGGATTTTTTTCTTAATTGTAATATGTGGGGGTAGTTAAGAAATTGAAATGATTGAGAGAAAGAGAGAGAGAGAGAGAGAGAGAGAGAGAGAGAGAGAGAGAGAGAGAGAGAGAGAGAGAGAGAGAGAGAGAGAGAGAGAGAGAGAGAGAGAGAGAGAGAGAGAGAGAGAGAGACTTCATGTGAACAGGATGCAATGCTGTTCAAATCGCTGCTGGACTACCGTGACCTTCGGTGGATTACAAGATTAGTTTAGAACCACGAACAGGTAGATCTATCTCCTTTCACGGAAAAATTGGGAGGTATAGTAGGAAGGAAAAATGTGTAAAGTTAAAATATTGTGTTTTCTTTCAAGGTCTTAATTTTTTTTCATCAAAAATTCATATCTTTCAAAAGTTTGAAGGTCTTTAGTTCCGGGTATTCTGTCTACCGTATTTTCTTTGTCTCTTTACCATATTATTCTCAAGACGGCTAAATACCTTCTTCATGTCATCACAATGTTCAACATCAAACCAACCGTCTCTCTTTTTTCTCGTCTCTCTCCTTTTCACTCGTTTTTGTTTCTCTATCGCGTATTCCACATCCCTCGTTTTTGTTTCTCTATCATCGTATTCCCCATTTGTCCTGTCTTTTTTACTCTCCCTTATCTAATGTTCTGGTTTGTTCCGTTGATAACCGGAACTCATGTTTTGATTGACGCATAGTTCCAACAACTAGAAAACATACTTGCATTATAAACGAGGCAAGAGCAGGACTTTCTTTCACAATTTATCGCCAAACGGGATTCGATATAGACAAAAAAGTAATTAAAACATAAATCAGCGACTGCCGCTTCTCTCGAACTTTGTAGAAAATAAAAAGGGCTTACGGGATCTTTTTACTGTCAATCACAGGGGGAAAAAAAATATATATATATATATATATATATATATATATATATATATATATATATATATATAATAATGGAGCGCGTCAGGCTAACTTAAGATTTAGTAGATCTGTAGATAGCGGGATCCAATCTTTGCGAACGAGTTGAGTATTCTTGTCAAGGCCTTCTATGGGCCGCAGAGTGAATATGCTACTTAGATATAGGGAGATTTTAGTTAACAAATGCTGATTTTTTATAGATCAGATAAGATAGAGAAGGAAGATCTGAGATCACCACTCAGGGTAAATTGGGCTGCTAAAACTCTTTATTCTTTCCCTCAATCAATCAATCACTGCCATCATGATATCCTGATCCTTTCAACATTTACCTCTGCTCCTCTGGTTTGTCGTCATCCCTGCCTTATGTTGAAGTTTTTGACTGCTGCCACTGCTCCTGTCTCCCAGGCCCACGGTTCAATACAGTCTTCTGTTATATCCCAAAACCATCAGGCCTTCCAGCCATCTCTTGACTGATCTTTTCTCTCTAGATTTTTTTTGTTTTGTTTCTATAAATCAGCATCTACAGTCACAACAGTAACCTGATTTGATGATAAAGCTACACACCGTGCTTGTTCCAGTGTAGCTACTTCTGAAAATATCCGTTCCATATGAGCAAATTCTAATGGTCTCTATGATTCAATCAACGGATTTTGCGGTGGACACGCCATTTTGTGGCAGGAATTATGGTTGCAAATAATAAAAAATAAAAAGGAAACCTTTAGCGCGGATTATCTAATGGCGTGCGAAAGCCAAAATTATTAGTAAGTTCTATAAAAGTTCTCCGCATTATACTGGACAATTTTATCAATTTTGATTCGATTTGATAACAAAACAACATCCGTATAATATTATACTTAACACTAAATGTGAGTTTAAAAAAAAAGAAAAAAAAAAAGATTAAGATTAGAAGAAAAGGGTTTTATACGCATTTTGCATCAGATTGATTATATAATTATTCGGCAAAGTTTCAATGTCAACCTGCTTAGAAAATTTGTGTGAATTAAAAATGAACAAAATTAATTGCTATGACGATCTTATGCCAAAATTGTAAATGTACTTATAAGTAAAGTTCCTCACAAGATATGAAGGAAATTACGATACAGGTAATTCGATAGGTCAAAAAAAAAAAAAAAAAAAAAATCAAAAGATTTACTATATTCTGTTTTAAACGTAGGTCTTGAAAACTGTGGTTTTTATCTTTTACTTATCCTCTTCTCTTCTTTTTTAGCCTTTGAGTACCTAAAGTTTAATTATTTCTAATTTCGAAGTAATCATTGAAAAAGCAGAGACTCGAGACCGAATTACGCCACCAATCAAGGAGTAAATGTGAGAAACAGCAATTTGCCTGGTATGAGTCTAATCTTTAGCTCAAAGCCAGTTTCTTATCATTAAAGTGTTTTAAAAAACCCTAACCAAATTTTCCTTAGATTAAAACCAAGCGGGTATGTTAGCACCAATGCCCATGCCCTGGCAGTGGGTGTAATTCAGTGATGTTTTCTGACCCGCCCCGGACTAGAAAAACCTCGACAATCCAGCAGCGGTTTTGTTTAGTGCAGGACGAGTTCTGCGAGATGGACTCACTCCGATGTGACATGTCACTCCAGACAACCATCACCTTCTTACACAGTGTTCTCGGCAGCTCTTTTCTCTTTCTGCCTCTGTCTTACTGTCTGCCTCCCTTCCTCTTCCACTTCTCTCTCTCTCTCTCTCTCTCTCTCTCTCTCTCTCTCTCTCTCTCTCTCTCGCACAAACAAACACACTCTGTGTTTCTCTCTGTCTCTCCCTCTTTCATCCATAGTAAAGTATATATAGTACAACTAGTTAACCCTCCTCTTTGCTATCCCCCTTGTGTCTGTAGTCTGCAAGCTACTCACGGGCTAAGTGTTCCCGTTTCTCAGCGAGTATCTCTCCACCTGGCCCTACTGAAGTAGCGTAGAGCCTCCCCGTCCCCGTCACCGTCACACACCACATCGGGGAATGAGTCCCGCCTGGACGTGACAGACGTGGCCGATCCTACTGTCCCCGGGTCGACACGGATAGTCCAGGGGAGAGAGAGAGAGAGAGAGAGAGAGAGAGAGAGAGAGAGAGAGAGAGAGAGAGAGAGAGAGAGAGAGAGAGAGAGAGAGAGAGAGAGAGAGAGAGAGAGAGAGAGAGAGAGAGAGAGAGAGAGAGAGAGAGAGAGAGAGAGAGAGAGAGAGAGATTGGACCTGTGGCTCGGACCTTTCAACCCATGGTAGATAATCGTATCTCTTCAGCTCTTACGCTTTTAATTGATCTCCGGTCGCCTTCAAATCAACAACTGCTCTAGATCCACTTTAAGCCCCCCCACAAAAAAATGTCAATAAAAGTCTCCTGATTTTGTGCTCTGAATACCTTGAGATCACTTAAACATGACAAAAACAGAAAACAAACCAACAAAAAACAAAAACCGCATCGACTTGAAGTGAATGTTCTTGTATTCTGTTCTATCCATTGTGACCCAATCACGTTAAAGACAAATTTAAACAGAGATCCTCACCAGAATCTTTGACCTCATTACACCCAAGTTACATCTTTTTGTGATCTGTTGGACAAATCAATAGTTCTCATTTAAACAGAATCACCTGGAAAATATTGATTTGGAACAATTTGTTTCTACATACATTTTAGGTATGCCTGTGAGTTGCATGTAGGACGTCTTCACGGACCCACCGGCGGTCCATGTTGTAGTCTAAATAACGCCGGAGGTTGTAGCATTGCGCCCTAGTCTTGCCTGATGCAATGCATTGTGAGACAAAAAAAAAAAAGATAAAAGAATTCAATTTCAGAGTTATGTGACTATCGACACAGATGATGAGCGCTTCCAGTTGCTATTATTGGCAGCATTGAGCAACACAGTCTTGACTTAATAGTCAGGAGTTCCGGGTCTGAGAGAGAGAGAGAGAGAGAGAGAGAGAGAGAGAGAGAGAGAGAGAGAGAGAGAGAGAGAAAGAAAGAGAGAGAAATGGATATATAGAGAGAAAGGGAGAGAAAGAGAGAGATGAAATGAAAGTGTGATGCGGCGAAAAAAAAAAAAGAAGGTCGAAAAAAAGGGGGGTGGGTGCAGGAAGAATGAAGGAGCATGTTGACAACTCTCTGCTGATGAGACAGGAAATTGATATTGATTTTATGCGGCAAAAGAGAGAAAGACAGGACGAAACTCTTATACTTTATGCCAAATGGAAGTCGCGTGGGTAATAACCACTTTTCCGCCGTAAAATTTTATTTTTGTTAGAAAATTTCAAACATGAAATAGATTTCAACGAAAGCTTGTGAAAGGGCTATTTGTAATTTTTATCTTTTGCATAACCTTTTAAAGAAACATTTAGGCCTATATGAGTTCTTTTCATTGATAAAACTAATTCCCTTGTTTATCAAAGACATAAACTGACTGGACATGGAACAGATTTTAAAGTATTTTACTTCTAACAAACCGTGTCAACTTGAGTTCCGGCAAAAACATGCGATTATCCACATGCTTTTTAAACTAGAAACAGTATTTTATAGGAAGCATTTTCCAAAAAACCTTAAAAAACCCACTAGAAATATTGTACCAACACCATCTTTTGTAGGAGTATGAGTTATAGGTTTTTAAATTTTCCTTTTTATTCTGATTTATGTAAAACTACTAAGCTGATGGTATTTTCATGGCGTTAAACCTGGAAACTGGCAAGCCCTAAATTGTAGCTCTATGGCCTTCACAATATACAGAATCAAGCACTAGATTTACCGCCATGGAAAAAAAAATACTCGAAGATCAAGAATGATGAGTGTTGATAGCATCACGATATAAATTATTCTCCTCTGAAAACTTTAAGATCAGCTTTGTCGACTATGGTTTTTTTCATCTTTTAAATGTAGTGTTTTAATCAATTATTCAAGGCTCCTAAAATCTTCTTTTTACTTGTAAGTAGGCAATTGTGTTTAGCTTAATCTTGCTCTAATTTTGTGGACGGTGTTAGTCATAGTACAATTGGTTAGATTTCCCAACAAAACTATCACACACATAACGGTAGTACTAGTAAGTAAATTAGTCTGACCTAAGATCAGCTATATTAAAATTTGCAATAGAAATTTATGATAAGTATTATTGTTATTAATGCTGTCTGTCTTGTACCATCACCACCATAACCACCACCAACATCACTATCAACAGATATGACCAACCTTTCACCTCCACCACAACCAGAACCTCTAGCGTGACATCTACTACCACTACCAGTCCCACAAGGGGCGCGTGCCGACCCGATTGTGAGGGGCTGGTTCGAATTCCACAAAAGCAAGAATGTTCCGATCTTCTTCACTCCAAGCCTATTTCTTCCCACTGTGGTGCACTGCCTCAAACTCCAGCCCTATACAAGTATTCATTATTAGATCATAAACAGAAATTGTTACGCGATGTGGTAAGGATAAACATGACCTTCGGAACTCTTATGAAAAATCAAACAGAGCATTTCAATTTGTTCTCTTCTAAATCTAAAATAATACATTCTTCGACTTTATCTTGTTTTGATCACAAGTAAAAAACAATATGACCACAAAATTACTTTAAAGGCACGTAATGAACTCTTGTGTAAAATACAAATAAAAGAGTCTTTTATAAAAATACATATCTGCCCAGTCTCGAGCTATCACAAGATAAGGGGAAAAAATCAAGCAGGTAACTAGATCGAGCAACTCTCTCCAAAAGCCAGAGGAAGAGGTGGGAACTTAAGATTGACCTCTTTGGTAAATGGCGCTGTGCCCGACTCTACATGCTGATGGAGAGGTTGACATTCACCCTCACGTCTGCTGTCTCGTCCAGTCTTGTGCGGTCAGAGTGGCGGGAAACTAGGTGATGAATACTGATAGGAAGATCACGAGCTAGTGACACACGATCAGTCCTCACAAACAATGGAATTAAAACAGCCAGACTGGCAAAAGAAACACTATTTTACAACTGTTTTCAAAATATTAGACTCAATGAAATTTATGGATGCGTGGGATTTTCCTCTTCGCAGTTTATTGAGATTCAGAGTTAAAACAAATAAATTGATAATATAATCTAGGATTTCGTGGAATTTTCCTATTCGCAGTTTATTGAGTGTCAGAGTTGAAAGAAATAATTTAATAATTTAGTCTAGGGAATGAGTTTACCTCTCACCACGACAGAAGAGTACATTCCGCCTTCCTCAATAGAACCCTTCATGCATGATTCTGTACAAGGCGCAGGGCTTGGCGAAACCCTGTGAAGCCAGGACGAGCGTCAAGGTAGACTAAGCACGGCTCTGGTGGTCCAGTGGTACTGAAGGAAATTAAGACCACAGTACAGGATCCAGAGCTAACTGGAACTCCTCAAACTTTCCACAGCTCTCTCAAAATCTTCTAACTTGCCAATACTTCAGCATCTTGAGTGTTAGCATCACCGGAAATCCTGACAATAAAATCTCTTGATTTAATGAATCCATTAACAATTCCACCAAGCTCCCATTATCCCCTAATCCTAGACACATATAACCGATTTAACTTTCGAGTACTTTAGATTGTCCGACTCGCCTTGTAACTTTATTGCTTGGATCACGTGATTGATTAGGCTAAGGCTGTCTGGCCAGAGAATATGGCTATTGTCACGTGCTACAGAGCTTACTGTGAGCTCGAGCAGGCGAATTCATCTTACCAGTCGTTAAAGTGCTTTCCTTTTAGTGCTCTATAACCTACTCAAAATACCCGCTTGAAGAAGACGATAAGGCACGATGAGATAGACACTTTTAGCCTCGAGCGATTTTTTTTTATTAAAAAAAATCCCTTGTCATATATATATATATATATGTACATGTATATATAACTTCTATACTATTATAGGAAAAGAAGGAAAGAATGGAATAAAGAATAAAACTCAACATCTAGATTTTGTCAACTAATTGTATATTAGAATGACATGATATTAAGTTTCTCTAGTTATCAAGAGCTTGGAAACATATAGGTGTTGCTCATTTTAATGGTAAGACACGCTTAGGTAAAAACGTCTTCAAAAAAGTTTGCTGCGCTATGAATGAATCACCGTTAACGTCTAAAACTATACCAAAAATGCCAACATTTTCTGCCTGGCACGTAGAAAATCTTCTTCACTTTTCTTCTTTGGTGTTTTAGGCAATATGGAGTTGACACAGAATGTTTCTTTCATTTCTTTACATTTGCATTTCATTTGGCGAGAAAGTCTGATCACTCAATTAAAAAAAAAAAAACAGAAAAAATCAATCATAAGCTTTATTATCATGAATGATATTTTTTAACTGACAAATATAATAACAGTATACGGAATCAAACAATTTGATTGTGCTGTAAATTAAAAACTTTGCAGTCAATAAACAAAGAGCAAAAAAAAATCAATAAACGAAGCTGAACATATTTCACAAACTACACGTCCGGCGTGTTACCCAAAGATAAAAACAGAAAGGTTTAAGTCTTTCTCTACACGACACACACAGTGTAACAGAGAGGTTTGAGACTTTCTCTACACGATACACACAGTGTAACAGAAAGGGTTGAGTCTTTCTCTACACGATACACATCGATGATTACGCATATATACAAGTCGACCGATGACAACACACTCACACAAATCAATCGATGATAACACACTCACACAAGTCAATCGATGACAACACACTCACACAAGTCAATCGATGATAACACACCTACACAAGAAAGTCGATGATAACACACCCAAACAAGACAACCGATGATAAGACACACCCACAGAGGTCAATCGATGATAACAAACCTACAAAAGAAAGTCGACGATAACACACCCACACAAGTCAATCGATGATAACGCACCCAAACAAGTCAGTCGATGATAACACACTTACACACGTAAGTCAATGATAACACACCCACACAAGTCAATCGATGATAACACTCACACAAGTCAATCTATGATAACACACACATACACAAGTAAATCTATGATAACACACCTACACAAGACAGTCGATGATAACACACCCACACAAGTCAATCGATGATAGCATACACATACACAAGTCAATCTATGATAACACACACATGCACAAGTCAATCTATGGTAACACACCTACACAAGACGGCCGATGATAACACATCTACACAAGACAGTCGATGATAACACACCCACACTAATCAATCGATGGTAACACACCCACACAAGACGACGGATGATAAGACACACCTTCAAAAGTCGACCGATGATAACACACTCACACAAGTCAATCGTTGATAACACACTCACACAAGTCAATCGATGATAACACACTCACAGAAGTCAATCGATGATAACACACTCACACAAGTCAATCGATGATAACACATCTAAACAAGTCAATCGTTGATAACACACTCACACAAGTCAATCGTTGATAACGCACCAAACAAGTCAATCGATGATAACACACTCACACAAGTCAATCGATTATAACACACTCACACAAGTCAATCGATGATAACACACTCACACAAGTCAATCGATGATAACACACTCACACAAGTCAATCGATGATAACACACTCACACAAGTCAATCGATGATAACACACTCACACAAGTCAATCGATGATAACACACTCACACAAGTCAATCGATGATAACGCACTCACACAAGTCAATCGTTGATAACGCACCAAACAAGTCAATCGATGATAACACACTCACACAAGTCAATCGATGATAACACACTCACACAAGTCAATCGTTGATAACGCACCAAACAAGTCAATCGATGATAACACACTCACACAAGTCAATCGATGATAACACACTCACACAAGTCAATCGATGATAACACACTCACACAAGTCAATCGATGATAACACACTCACACAAGTCAATCGATTATAACACACTCACACAAGTCAATCGATGATAACACACTCACACAAGTCAATCGATGATAACACACTCACACAAGTCAATCGATGATAACACACTCACACAAGTCAATCGATGATAACACACTCACACAAGTCAATCGTTGATAACGCACCCAAACAAGTCAATCGATGATAACACACTCGACTCACACAAGTCAATCGTTGATAACACACTCACACAAGTCAATCGATGATAACACACTCACACAAGTCAATCGATGATAACACACTCACACAAGTCAATCGATGATAACGCACCCAAACAAGTCAATCGATGATAACACACTAACACAACTCAATCGATGATAACGCACCCACACACAAGTCAATCGATGTTACCACACTAACACAAGTAAATCGATGATAACACACTCATGCAAGTCAATCGATGATAATTCATTCACACAAGTCAATTGATGATAACACAGGTACACAAGTCAATCGATGATAACACACCCACACAAGTCAATCGAAGATAACACACACACAAGACGATTGATGATAACACACTCACACAAGACGATCGATGATAACACACTCACACAAGACGATTGATGATAACACACTCACACAAGACGATTGATGATAACACACTCACACAAGACGATTGATGATAACACACTCACACAAGACGATTGATGATAACACACTCACACAAGACGATTGATGATAACACACTCACACAAGACGATTGATGATAACACACTCACACAAGACGATCGATGATAACACACTCACACAAGACGATTGATGATAACACACTCACACAAGTCAATCGATGATAACACACTCACACAAGTCAATCGATGATAACACACTCACACAAGACGATCGATGATAACACACTCACACAAGACGATTGATGATAACACACTCACACAAGTCAATCGATGATAACACACTCACACAAGTCAATCGATGATAACACACTCACACAAGTCAATCGATGATAACACACTCACACAAGACGATCGATGATAACGCACCCACACAAGTCAATCGATGATAACACACCCACACAATACGATCGATGATAACACACTCACATACGACGATCGATGATAACACACCCACACAAGTAAACCGATGATAACACAGTCACACAATTTGGACGGTGATAACATACTCACACATATCGGTCATTAATAACACACACACACACACAAGACGGCCGATAATGACACACACACAAGACGACCGATGATAACACACACACACAAGACGGCCGATAATAACACACACACACAAGACGGCCGATAATAACACACACACACACAAGACGACCGACGATAACACACACACACACACACAAGACGACCGATGATAACACATTGACACTAGTCGACAGATATTATCAAACTCATACAAAGTCCTTAGCAATTTTTGACGTGTTATATGCATCTAAAATTGACGTTCTGGTTCTGGATCTAGTCATTATTTCTTACGGTTAAAAGCAAACCACAACATCAACAACTATAATCTTAACAAGAGCATGTTAAATAGAAAGGCCATTGACACAGAACAAAAGAAGCCAAGACATGGCTTAAATAAAAATTTTCAGAGCTTTATACATACATTTACATAATACATACATACATATATATATATATATATATATATATATATATATATATAATATAATACATATATATATATAATATAATACATATATATATATATATATATATATATATATATATATAAATCAGATATAGTAGTATTTTTAAAAAAGAAATATGGAATTTCAACAATAATTGATTTCGAACAGAACTATAGACGTTAAACTCTGGGAGTGATCAATTTATAATATTGAAAAAAGACCATATCATACCTGCACACAATAATTATCCAGTTTCTCTCTCTCTCTCTCTCTCTCTCTCTCTCTCTCTCTCTCTCTCTCTCTCTCTCTCTCTCTTTCTCCATCTCATAAAAGTTATTATGTCTCCTGCCGTTTGTTTATTTTTTATCTCTAGCTCTGTTTCTTTTTCTCCCAATACTAAGCCAGATTACCCTCATTAAGATATAATCATCTAAAATACCTTGATACGTTGCTAACCAATCTCATAGAGCGGGAATAATGTTGCCATTGTGCTGATTAAAGACCAAGATAGTCACAGAAACGAGCAGACAGGGACTCTTAGCCGAGTCTTCAGTTATCTCTAAAAGACCTCTCTGAAGTCCTGGCCTAGACAAATAGATCAAGAGGGAGGGGGGAGGTTTATAGTGGCTTTAGGGGAGCGATTTTGGAGCAAAAGGCAATTTGGGAGTGATTTAGGCAAGGACATCGCTGACCAAACATGTTGTCCTCCCTCTCCTCTCATTCCCTCTCCTTTTCTGTCTGTCTGTCTGTCTGTATGTCCGTTTATCTCTCTCTCTCTCTCTGTTGATCGGACAGTGCCTGTGATCTATCATGGTCCACCCACAACACCCAACTGTATCGACGTTAACTCACAATTCAATTAGTCGCGCTCTACAACTGCGAGAGGGCGGTAGGACAATCTACAGACTTCCACTGGACTCCTAGTTCTGTCCTCCTGTATCGAACATTTTTTTTTGACTGAAGGTGAAGTAGTAAAGATAAAACAGCAGATACTTTGCTATCAGTGATGAGACCTTAATGATAATGAAGGAATAAACATATTTATTCCTTATCACTTTATAAACCATCTTGTATGTATGGAGCCCTTCTTGATATTATATTATTTTTTTCTGAACTTTTTGTTCTTATATAATTTATTGTCACTTGTTTTCTTACTCTCTTTGCTATGTATGTCTAACGCTGTTTCTTTCACTCTCACTACTTTTGTCCGAAAATTATCTCTTTCTAGAGAGGACAAATTGTACCTCGCGTTGAATCAGATGTAAGCCTTAATCTAATATTGTTTTCGATAAATAATTCGGAGCTTTTTATGTGAGAGTTATAGGGAATGGGAATTTAGATCAAGCTGTAGACATATTGGAAATTCAAATCAAGAGCAAAGGAAGATTCAATGTTACCGTCACGCCTGCGCATGTCGACATGCGCCAACAAAGACGAGCCAGATGGCACCTTGAACCAACATAAGACTTACAGCCAAATTAGTTTTTTGAGATGAATATTCGAGTTATTTCTTTTTCTCATTTCCAGTTCACAAGTCTCCAATTTGCGTTAAGAAATATCTTTACGAACAAAATCATGTTCCTTAGGCAGAGGATATTTAACACAAAAAGAGAAAACAAAACAAAACCAAGATTGACAGTGTAATTCATTTGGTGAAGATTTTCACACTCGACGTAACTGTGAACTGAAAATAAAGAGAACATAATTTATTTCTTGAGAATGTTTTTTGTTTTGTTTAAAAAGTCAAATAAAAGAAACCAAACTATACATAGCGATTCTTTCGGCCGCTGTAACATTTTTTGTATGTGGTTCATCAGAACGTAAGTCCACATCCCTAACCGGAAGTCTCGACCTGTAGTTTGACCCATTCCACTGGTGACCTGACCTTTAATCTCGAGAGCAGAGGAGAATAATTCAGGCTGTTTGATTGGATCTTTGGAAATCTTCATGTACTGTCTTCAACCAGGAAAAATCAGATAATCAAAGGGGGAACTTTTTTAACGGGAAGTGCGGAGGAACTGGAGGGGGGGGGTGAGAGAGAGAGAGAGAGAGAGAGAGAGAGAGAGAGAGAGAGAGAGAGAGAGAGAGAGAGAGAGAGAGAGAGAGAGAGAGAGAGAGAGAGAGAGAGAGAGAGAGAGAGAGAGAGAGATTGATTGATTGGGAATTAAAGGCCGTATGGCCATAACGTTGCTAAGATTAATGGATTGATTTTCTCATGGATTTTAAATAAAACCGACCTGAGTGCTTAACGCGAGAAAATCACTGACAGTTCACCGTCTTCAATCAAGATGTCTGGAAAGACGGTTACGATCTGACCCGCTCACCCTGAGTTCAAAACAATCCTGTGGTTTGGGTTCAAGTCTCACTGCTTTTGAAGCGCTAACTGACGGGGGCTTGTAGTGCTCAGGATAAAACCTAGAATGATTTTATAGTGAGTTAATTTAATCCAGTTTTAATCAATTAATCAATCAATATAAAGAACAAACGAACCCATTAAAGTCAGATGCGAGGACAACTTATTATCATTCAAAAACAAGTTACCGATTCTCACACTATTGTTCCTCCCTTCAGAACGTTTAATAGCACATTTCGGTGACGTAGGAGAAAGTTCAAACAATTATTACAGAGCAATACCCAAGCCAAAAGAAACATTTATATTCCGTTATATTTACAGCTTCATTAAACGTTTTAAAAAAAATTAAAGATAAAAAAGATGCAGCTGCCTCACAAATAAGATGATGATCCAAGAGGGACAGTGAGTTGGCCGCAAGTTTCGCTCATATGCTTGGTTAGAAGGGTTTTGGCAGACAGAAAGTACATTCTGGCCATGTCGTAAGTATTATCAAAAGGTTTTAGCTTGAACTGCTGATTGACCGAGTCCCTCCACGGTAACCTCCAGCACGTTAGGGCAGCGCTAAGCCGTCAATGACAGGCTCTGTTTTGTGTTACCTCAAGAAAGCGCTAGGAATGTTAGTAGGATGACTACTTGGTTTTGTGACAGGAGAAAAAAACCAACGGCAAGCTTGCCTGGAGATAAACGGCAGGCATGAACTGGACGACCTGTGGTGGGTATGAAATACTGGGCTCCATGTTTGACTTATGCTGAAGAAATTATAGGTTGCTTTATGGATGGAAATTCTTGCAGTGTTTTACGAACTTGGTTGGATCGTGACTCAAATCAGGAGCCAGCGGACAAGGACGGTTTAGAAAGTGGCACCGTGAAGTGGACGCCTGACAGCAGCAGAGACGAGAGCCTGCCTAAATGGAGATCGCGTGACCTAAATGTTCGGATCGGAGTTCCAGCAGCAGCTTGCAATGGGAACCCTTTGGACCTATGTATTAGTCCAAGGTTGAAGCTGATCTCACTGAAACTTTTACACCAGTGTCGACCAGAAAAAGGGCCGACCTGTGTTTTCATCTGTCATGAAGAGTTCTGGAACTTTGTGGTCGAGCAGAGCTGTGATGCCACTGTTGGCCGACTCTGGTTTTTCCTGCTTCATATTCATCTGGATTTCGATGAAAAACTGGCAGCTTAGATTACATTTCTTGATCTTAGAGCTAAATCGGCGATGGAATCAAGTGGTTGAGTCAATAGCTCAACAACTTCATCACACCTGATACAACTGGTCTCTCATGGAAGACAGAATATGAAGTATATATATATATATATATATATATATATATATTTTTTTTTTTTTTTTTTTTTTTACCGCAATGAACTGTTTGCCAGCTTCCTGGGCTAAAGCGCGACAATATGTGCCCGTCCATCTCGTCAGAGAGGTCCTCATGTGGTCTGGTAAATCTTGTATAAACAGCTGCAGGAGACAGGATTTGTGCTCCGTTAGGGGTGACAACATGTTTTCCATCATGTCTGATATCTGATACAGTCGCTGAGTCCACGCATGTTAAGAAATGAGGTGGTCCGTTCTTCCTCCATTATACCATAAACTGAGGTAAAACAGGACTGTCGTTAGATCTAAATAACTGTCATTTCAGGTCTGTATTTCTCACAAGATCTTTGGGGCGACAAGTTATGGGTATTATGCGAACGATTACATTAGTTTTACTGGAGAGGAAACCAAAACTGCATTTCAATATTTGTTGATACTTTATTACTCAAATCAAAAGCCGGAGGCCTAAAAGTATTTCTTTAGATCTAAATGTTTTTGAAATGACAATCAGTCAATGCGCCTGTGTGAATTAAGTCATGTTAAAAGTAACGGATATAAAATGACTTAGAAATATTTTAAGCTACCGTTATTTTCAATGCAACTTATCAGTTTGGTCTTGGGGAGCAATAAACTACCGACATATCCCATGATCGGAATCTCCTTGACTTGCAATACTCTCAGTGGATTACAAAAACTGGCCAGTAGACCACAACCTTAGATCTCCCGCCACACCAGACCTGCACGTCTTAGCATCTACCGGCATATCTGAAGTAAGAGGTGAGCAGCAATGGGCATTAGCTGCGGGCTAAAGGCCGCTACTAAAAGATGTACAGGATCTTTCCGATGTATCTAAATCCATGCCGAAATCAATTTCGTCTGATCCTTGAAATTATTAAAACGGCCAAAACGCTGCTCGAAAAAAAAAATAGTTTGGAAAATATTCAGCAAAATGATGGGCGAAGTCGGTAATGAAAGTTCTAAACTGTAAGAAAAATTGTGATGTCACTCATGGTTCTAAACAATCTGGGAACTATAGAAGCCGAGTTTTCTTCCCTCTGATCCACCAAGAATGCCGTGAGTTGCACAAAGAACTCAAATCATTCATTTACAGCAAGGTTACTCGAAGTAATGTAATATTTTACTACTGGATCACTCGTAATGTTGAGGACTATACGCTGCAAGACTTGGATCTCTCGTGCTGTTTGAGTACGATACGCTGCAACACTAGGATCTCTCGTGCTGTTTGAGTACGATACGCTGCAACACTAGGATCTCTCGTGCTGTTTGAGTACGATACGCTGCAACACTAGGATCTCTCGTGCTGTTTGAGTACGATACGCTGCAACACTTGGATCTCTCGTGCTGTTTGAGTACGATACGCTGCAACACTAGGATCTCTCGTGCTGTTTGAGTACGATGCACTGCAACACTTGGATCCCTCGTGCTGTTTGAGTACGATACGCTGCAACACTTGGATCTCTCGTGCTGTTTAGGGACGATACGCTGCAACACTTGGATCACTCGTGCTGTTTAGGGACGATACACTGCAACATTTGGATCTCTCGTGCTGTTTAGGGACGATACGCTGCAACACTTGGATCTCTCGTGCTGTTTGAGTACGTATACGCTGCAACACTTGGATCCCATGTGCTGTTTGAGTACGATACGCTGCAACACTTGGATCTCTCGTGCTGTTTGAGTACGATACGCTGCAACACTTGGATCACTCGTGCTGTTTAGGGACGATACGCTGCAACACTTGGATCTCTCGCGCTGTTTAGGGACGATAC
>JAWDGP010006108.1:82500-95000 GCA_033675545.1 Elysia crispata
ATAAATACAAATAAAAAAAACAAACAAACAAAAAACATTACTGCTTCTTGTCTCTGATCTCATGTCCAACTTTTTTAGAAAGACTTGCGTCCATTCAAAATAGTTCTTAGGACGAGGAGAGATTAAAGTAACAGAGTATTCCTTAAACTAAAAATACATATTTGGATGTTCGATAAAAAAAAACGTCTCAGTCGTAAAAAAAAAAAAAAACATTTCCAAAAAAACAAAAAAAAAAAAACAAAAACAAAACAAAAAACAAAGCCTTAAAAACAAATTTGAAATTGATGAATGCGACAATTTTATGACCCATAATTTACAACTCAAGGTTGATATTCTTCTAAAACTATGTTTGGAACGTTTCAACTAGTAGTTTATTCGATACCACAATTCTCAAAACATGATTAAAATTGTAAACAAATTCTTTCTCCTCCCTCGGGACATAAGGCGAAGTGAAGAGAAGGAAAGACAGTGGAAGACTTGCAGTTTTTAATATTTTTTGTGGGGAGGACAAGAGAGTTTTTATGGAGAGTATGATAGTAAAGAGACACATTAAAAAATTATGTTTCAACATGAGAGGGATGGAAGAGGCATTGACGGATAAAAGAAAGTCTAAAAAGGAAACACGCGGAGAGAAGAACTTAGAAACAAGTACACAGCAAAAGAAAGGCTTTATTCAACTAAAACAATATTTTAAAATCTTTTTAATATATACATAAAATAAATCATAAAGACATTTTTGAGGTTCATCAAGTTTTTCCTCGATTTCTAGCGAAAATTTATACCCAAATTATTCAATAAGAATCAGTTAGATCTACTAAACATTAGATAATAAGATAATAATGTTGGATATTTTGTAAATATTTTGTGACTGTGAACTTTTTAAAAACGAATTAAGCACCAGATGTTATCTCTGTTAATGGGTCCACAATATTTTTCTCCTGAAGTTGAAATATTTTCATTAAGAAATTTATGTGGATATCTCTAGCACAATCAGCCCAATCAGGTCATCAAACATAAATTGTTTCTGAGTGTTTGTCGTGGGACATGGGCAAAGCGACGTCGAGATCAAGTCAAACCCTGATCTTAACAATGCTGACCTGATTAGGTTGGTTTCTGCACACCGCACCAACAGCTGTATCATTGACCGCGTTCAATCAAATATAACGGGGGGGGGGGGGGAATAATCACTTGTGCTCCGTTGGCATATGGCTATTTTAGAAAGGAAGACTGGTCAGTGTAAAAAAAAAACAACAACAGGTAATTTTTGTTTCCTACTTTTAAAAACAAGTGTAGGATACGCTTAAAAAAAAATCTTGCCATCAGGTTTGAAGTTACAAAAATTCATGGCTGTTCACTTATCCAGTTTCTAAGGGCACACAGTTTCCATGTCCTTCCCTTTCAGAAGGCACTACTGGATACCAAAAAAAAAAAAAATGAAAAAAACCCTCAACAACTGAGAATCAGAAATGTTCCATGATTGCTCTCTCTCTCTCTCTCTCTCTCTCTCTCTCTCTCTCTCTCTCTCTCTCTCTCTCTCTCTCTCTCTCTCTCTCTCTCTCTTTATGCATGTCCATTTGCGCACTTTGCTCTAGCTTTCTTTTCTCCGCCCTCCACCCATAATATAAAGCAACGTTGTAATCTGCTATGGAGCTGCTATTGTTCACGATGAAAGCAAAGCTCACTCACAGCTTCTCATCAGGAAGGAGCAGTTCTGGCGATCCATGGGGAACTTGTGCAGCGCCATGTAACAGGTGGCCGTCAGCGAGATTCTGGCAGGGAGACACAGCGGCAACAGTCAGCAAAAGTTGGGGTGATGGCTGCGATGGCTTAGCCTGTACTGAGGACAAGCCCAGCTAGTCTTATGCCTTTATGTAGACACACGAATAAGATATGTGTATAGTGTAAAATAGAATAAAAAAGGATAGGAAAAACTTCCAGTTATAGATAACTTGTAAGAATGTTTAACTGTAATGCTTTTAGCGACATTAAGTCTTAACTATTAAAACCTTTTAGTCCAACCTGTGATTTGTATCCTGCTACCCTTTTTTTTAATCTGAGAACTTTTCTTAGTCTGCGGGTTTTCTAGTATTACAGTCACGATATTCCATTATTTCTCTCAAGACTAAGTCAGACACTCTGAAAGCCAAAGATTGTCATTGCGGGGCATCGCAAGCTCACGCAATCCTTGAGACCAGACCTTGAGGCTAGCTCGGACTAAACTAGTCTGGCTTTTGGCAAAAAAAATCCTGGCTGCTGTGTGAAAGAAACGTAAATAATGATTCCTGCATCTCCCGCAGGTCTGTTGTGATAATACAGTGATAGTTAATGTGATAGTAATGTAGAAGTGATTTGATACAATAATTCACAAGCATGTTTACAGTGATAGTAATGTACAAGTGATTTGATACAATTTTCACAAGCATGTTGACTGTGATCGTAATGTACAAGTGATTTGATACAATAATTCACCAGCATGTTGACTGTGATAGTAATGTACAAGTGATTTGATACAATTTTCACAAGCATGTTGACTGAGATAGTAATGTACAAGTGATTTGATACAATTTTCACAAGCATGTTGACTGTGATAGTAATGTACAAGTGATTTGATACAATAATTCACCAGCATGTTTACTGTGATAGTAATGTACAAGTGATTTGATACAATTTTCTCAAGCATTTTGACTGAGATAGTAATGTAGAAGTGATTTGATACAATAATTCACCAGCATGTTTACTGTGATAGTAATGTACAAGTGATTTGATACAATAATTCACCAGCATGTTGACTGTGATAATAATTTAGAAGTGATTTGATAGAAATTTCACAAGCATATTTACTGTGATAGTAATTTGGAAATGAGTTGGTGCTACTTCCGTAGGTTTATTTGTGATAGTAATTGTGTAGGTGATTCAGAAAAAATGTAATACTACTTCCGCAGGTTTAATTTGATATTAATTGTGATAATACTTTTGAATTGATTTGATACAACTTCCGCGGGGCTATTCTGATGGTTATTGTGATAGTAATTTAAAAATGATTTCATGCAGGTCTATTGTTTTCAATAAAATCATTAGAGCGATCTTAACAATTTATGTAGGCACTATTTAAATCATGTTTCCCTTGATCTTTAGAACTAATGACAGGCATAGTGGATTTGATTTATTATAAAACCATTGAAAGATGAAATACAGGAGACAATGCATGTTCTCACTCAAACTTCTTGAAGGGCTTATGAAGTATCGCCGCCTCCTTCTGACAAATAACATCACTTGCTGTAGTCAAAGATTTATAATAACAAAAGCAATACTAGAGCACCGCTGATTATTTCGCCAATTAGAACATGACAATAGCCGCCGGTGACGCTTTCTCACAAGGCAGGTGAGCAAATGGAAACAGAGATGAGTCGGCCTTTCATTCAGGCTATTTAACTCGAGAGATGTTGAGCTCGAACTCACACCTGCCCGATCGAGAGATGGTCGCTCTAACCACTGAGCGAGGTTGTCCGATAATAAACCACAGAGAAGACATTCCGACACTTCTGTCTCGGAACTGATTCAGAACGAGAGAGACAGAGTCTATGACGAGCCATTGGAGACACACAATCACGCGTCTCCTAGAGATATAGAAAAGTAAAACACAACAAAAAAAAAAACAAAAACAAAAACAAAAAAATTCATGAAAAGAATCAGATTTCTGTTCCAGACTCCCTAGAGAGCAAGTTGTAAGAATCTATCTCAAAAGGCCAGAGCAAACCAGCAGTGTAAAAATTTCCCTCCTCACTCGACATCGAGGTACATCGAGGTAACATTGACAAAACAGTTAAAGCCTAGAGGCGAGAGCGAGCTTTCAGTTTCACTATAAAGCTGTGATGAATGGTTGATTGACTGGTCGCATGGTTAGTTGATACAGCTCGTCTCCTACAAGATGGTGTCATGGATTTTGTACCTGCTCAAAACTTCAGAATGTGAGTGATGTTTTGAGCTATGGAAAGACAACTCTTCTAAAGTTTGAGACGTAGATCCGAGCATCCTGACTCTCTAGAGTGAGTAAAGTCTATTAAGATTTAGTGAAATCGTTGATCCTTTGTTACACAAGTAACACTCTGATACAAACACGTCTATGATTGAAACCTATAATAAGCATTTTCTTTCTTCTAGCCGTCTCGATGATATCAATGTTAAAGGGCATTAATATTTGTCAAATTTACAAGCATGGGTGAATTTAATACAATATTACCGTAGCAAAAAGATGTTTGACAAAATTTGAAAGAGTGCAAAAATGTGATGCGAAGCTTACCATAGAACTAACTTGGCCCCATTTTACAATTGTTTAACTGACCCGCACATGTAGTGTCATGTTGACCCGGACATGTAGTGTCATGTTACTCTTGATCTTTTGTTCCTGTTTCTGTGTGTCGCCCTCGTCTTACTCAGGTTTGTATTCTTCAATTGCTCAACACGTCTCCACATGTCACCGTCCGGCGTGAACAGTTCACAAGCCACCGCTGTCAACAGAAACTTGGTTCTCCTAATAATTATTTCCAGAACCACGATTGTTTTCCTCAGAGAATCAACGAGACAAAGTTCATTGGTTCTGTTCCCTGGACAGAGCTAGACGTCGTGAGCTCAGTGAACAAGCTTCCTCACTCTGGTTAATGTGTTTACTTGTCTGTATGTGTGTGTGTGTGTGTGTGTGTGTGCGAGACAGAGTGTTTCGGCGAAAGTCGTGGAGAGGGAACTGGGGGAAAGAATGACAGCGGGACAACTGTACGCCATGAAGGATGTCCACAGCTAGGAAATTCACCATGCGACTGATAGCGACTCCTGGACAAGATAGTCACCACTTCGCTCGAGCCGATCTCTCTCTCTCTCTCTCTCTCTCTCTCTCTCTCTCTCTCTCTCTCTCTCTCTCACTCAGCAGTTTTTTGAGCGACTGCTCTAACACCGGGAGTCCCACTTCGTTGTGATTTCCGGAGAAAATAAATTTTGTTGTATTAGACATGATTAGTTATTTCCCTGTCAACGAATCAGGCAATTTCAGAAATGGCTTTCAAATTCAATCCATGTTTAGCGCGTGTATTTTTTATGAAAAAGACCAAGACTGTTTGATGTGTGGTTTCCTGATGTTATTAGATGCGACTCATAACCATAACTCGGTTGGTTTCTTGACCAGTTGGGCGTTTTCTTCACAAACTAAACATTCATCATGTCAAGGTAGTGGGATTGTCCTAGTTAAAATTTGAGAATCTCTTTTACTTTCAAATAAAATTGATATTTGATACAATATTTAAATACAAAAATTGCTAAATCGCTGTTAAAGAGTAATTTAAAAAAACATAACAAGGCCCTATATGCATTTGAATATGTCAGTTTGTATGAAAATGAACGAAATTACGAAATTAAAATATTAATGATTGCAAATACCATAGCTAAGTTTGGGAAAGTAATTATCCTTTGAATTTGTTTTCTCCACACAGAGTCTTCACGACAAGTGGAGATTTGTTCTCTCCACACAGACACACCACGACAAGTGGAGATTTGTTCTCTCCACACAGACACACCACGACAAGTGGAGATTTGTTCTCTCCACTCAGACACATCACGACAAGTGGAGATTTGTTCTCTCCACACAAACACACCACGACAAGTGGAGATTTGTTCTCTCCACACAGAGACATCACGACAAGTGGAGATTTGTTCTCTCCACTCAGACACATCACGACAAGTGGAGATTTGTTCTCTCCACACAGAGACATCACGACAAGTGGAGATTTGTTCTCTCCACACAGACACACCACGACAAGTGGAGATTTGTTCTCTCCACTCAGACACATCACGACAAGTGGAGATTTGTTCTCTCCACTCAGACACATCACGACAACTGGAGATTTGTTCTCTCCACTCAGACACATCACGACAAGTGGAGATTTGTTCTCTCCACACAGAGACATCACGACAAGATGAGATTTGTTCTCTCCACACAGACACACCACGACAACTGGAGATTTGTTCTCTCCACACAGACACACCACGACAAGTGGAGATTTGTTCTCTCCACTCAGACACATCACGACAACTGGAGATTTGTTCTCTCTACACAGACACACCACGACAAGTGGAGATTTGTTCTCTCCACACAGACACACCACGACAAGCGGAGATTTGTTCTCTCCACACAGAGACATCACGACAAGTGGAGATTTGTTCTCTCCACACAGACACACCACGACAAGTGGAGATTTGTTCTCTCCACTCAGAGACATCACGACAACTGGAGATTTGTTCTCTCCACACAGAGACATCACGACAAGTGGAGATTTGTTCTCTCCACACAGAGACATCACGACAAGTGGAGATTTGTTCTCTCCACACAGAGACATCACGACAAGTGGAGATTTGTTCCCCAAGCCTCCCCCTTACTGACATTCTTGGTGCTCATTAAAAAAGGTGATTATCTCTGCCATTAAATCTCTTCAAACTGGTAATTTTTTAGCGTTACGTTTATTCTTTTCATAATCTGGCCTCAGGACCAATAATTACCATAGTTATTATCTTTCAGAAAAGTAAATAGAGCAAATTATGTCGGCGACGGGACTTTTAAAGACTGGGAGAGATTTATGGTTCCATTAGAATGAAATACAGGACTGGGCGTCCATTCATTTCTATAACTACTGTAAGACAGTGAAGCCTTTGGGAAACATCTGCATACAGTATTATGATCTTCCTTCTTTCTTATGAATATTCATGAGATTTATTATCCTGTTACCGTCATAAATGTTTCTGTTATTTTCCCATACTATGCTGCACTTTAACTTCGTCCACCTCTCCCAAGATACTGTCTGCTGGGAGCCGATAAGAGAATGGTAAAATCTTATGGAACTGGTCCATCACGAGATGAGCCGCATAGGGCTGCGAGATACACTTAGGTCACGTTAAATTATTTAAATCTGTTTCTCCTAATGCGATGTAACGTTGGTCATTATCAATACACAGATTGGAATTGAGGACGCTCTTTTCAATAATAGCGTAGATTTCGTTGCCACTGACCACCGAAGTTTTTATAATAGTTCTTTTTCTTTGTCGATTTTATGATTTACCTTGGCGAATAAAATTCCTTCTCGATAGATCTCGAGATCTAAGTCTGCGCATGCACGGAATATAAAATAGGGTTTGAACGTTCTGAGTTGCTTCCACTTGTGGTACGAGTATGTTTTTTACGTGGTGCAGGATAAATGTCCGTCAGCGAACTGGGGTGCTGTAGTTAAAATGATTTCTCAGCTTTCAGCAGATGTTTGCACTTTATTGACGCGCTGAGCTCAGGGACCTGTTGTGATCTTCCAAAAGTATCAAGGAAAGCGATGGTGCATTATGTATCTAAAACAGTGCATCACTGGTATGATATGTGCCTAAGAGCTATGTCTCGGAAGATTGACTAGTCAAAGTCTTACTGCCTCACTGTTACTGCTCTACAGCCTGAACTCGACTGTCCTGCTAACCTCACAAGATATGGGAAAAAACTCAATTGAAGTAAATATAATACCACGTTTGTTATTGTTCTCCTCGTCGTCGTCATGATGATGATGATGATGATGATGATGATGATGATGATGATGATGATGATGATTATCATGATGATTATATCATCATTTTTCTTCTTCTTCTTCTTCTTCTTCTTCTTCTTCTTCTTCTTCTTCTTCTTCTTCTTCTTCTTCTTCTTCTTCTTCTTCTTCTTCTTCTTCTTCTTCTTCTTCTTCCTCTTACTATTATCATTATTTTATTGTCATTTTTGTTATTATTATTGTCTTGTTGTTTTTGCTATTATGATAATAGTGATGATGATTATTATTATGTTAATGGTGATGATAAAGATGATGATGATAATAATAACGAAGTTGTTAAGGCAATATCCACTCGTTTTCTTCGTGTCTGTGTCAACCCAATCTTTAACAAACTGATTTCACCCAGGCGTTATGGTTCATTCAGCTGCCCTTTATACCAGAGGCTGGAAGATAAGTCATTTCAGCTTTAAGTTTGGTTAGAAAATGCGAAAAGGAAAATATTCTTCTTATTATGTTTCGTCAACATAAATGCTTGAACAACAAATGTCAGGCGTCAAGTGAACGCTTCTACTAGAATGAAACTAGGATTTTATTTTCTATGGAGAACTGCAGCTGCAACAAGACTGTGCATAGAGGCCGGAAACAGGACTTTTTGTTCATCCTCCTGTGTCCACATTAAAATCTAGTTAAATATTGATCATCACCCCTTGTGAGCAAAATGTGCGGAATCTTAGCGGGGCTTGTTGTGAGCAAAATGTTCGGAATCTTAGCGGGGTTTGTTGTGAGCAAAATGTGCGGAATCTTAGCGGGGCTTGTTGTGAGCAAAATGTTCGGAATCTTAGCGGGGTTTGTTGTGAGCAATATGTGCGGAATCTTAGCGGGGTTTGTTGTGAGCAAAATGTTCGGAATCTTAGCGGGGTTTGTTGTGAGCAATATGTGCGGAATCTTAGCGGGGTTTGTTGTGAGCAAAATGTGCGGAATCTTAGCGGGGTTTGTTGTGAGCAATATGTGCGGAATCTTAGCACGGTTTGTTGTGAGCAAAATGTGCGGAATCTTAGCGGGGTTTGTTGTGAGCAATATGTGCGGAATCCTAGCGGGGCTTGTCCATCTTACACACGATAAACGCTGTGACGCAAAATCATACAGCTCGATTCCATCATGTTAGAAATCGTTCGCTAGTTTGTGTCCAATGGCGGCATACCCAATCTTGTCTTCCAGCAATAATTTGCACACATGCTAGCATCAGTATTAGCGCGCCAGTAGCCGCTTTTGGGCGAGTTGGGTTCCTCAGTGCAGATTCGATTGTTCAGTGCAGACGCCATTGTTTGATGTCCTGACGAGAAGTTTCACGTGTTAGCCTAGGCTTTGATCCGGTTTTGATGTGTTGCATAATGCGTTTTCAAATTGTAAAACACCATTCGAGAATAGGAAACTCTCGTAATTAAAGTAAAGACACTAATCAAAAACATCAAGGAACGGGTGCATAAAGCCAGTCTTATTTTGACATGTTTTGTCCGCAAAAAGTCTCTGCAATCCATCTCTTAATTGAAAATATGAGTCTAGACTTCTAACCTAAGCGGTTGGATAATAAACGCATGTACCAGTTACCCTGAAAGTTGTGCTTATAAACAAATGTCACTTACGTCTAATCAGATACATTATTCAAAAACTGAAAAACCTGAAAGCCAACACAATTGGTCTAAGGATAGAACTAACACTCAGAGACGGAAGTTTGACAGTTCTTCCCGGCTGTTTATTTCACCTCCCTCCTGGTCCCTCTGTTCCGCAGTTAGCCAGTCTGGATGGTTTCTGGCTTGAGTTGATTAGTCCTAACCCCCGAGGATTTCCTCCTGGATGGACTCACTTAACCAGCAGAGTGTTCACAGTTCTACAGTCTTGTGTCTCGACAACCAATAATCCTGGGATCCTGGCTTCATCTCTTGATCTCCTTGGTCTCCATGGTATTCCCCTATGTGTACTTGCTCTTACTGTTCTAGAGTTTTGATCTCAGTACTGCTGCATTAGTGTCAACGCTAAAATAGCTGTTGAGGGAGGCAATAATCACCTGAACAAGTACTAATATTCTCTCAGTTTCAATTTAATAACAACAAGCGTGACTTCCCTTTCAACTGCCGGCCGCATCTGCTCATACTCTGGTAAA
Organism: Elysia crispata; assembly: GCA_033675545.1. Lineage (NCBI taxonomy): Eukaryota > Metazoa > Mollusca > Gastropoda > Plakobranchidae > Elysia > Elysia crispata. The sequence continues at coordinate 92,224 of JAWDGP010006108.1, forward strand.
CTCGCGAAGTTGACATTGTGTGTTAGAAATGTTTTTTTTGTTTTAATTTTGATTTTTCATTAACGTGTTTTACAAGTAGGATATCCCGGTCCACATATTTTTTCTCTGTCTTTTGTTGTGGTCTCTCCCACACTTGTTGCTAACTCTTGCTCTGTGTATGGATGCCTATGTGTACCGAGTCTGTCTACAAACTATGTGTAGACTTGAAAGATCAGTCAGATAGCTAAAAATTGTTGATCGTCAAGTCTTCTAGTCTTCGTGATAATGCCTTCATTTTCAGATGTGATGTTGAGCTTTATTTTAATCTGTTACACCGCATGGCAATGAATGGCACTATTTCTCATACAGATTCATCCCGACTCACTGTGATTTTAGGTATTTCATCGTGGCGAATGGGACTAGTGCCGTTTCTGTAATCGATGGTACCAATACTTATGCTAAGGCGAGGCCAACTTCATTCTGGTCTAGAATGGTATGTTTTATTTTGTTGTGGCTATTGGGGCTATTTGTTGGTACGGTATGATGCCATGCGAAAGCTTTTGTTGAAAAGATTACTTTTCCTTTTTCACTTACATATAACTTTGAATAAGATTTCAAAAACTCGTTTTACCAGCATAAAGTTGAGTCAAACATAACGAAGTAACTGACACGACTTCTGTTATAAAAATTTTCTATTTTTCTATTTTACTTTATTTATTTTTTAAAACCTTCTTTTCCTCCAGGGTATATCATTGTGTGCATGAATCGTCAGTGAGAATCAAGCCGTCGGTGAGCAGATTACAAATCATGTTTAAAACTGCGCTATAATCTGTCGGAGCGACACAAAAATTCTCTGGATAAAAATATAGTTACGAAAGAAAACCACCTCCATATAACTATGCTAACACACAAGTAAACAGAGATACCGAAATTGTCTTATCTCTACCCAAACCACAGAAACAGGCAGACGCCACTCTGTACCTCATCTTGAAGACGACGGTACCGTCGCTGTAGAGGTGCAGCAGGGTGTTGGGGACCGTCACGTCGTGGAAGTTCGAGGATTTCTCGTTGACGAAGTACAGATCTGGGACCCAGAACCGCGAGATGAGCTTGGAGTCGAGCTCCAGGTAGTCGTCCTCGATCAGCTCGTGAAACTCGAGCCGGAAGTCGCGCCACGTCTGGGTCACAAACAGGTTCAACGTGAAGTCCTGTCAGGAGAGAGAGAGAGAGAGAGAGAGAGAGAGAGAGAGAGAGAGAGAGAGAGAGAGAGAGAGAGAGAGAGAGAGAGAGAGAGAGAGAGAGAGAGAGAATGGGATGAGGGATGAAAAAATGGCGGTATTAGTAGTAGTAGTAGTAGTAGTGGTGGTATTGGTAGTTGAAGTAATGATAATAATAATAATAATAATAATAATAATAATAATAATAATAATAATAATAATAATAATAATAATAATAATAATAATAAAAATAATTTTTATTGTTTTTGTTGTTGTTATTAAAATTAAAAAAATTTAAATAAGTAGGAAGAAAGTGGTGTTCCAAGAATCATTTGACCATCCGAATTTCCTCCCAGTTTTATAGGGGACCTGAGAGAAACAAGAAATGCAGAACATTTACTTTAATCACTGGGGAATGGACGAGCGGGTTCTATGGGCAGAGACCATTACTGTTTTGTCGGGCAGCTCAGAGGCTGAAATACAGCGTCTTGAATGCTGTCTATAGATAACAGACTGTAGGGGTGAGAAAAATAATATGGAAGTATTGACCAGGTTGTTGGGAAGGAGAAGTCACTTATTTCTTATATGTTGCTGTAAAGGGTAGTGGTTAGAAAATGCTGATGATATTGATGATGATGCTAATGATGATTATGATAGCTGTTGAGAATAATAACAAAGATGGTGCCGATGAAGAGGAATGGTGATGATATAGGTGGCCCTTATAATAGATAAATCATGACCATTATAACAGTTATGATGATGAGAACCATAAAAAAAATTTTCATAACAGAGCAGTGTCTGTGACAACGTCAATATAATATTCGCTGTTTCATTAATTTAAAAACCACGACTGGTTTGGAAAGAAAATCTACATCACATTAAAATGTTTCAAGTCGCAGACATGGATAGCATTGATAAAGAGAAAGAGATGTTGATATACAATGAAGGAACCTGAAAAATATAATCATTTAACAAGCTAACACGGGCCGTTGTTTGAGAAAAAAAACTATCATATGCATTTTATGTTCAATATTTTACCGAATCAAAGAAAGTTTTATTATGGTTGAATATATTACTCCTTTAAAATTTTGTTTCTCACACGGTTTTTTTTTTATTAAATCCTAACTAGTCAGTCTTGCTTGTCTTGTCAATTCTCGACAACAGTTTTATCGGAAGAATCCTTCAATGAATAGAGACTGTTCTGGTAAGAAATGTTCAAACAAAGAAATAACTGGCAGCCGCAGTGTTTAGCGAATTGAGAAATGTTCATTCTCAACACTGGCCCGTCTGTCATCTCCAACAGTTTTTACACCCAGTATCACTGCTGTCTGAAAAATTTTCAGGAAATTGAAACGTCCACGTTGTCTATGGCATTAAATAAAGGTCACACTGTTGCCATAGCAACATCCATCAGATTGCTTTGATTACACGGGTTTATCTGGATGTTAAAATATAGATTAAAATAAAATTTAAGCTGAACAAACATAGAGATATTCATTTTGTTTGAGCACATGGATTAATTTCCGGCTAACATGATAAACAGATAACAAACACACACACACAAAACAAAAACAAAACAAA
>JAWDGP010006108.1:100000-102500 GCA_033675545.1 Elysia crispata
CATTTCTTGACAGAATTCTGGCTATCTTCAGACAATTTGGTGCGAGGGTTCCGGTTTGACTGTTGACAAAAGACGTCCACATTATCAAGAAATCTCCCTCTAAGATAGGAAAAGATAGGAGACCATGTATAACTTCGAAATTTTTAACACTTTTAGCAAAAGTGCTGTCGAAACAAGCCAAGTCGTGTGTAGATAAGTGTGTGCTGATGCATGTGTAGATAAGTGTGTGCTGATGCGTGTGTAGATAAGTGTGTGCTGATGCGTGTGTAGATAAGTGTGTGCTGATGTAGTTATTAGTGGGAGGAAAACAGAAGACGATGGTTTGTGTCGGTATTTCCATTTGTCAATGTCTAGAGAAAAATTTGAAAACTCGTGACGTTTTCTGCATGAAAGGAACTCTAGTTTGACAATGTCTTTCTCTTCCTGTCTCTCTCTACGCCGATACGGAGACGAGAAAATTAACAAACAAAAAATTGGAAAATTTACACAGAATATCTTTCTTTCAAGTTCCGAGCCAAATGTCTTGTTCCATATTTTTCCTGTTGTTAAAAGGCAGGTAAAACAGTGAGAAAGAGAGAGAGAGAGAGAGAGAGAGAGAGAGAGAGAGAGAGAGAGAGAGAGAGAGAGAGAGAGAGAGAGAGAGAGAGAGAGAGAGTAAGAGAGAAACAGAGAGTGTGAGAGAGAAATAGAAAGAGCGGAAGAGAGAAAGAATGAGAGAGAGAGTGGGGGTGGAGGGTGGGGGGAATCAGAGATAAAGAGAGATACACAGACAAAAAGAGAGGGACATAGATCTTGCATGGAAAGCAAATATTTTAATCTCCGGCTGTTCAATATGACCATACAAGGATATCAACTAGCCGCAGTGCCAAGGAGAAAATAACAAAATCAAAATATAAAATAAACAACCTTGGTTATTATAGAAAAAAATTCCCCAAATCAGCAAAGACCAAAGTAATGGGGAGAGATAACTCAGGTTTACAAGGAGGATATAAAATCCTGGGAGGACCGGGTTGGTTTCTCTACCCCATCTGTCCGTGCGCTGACCGGGGAGTGGTCATTCATCTCCCTGGCTGTGGTGAACTGTGGTCAGCTGGCGATTCTTGTTGACTGAGGATTGCGAGGAGTCGCTCGATTATCGCCCAGTGTGTCTGATGACTGCCAAGGGAAAACTTACTACATCACCTGATCTCTCTCTCTCTCTCTCTCTCTCTCTCTCGCAGCAGGTTTTGTGACACTTATAAAAAATATTTTTATTTTATTATCATTTTTGATGAAGATTCAGTCGAGTCTTTTCTCTTATTTGCGGTAAAAACCAAATATTTGTTTGCCATGTACCGGATCATTAAAATCAGATACAATTAGAGACGGTTTAAAGTTTCAAAATGCTTATCTGTTTCCACGCCCTCTCAAAAAAAAAAAAAGACAGACAGTGCCAAAAACCTTCAGATATAAGAAACCCCACGTGGAATGCTGGTTTAGGCTCTGTATACTCTTCGTTCCTCAACCACAATCAAAACTAAAACTGCTGTCGTGTCAAGTGTTGGCCAGCCTCTTGAGGTTGCATCATGCGCCTCACGTGAGTAACACTGGTTCTACGAAATCCACAACTACTTCCTGTAGAGATTACCTAGGTGGCAATACCGAATTTTGTTTATTCGACCACTTGGAGACAAATTCTTACCTTTGAGTCTCGACCTTGACATTTTGATAATAACCATTTTGCGGTTTCAGTAATTCGGTGTTTTAATTAGGACTGGGAGAGCCATTTCTCAGCCAGTCTTACGCCCCTCGAAAATAGACAGCACATATACTTTACTTGTCCAGTCTGATTCTGGCCGACTCTCTTCTCTCACAATAGCTCGGTTTTAGGCTTCAATTTTCTCTCACTAATTCGTTCTGTCTTTCTACTCTGAAGCTCTTGTATTCTTCTTCATGCTAAACCTACGCCTTATTTTCCTTCCAAAAAATGTTTCTGTCTGTCTGTCTGTCTGTCTGCCTGTTTGTCTCTCCCTCTGTCTCACATTCTATCTGTCGGTCGTTCTGTCTGTCTGTCTGTCTGCCTGTCTGTCTCTCCCCTCTCGCCTTTATATTCGGGAGTCTGATCAACCATTCGACATTCCAGTCTATTAATATTGGAACAAATCCAACTGGAGACCAACACGTGAGAACACAAATTTTTAATGATTAAAAAAAATACACCAAACAATTTCCTGAGGAAGATTTGGTTGTCATAATCGAAGTAATTATTCCCCCTAGTTCGTCAATTTGCGAATTTTGAAAGAACAACTCTGGTTAGCCCCAACTAATTATTTCAAACTGTTTGCTGAGAAAACCGATTACTAAGGGAGGTTTATGTCGAAACCCCTGAGCCAATTAAGTGGCCTAAGATAAATGGAAAATAATGATATTAAAAGGATAATAGAGTTTGCTTTGTCCTCTGATTTGCCCTCGCCCCCATTTCCTGTAAATTCCTATATTGATTGTTTTGACTAAGCTATAA
>JAWDGP010006108.1:105000-167500 GCA_033675545.1 Elysia crispata
TAAAGAAACAAGAAAGACAAGATAAACAAAGCGACGCGAAACTCTCCAGCTCAGTTCTCCTCTAGACAGAGATTGTTAATGCAAGCAGAGGGCGAGAGTCTAACATCTCCTTTCACATCGTTCCTGATTCTCAAGAGGAAAAAGAAATCTGATTAAATCATGATTAACGCTCTGAGTAGCTTCTCCTCTCCTCCTCTCCTTCTCTCCAACTTCCTCTTCATATTACCGCTTCTCTTGAGAGAAAAAAAGATTTGGGTTTGTATTAAAGCAGCGAAATTTCTTCCACACTTTTTTTCCAATCGAAATTTTTATTTTGCTTGTAAAATCAACCTGTGGGATAGATTTAACCTGAACTAGCTCTAGTTTGCAAACGAACGGCGTAAGGAAATTTGATTTAATTTTCATGGCAACAATTTGGGACAACGAATGCATCCTTCATACCAGGAATGAGAGACGCTGTATTTAGATTGGACCGCGTAAAACTAATTTCTCTGCAGGAGAGTAATCTTAGTTGAAAAACATAGACCTGCTTGGTTACGGAATGGTCATTTAGATTGTTAAATATCATTATCATACGCCACACAACCGACCTAAGATCAACATCTAGCCTCAAAATGGGTTATCTTAATAATAATAAAAAATAGAAACACACAGAATCAACTTGAATAGAAGAGTTATTCTCCTACTCGGTGCTCGACCTCTGTGCATCACGCTAACTGTGTTTGTGAAGAAAAGAGGAATGGAATCTGAAGAGATTCCGTTCACAGACTCAAACACTAGCGCAACTCACTGGGAAGAACAAGCTATAATTACATATTGACATTTTACGACTACAAGGCGAAAAAAACAAACTTTTTCTTCTGCTGCGCGCAGGAGATCTCACGGCGAGGAGGGAGAAAACGACTGTTGTGTGTGTGTCAGGACTACAGAGCCGCGAGCTACCACAGGAAGAGACTAGAGTACATTTTACTTAGACTGTTACACAGAGCAGAGTAGCGAACATGGCTAGAGTACATTGTACTTAGACTGTTACACAGAGCAGAGTAGCGACCATGGTGGATTGCCACCCAGCAGCAGTTGCTTCGCTCATCCAGCTATGTGGCGAATATAAATCTTAGGTTTTTCTCGGTCTGGCCAAACATAACATAAAAACAGCAAAGCTATTTACATTTTCATTCAAGATTTTGCTAAATACACACACACACACACACACTCCATCACAAATATGGGGTTCAGGTTGCGGGAATTATTACCAGCTTCCCAGAAAGATGAGATTGCACAGCCATGTGCAAGAGTTGAAGGAAATCATCATGAAGATCTTTTACACAGAACTTAGATCAGACAGAACAAGTTTAAATGGCTAGAAATATCTCTGAAATATATTATTCAAAATTTCATTAATCTTGGCTTCACATAATAAAAAAAAAAATAAACAAAATAAAGAAGAAGAAGAAGAAGAAAAAGAAGAACAATGAGGAAAAGGGGGAGGAGAAGGAGGTGAAGGAGAAAAAGAACAATGAGAAAAAGGAGGAGGAGGAGGAGGTGAAGGAGAAAAAGAAGAGCAAGGAGGAAAAGGAGGAGGAGGAGGAGGAGGAGGTGAAGGAGACAAAGAAGAAGAAAAAGAAGAAGACGAGGATATTCTTATTCTGCTGCCAATTGTTGAAAGCGATGAAGCAGCTGATCTCAGCAGATGAAGATAATTTTCCCTGGCACCTCACCCCGAGTCAAACGTCTGATTACCCTAATAACAATACCGGTGTGTATTCCAGTGTTTTATTTGATCCGTAGGCGAGGCTGACGGACCGCAATCAAACTGATTCCGAAGCAAACCTCTGTTGTTTACATTGAAAGGGCTGATGTCCATTTCTTCCGGCAGTTCTTTTTCTAATCGATAAACTAACTTGATGAAACCGCACCTTTAAGACAAAAAAAAAAAAAAAAGAAAGAAGAGCGACGGTGATTTTTTCTTCTTCTTCTTCTTTATGTTAAATGAATGAAATTGAAGGAAGAAATATTTTAAAAGTGCAGAGCTCTAGAATTATCCACATCAACATTATACTATTTTTGTTCATCTTTCTTAGGTCAGCACTTTTAGCGGGTAGCACAAATTGAATGAAAACTGCTTTTAAGTTGATATTATGACTATTTCCATCTTCTGTGAAACTCAATACACTGATGCCCTAGTTTGTGCTAAAACTTTGAAGTTTACGGTAGTTGTATGGTTCACCTGACGGAATATTCACCTCACCATTGAGATACTCGTGGAGCAAAATATGGGGGATCTAAACATTCTAGACAAAAAACAGAGAACATGTTTAAAAAAACTTGACTTTTTTAAAGTTAAAAATTAAGGGGTTAGTTGATACATCCACTAATTATCTTTTAAAAGACCCAAAATGCATTAAAATGTGATTGTTTTTCTTCCTCTATAAAAAGTTCAAACACGAACTTCAGAGACGGTTAAGCAATTGTACCGGATCGTTTGTCTTATGTTCTCACTACTCTCCGTCTCTGTCTTCTTGATCAGACAAACACAACATCAGTCCCCTCTCACTAAAAGTGACATTTGAAACAGATTGTTTTCCTCTTATTTCGTGATCACTTCAGATAAAGATACGGAACGGAAATGGAAATGCAGCTGGCGTCTACCTCTGATAACATTAGTTGAACAGTTGCTAACAAGAAAAGGTTAGATCTAAACAACAAGGTAAAGACGGAACTAGAACCAACTTCAGAGACAACAGAGTAAAGAAAAAATCTAATGGATGAGGTGAGGGAGGAAGAATTAAGAAGAGGAAAAAGTCTCTCAGTACCCAGTGATGGATCATCGTGTGGGTGTGAAGATATCGTCGTATGAGTATAAGGATGTTGTCATGTAGGTGTGAAATTCTTGTCGTGTGGATGTAAGGCTGTTGTCATGTGGGTGTAAAGATATTGCCGTGCGCGTGTGAAGATCGTGTCGTGTGGGTGTAAGGGTGTTATCATGTGGCTGTGAAGATCTTGTCGTGTGGGTGTAAGGATGTTGTCATGTGGGTGTGAAGATCTTGTCATGAGGATGTGAAGATCTTGTCGTGTGGGTGTGAAGATCTTGTCATGTGGGTGTGAAGATATTGTCATGTGGGTGTGAAGATCTTGTCATGTGGGTGTGAAGATCTTGTCATGTGGGTGTGAAGATATTGTCATGTGGGTGTAAGGGTGCTTTCATGTGGGTGTGAAGACCTTGTCGCGTGGGTTTGAAGATCTTGTCGTGTGAGTGTAAGATATTGTCATGTAGGTGTGAAGATCTTGTCATGAGGATGTGAAGATCTTGTCGTGTGGGTTTGAAGATCTTGTCGTGTGGATGGGAGTGTCTTGTCTCGTCGTGTGGATGGGAGTGTCTTGTCTTGTCGTGTGAGTGTGACAGTCTTAACGTGTAGATGTATGGATCTTGTCGTGTAGGTGTAAGGATCTATTCGTGTGCCTGTGAGTGTCTTTCTCCTGTGGCTATGAGGGTCTTGTTGTGTGGTTGTGAGGGCGGTGTCGAGTGGAGGTGAAATATCCAGGACACCTCCTCCCCAGTTTGTCGACAACCCTATCCGTTGGATCCTTGGACTGGCGAGAAACCAGCTTTTTCTGTCCTGTTATTGAAATAACCTAGAATTCATCACGATAGAAAAGAGGAAAGTTATCTTTCCCTTTGACTGTATTACAACGGAAGAAGAGAAACAGCGAAAGTACGGAAGAAATGTATAATGGATTTCAAACTCTTAATAACCAGCTGAACCGCTGAGACTGTAAACTTTCAGTCCACTAATTTGGAGCCATGACTTGATGGGGGCTACTTCATCTCTGTGCCTTACTGCAGTGGTTTAAACTGGTTGCACTCATCCCTGCCACGTGAGTATAAATTATGTATATATATATATATACTCCTCTGATACTGGGCCGAGATGGGTCACCCAATCCAAATGCTTGCCACAGAAAAACAAACAAATAAACAATGGCACAAAATGTCCAGCTAGAACAGTATTAAGTTTGATAGTCACTCATTAGTCTCTGTCATGACAGGCTATGGAGGAGCTGAGTCCAGGCACACAGTAACAGGATAACAAACCATTAGTGAAATGTGCCCGACGTACTAGCACTGGTGAGAAGTTCCGTTGTGTTCGCTTTGCTGGAATACACAGAGTGGGTGGATTATTGAGTTCGGAAACTTCATTACCAGCTCTCAGATTTAATCCACCCAGAAGGCTTTGGGATTAAGAGATTTTAACTTTACTTGTTTTTATCCAAGAAACTGCCGGCTCACTTTGATATATCTAATGTCGCTGCCTTTTGTTCTTCTTTGTTCCCTCACGCTTTTGCTCTTTGTCTCTCTTCCTCCCTCTATATACTACTATTCCCTGTCTCTCACTCACTCTCTCTCCTTATTTACTCACTTTAATCATAAAATAATTAGTAATTTGTTTACCCTAAGTAACTATTTCATCAGTCAAGCGTATTTGTTAAACGAAAAATCATTTTGTGAGAAGAAAGCTGGGAGAAATGACAAGATTTGACTGCCTGATCTGTAAACAACAAACTTGTTTATTCCACTCATATGGCTCTGTCGGTTGAAGAAAATAATCAAAAGTAATAAAATGCTATTCACACATTACAATTCTAATCTCAATTTGTGTGTGTGTGTTTGTTGTCTTTTGCTGCAGTTGCTTCCTTTTTTTCCCAGCGATGAAAGATTAGGGCGCCCAGTTTTTGAATAAAAATTAATGAGAAAGTTGTCGCGAATACAATGTGACAAACAACCATTGTGAGACGTCAGATCAAAACTCTCTTCTTCTGCTCGGTTCTTTGTACTGACTGTACTGGGATGTGGTTCTAGAGGTTGGGCTAACAATTCATCATCTTTCATGATTTGGATCTTTCAAAAATTGCATCTCAACTCCTGTGAAAAGTGGACATTCAGGTACAAGAATGTCCACATCAATATATGAATGTTGCTCTTAGATCAGGGTGGAGTAGGAGGACAAGTTTGGTCCACACTCTCGAGCGAAGAGTTCGGACTTTTCTTTCTGCCTATTGGTTCTATAATACAACATAATTTTGATATTTTAGATGCTCTTCTTGTAAAATAGTCCTAGGGATTGTAAAACCTGGAAAGTTCCTGTAAAATCAGCCACTATAAGTGTTAGGAAATTGGAATCCGTAATAAAATCCGGGCACTGTCTGGATCAGATTGCTTTATAAATATTTTCTACTCTAGACTGGCCGATTTTCGATTTCCAAATAGTCAGTTTCAGGCGTTGGCTTGAGTAAAATAAATGTCATGATAAAAGTATAAATGGTTCAACAAATCACTTGTTCGCTAGGCACATAGACATAGAGAAACCAACCGCTAAAGGGCCGGACAGAAAGATAAGTTTATATACAGGTAATAGTTTTAGACTACTCAACGTCCCCCAAGTTTCTCTATGATTATTACATGAGGAGCAAAAAGTACACAAATAAATAAATAGATGAACATATAAATAATGAGATAGTTAGGCAAGAAAATACGGCAGGCTGCGAGACAAATTGATAGGATGGAAAAATCAATTTGGTCAAAGATAAGATGTGTCATGAAAACCCAGATTACGTTAAATCAAAAATGCATGCATGTATGTACGTCGTGAAATTATAGCTCGTCACAGTTCGGTCAAGTGCTTTGTGATTTCGTTTCAATTTTACACTTCCAAAACCTTCCCTCTCTGTCTATCTATCTTCCCTTCTAACTCCGTATTTTTGTTTTCACTTATTTTGATGTTATTCCTCTATTCTATCTCCTTCTCTCATTTCCGAATTCACTTTCATTTTAATTGTATTAATTTTTTATTCATTTTTTACTGTAGTTATGTCTTTCCAGTTTGCTTTTCCTATTTTTTTCTCTTTACTTCTTTTTCTCTATTTTTTTTCTTCTCTTAGGTAGGGCCAGAGGTGTGTCAAACCAAAACCTCGCCCGTCTGTTATGCTCTGCGCAGCCATTCTTAAGACTGCAAAACAGCATGTCACAAAATGCCGATAACGGTTTTCTATGGTTATTTTCCTTCATTACAAAGAGCAGAAAGGGACGATGATTTCTGTTTACCTTAAGGTCATATTAAAGCAAGATGTTCGCTTGAGTACTGCGCGATGCTGAAAGCTCAGACAACCCGAGGTTTGGATGACTGTCTCCCTGAGAAATTTGGCGGCAAGTCCAGGCATTGGTCACCATAAAGTTGGTCAGGAAAATAAACCAGGCATTGATCACCATAAGATTGGTTAGGAAAGTAACACCAGACATTTGCACCATAAGATCGGTCAGAAAAGTAACACCAGACAATGGTCGCCATAAGATTGGTTAGGAAAGTAACACCAGTCACTGGTCACCATAAGATTGGTCAAGAAAGTAACACTAGACACTGGTCACCATAAGATTGGTAAGGAAAGTAACACCAGTCACTGGTCACCACAAGATTGGTCAGAAAAGTAACACCAGGCATTTGTCACCATAAGATTGGTCAAGAAAGTAACACCAGTCACTGGTCACCATAAGATTGGTCAAGAAAGTAACACCAGACATTGGTCACCATAAGATTGGTCAAGAAAGTAACACCAGACATTGGTCACCATAAGATTGGTCAAGAAAGTAACACCAGACATTGGTCACCATAAGATTGGTCAAGAAAGTAACACCAGACATTGGTCACCATAAGATTGGTCAAGAAAGTAACACCAGACATTGGTCACCATAAGATTGGTCAAGAAAGTAACACCAGACATTGGTCACCATAAGATTGGTTAGAAAAGTAACACCAGATATTTTTCACCATAAGATTGGTTAGGAAAGTAACACCAGTCACTGGTCACCATAAGATTGGTCAAGAAAGTAACACCAGACATTGGTCACCATAAGATTGGCCAGGAAAGTAACACCAGTCACTGGTCACCACAAGATTGGTCAGAAAAGTAACACCAGGCATTCGTCACCAAAAGATTTGTCAGGAAAGTAACACCAGACATTGGTCACCATAAGATTGGTCAAGAAAAGTAACACCACTCCACGCAAGTTTGTTTCCTGAAATGGCAACATCGATATACCGCAAAGTGGCCCTAAAGATCAAAGTCAGAGAAACACTGCTACTAATGAGGATAGATATCCTGTTAGGTATGAATCCTGCCTAAACCCACTCTCACACCCACAGAGACGTGGAATAAAATAAAAAAAAGACCCTGTGAAATTGATACCTCCAAAAAGTGTGGGCAGATAACAAATGTTTGGTTTTATTGTGTCTGGGCACAACTTTATCGTGCCCTGTTAGCTGAGGGAGAGTTATTAATGTTTCTTTTGTTTACTATGCGATAAATCTCTTCCTTTCTAGCCCGTCTCTTTTCATTTCTCGGTTCTGTAGTGTTTCTCAGCAGTGCAGACCAAGAGCTAATAGTAATTCCAGACTTTAAGGAAGAACAAAACAAGTCAGACCAAACTCTAGTCTAGACGCCTGTATCCTGGGTGGAGAGATTCTAGATTTATTTAAGGTGCATGCAGGTGGCTAGCAGCTCTTTTCACGTCAAATTCATTGTTAGTGAGATGTAGTTCCAGGGAGTTAATAACAGTTCAAAGGTCAAATAATTCATCTTCTCAGCACCCTCCAGTGATCTTTCGAAATCGTTGAGAGTCTTCGCGAGAATGACCGGTGAACCTAGTGCTTGCTTGGAATAAAGAGTTGTATTGCTTCTAGTCTTTGTTGCTAGTGAGAAGTCACCTCAAATCACCGAAAACTCTGTCAGTGTTGTGTAATTCTATAAATCTTCGACATGTTGAATAAAATCTGAGCATTTTACTACTGTACACAATGATACGCGACAATAATCCTTTAACTGTAAATGTAGAAAGAATGGCGAATGGCGTGGATACACAGGCAAAGAGGGTCTAAAAAGGCTTCAAGGTGCAGAGTTGGATGCCTGGTGCCCCTTCATGGGCGCCGTCTAGGCTAAGTCAACCAACACCAAGATTTGTTGCATTGTGACAACCATTTTTATGATTTCTATAGCTCTACTACTATGAAGATTTGATATTCACTTCTCCAACATATTACCAATCAATTTTTTATTTCGCCATCACATTGCGATACATCTTGCGTGTTTTTTTTAGTTTCAGTTCGAAGTTGAGTTAAGGCAAACTCATGCTTGTATACTGAAACAAACAAGACGAGGTAAGATAATTATGATAGAGGATTCGGGCTGTGAGAATTCGAATGGGTGAAAGTCCTGCAATATTGATCGATGAATCAGGTTTGTGGACACGGGGGTATCTCCAGAGTCGAGAGCAGCCGAGGGCTCTGTACTGATGGTCTTAAACAATCCAAAATCACATGGAGAGGCCAATGCTAGTCTTGAGTCCTGTTTTTTGCAGAGCCAATACAGTGTTTTATAACACAGTGTAGCGTTAAGTTTGAGCCGTTTACTATGATTGGTGAGGGATAGAAGAAGGTCTTTTAGAGATTTTGGTATGGAGCAATAAGTAGCTGAGTGGCTAGTCTGCTAATCAATCGGTTCAGCATTATTCCAACTGACGGGGTCCTTATAGTGTATGTGACTGTGGTGATCATATTCGTTCATTAGAAACTAGGTCTTAAACAAGAAGTTACGTTTTGCTGTTGAATGCATTAATTACGATCCTAAATAACTGCGCTGCAGGAGGTTACACGTTCTCAAGCATATAATAAAAAAAACAAAACTAAATCAGTGTAAATTTTATTTTCTATGCGAATGCTGTAGCCTCTGACCATGTCAGTCGATAAGCAAGCTCAGAGCAATGGGACAACAAAACGGTGACTGACTACTGTCCAGCTGAGTAAACTTAAAACATGACAACAATCTTTATTTGGCCTGGATTTACATTTCCTCTTTGCTGGTAATAAAGTTATTCTGCCACGGGAGCGGTTACTGTAATTGTATTATTTCTCAATGATAATAAAAACAGCTTTCATATTGACTCACTCCAAACTTTTCAAGGATTTAACGTTTCTCATTGGCCTTCAGTCGCCGCTGGAAAGTGCTTTCCTTCAGCCGTTTCAAACTTAATGCTTCGGCTCTCGGCAGCTCTTCATACAATCTCTCTCTGTCTGTCTCTGTCTCTGTCTGTCTCTCCCTCTCTCTCTGTCTTTCTCTTATCTCTTTCAATCTAACTTCATTCTATCTATCTCCCATTCCACCATTAGATACTTAGTTGTCCCGTATTGTAGCAATGAGCAATGTGAGAGGATCTATCTCTTGCGGTTTGATGAGGTTGCCTTGACATTTCTCTGCTGAAGAATAATGATTATAATGGCTATATATAAAGATATATATATATAGAGAGAGAGAGAGAAGAAGAAAGACAGAAAGAGAGAGCGAGAGAGAGAGAGAGAGAGAGAGAGAGAGAGAGAGAGAGAGAGAGAGAGAGAGAGAGAGAGAGAGAGGAAGAAAGACACAGAGAGAGAGAAAGAGAGAGAGAGAGAGGGAGAGAGAGAGAGAGAGAGAGAGAGAGAGAGAGAGAGAGAGAGAGAGAGAGAGAGAGAGAGAGGGGAGAGAAAGAGAGACATGTAGATGTTTGGATATACAAAGAGTTTGATTTACAGAAATACTACAGATATCTCGCGGGATTATTAAACAAATACAAATAATGAGAATGCTCTCACACAGCTCAGCGGATAGAGCAAGAGATAAGGAATGATGCTGTCTGGCTGGCGTCGCCGTCTAATAATGGTCAATCAGGGAAGAAAAATTCAGTTAGCCCCGAGGAGCTAAGAATTAGATGTTCCCGCGTACTTTTCTTGCTCGGCGCAGGCTTCTCCTAAAATGCGGCGCAGACTTTTCTTACTGAGTGCAGACTTCTCTAAACAGGCTCAGACGTCTTCTCTAGCTCAGCGCAGACTTCTCTAACTTTGTGCAGACTCCTCTAAACAGGCACAGACATCTTCTCTAGCTCGGCGCAGACTTCTCTTACTTAGCGCAGACTTCTCTTAACAGGCGCAGACTCCTCTAAACAGGAGCAGACTCCTCTAAACAGGCACAGACATCTTCTCTAGCGCGGCGCAGACTTTCTAAACCGGCGAAAACTTCGTGTCTGTCTGACACAGACCTCTCCATCTTGATGCAGACCTCTCTTGCCCGGCGCAGATTTCTCGCGCAGGTTTCTCAAACCGGCGCCTACCTCTCTTGCCCGACGCAGACTTCTTCACGGCGCCAACTATCTAGAAAGACGCAGACTTCTTCACGGCGCCAACTATCTAGAAAGACGCAGACTTCTTCACGGCGCCAACTATCTAGAAAGACACAGACTTCTTCATTGCGCCAACTATCTAGAAAGACACAGACTTCTTCATGGCGCCAACTATCTAGAAAGACACAGACTTCTTCATTGCGCCAACTATCTAGAAAGACACAGACTTCTTCATTGCGCCAACTATCTAGAAAGACACAGACTTCTTCACGGCGCCAACTATCTAGAAAGACGCAGACTTCTTCACGGCAACAACTATCTAGAAAGACACAGACTTCTTCACGGCGCCAACTATCTAGAAAGACACAGACTTCTTCACGGCGCCAACTATCTAGAAAGACACAGACTTCTTCACGGCGCCAACTATCTAGAAAGACGCAGACTTCTTCACGGCGCCAACTATCTAGAAAGACGCAGACTTCTTCACGGCGCCAACTATCTAGAAAGACGCAGACTTCTTCACGGCGCCAACTATCTAGAAAGACGCAGACTTCTTCACGGCGCCAACTATCTAGAAAGACGCAGACTTCTTCACGGCGTCAACTATCTAGAAAGACACAGACTTCTTCACGGCGCCAACTATCTAGAAAGACACAGACTTCTTCACGGCGTCAACTATCTAGAAAGACGCAGACTTCTTCACGGCGCCAACTATCTAGAAAGACACAGACTTCTTCACGGCGCCAACTATCTAGAAAGACGCAGACTTCTTCACGGCGCCAACTATCTAGAAAGACGCAGACTTCTTCACGGCGTCAACTATCTAGAAAGACACAGACTTCTTCACGGCGCCAACTATCTAGAAAGACGCAGACTTCTTCACGGCGTCAACTATCTAGAAAGACACAGACTTCTTCACGGTGCCAACTATCTAAAAAGACACAGACTTCTTCACGGCGTCAACTATCTAGAAAGACGCAGACTTCTTCACGGCGCCAACTATCTAGAAAGACACAGACTTCTTCACGGCGCCAACTATCTAGAAAGATGCAGACTTCTTCACGGCGCCAACTATCTAGAAAGACGCAGACTTCTTCACGGCGCCAACTATCTAGAAAGACGCAGACATTCGTCGAGGTTCCGAACAAAGATCACCGATTATATTCGTGTGTGTGCAGGAAAACACGAGATCCGAAGGGTCAAGATAGGGATTCAGTCAAATGATTTTGTGCGATGACATTTGATAAGAGAAAGCTTTAGAAAGGTAAGAATAAAATTAATTGATCCCTGAAGGTGGAAATTTTTTTTTTAATGTTTTTCAGAGTTATAAAAAAAAAAACAAGTTAGATATGAGGCGAAAGCGGTGAATCAGTTAACAAATTCCTTTGCCTAAATCATTAATTTGAAAATATTATGTTTTATTTTTCACGAAATGTGAAGTTAAAATTCAGCTCATCTTCATATCACCGGATATTTTTCTGACGTATCTCAAGTTTGCTTTTCTCTCCAGGTTGCCATAACCTTAGATCAACCTTTCTTACACCGCGCCTCTCGGCTCACGATAGACAGAAGGGCGTGGATGGAACTTAATAGGGGAGCTTGAGAGACAAGAAGTTAGAGGACTCACCATCGTCTGTTCGTTGACAGCATCAATGTTGTTGATATAGACAGACACGTTCACGTTGGTCGGCTGGGCTGAGGGAGACACGAAAACAAAAACAAAATAAATATCTTACAGCAATCAGAGGACCTGAGCGTCGTGTGTGGCGAGTCTAGAGCTAGGCCAACTGGGACGAGACTAGGAGCGACAAATGTATAACGTGTGGGGTCCATAATGTTGGAATAGTAATTCTCCACTCGCTTTTTGGATTCCCTATTTGTATAATCAATTTAAAGCAGTTGTGTTCTAAGCCGAAATCACCTTGACCAGTTTAGTTTTACTCCGATTTTGACACTAAATTAAAAACTTTTACTTTCAAAGGTGACATTTCCAGAAAACAATAGCTCAGCAAAATACATACAAAACTCTTTTTCAGTAAGATAAAAAAGTAAATATAATACAAAAGCATAGCGCAACGCGTTTTCAAGGCTCGGAATGTAAAAAAATTGTGAAGAACTTTTTGAAAAACTGACCAAATATTGAAATTCAAAAGCCAAATGAAATATCCATTAAGTTATTCCTCGGAAATTGTCATCCTTGTGACCTTAGTATAACGGAGAATGCAGCCAGATTGCCACACTAGTATCGGTGGAGAATGTTGTATCAGCGGAGAATGTTGTATCAGTGGAGAATGTTGTATCAGTGGAGAATGTTGTATCAGTGAAGAATGTTGTATTAGTGGAGAATGTTGTTGTATCAGTGGAGAATGTTGTATTAGTGGAGAATGTTGTTGTATCAGTGGAGAATGTTGTATTAGTGGAGAATGTTGTATCGGTGGAGAATGTTGTATCAGTGGAGAATGTTGTATCAGTGGAGAATGTTGTTGTATTAGTGGAGAATGTTGTATCAGTGGAGAATGTTGTATTAGTGGAGAATGTTGTATCAGTGGAGAATGTTGTATCAGTGGAGAATGTTGTATCAGTGGAGAATGTTGTTGTATCAGTGGAGAATGTTGTATCAGTGGAGAATGTTGTATTAGTGGAGAATGTTGTTGTATCAGTGGAGAATGTTGTATTAGTGGAGAATATTGTATCAGTGGAGAATGTTGTTTTAGTGGAGAATGTTGTTGTATCAGTGGAGAATGTTGTTGTATCAGTTGAGAATGTTGTATTAGTGGAGAAAGTAGTATCAGTGCAGAATGTTGTTGTATCAGTAGAGAATGTTGTATCAGTGGAGAATGTTGTTGTATTGGTGGAGAATGTTGTATTAGTGGAGAATGTTGTATCGGTGGAGAATGTTGTATCAGTTTAGAATGTTTTATCAGTGGAGAATGTTGTATCGGTAAAGAATGTTGTATCAGTGGAGAATGTTGTATCAGTGGAGAATGTTTTATCAGTGGAGAATGTTGTATCGGTAAAGAATGTTGTATCAGTGGAGAATGTTGTATCAGTGGAGAATGTTGTATCAGTGGAGAATGTTGTATCAGTGGAGAATGTTGTATCAGTGGAGAATGTTGTATCGGTGGAGAATGTTGTATCGGTGGAGAATGTTGTATCAGTGGAGAATGTTGTATCGGTGGAGAATGTTGTTGTATCGGTGGAGAATGTTGTATCGGTGGAGAATGTTGTATCAGTGGAGAATGTTGTATCAGTGGAGAATGTTGTTGTATCGGTGAAGACTGTTGTTGTATCGGTGGAGAATGTTGTATCAGTGGAGAATGTTGTATCAGTGGAGAATGTTGTATCAGTGGAGAATGTTGTTGTATCGGTGGAGAATGTTGTATCAGTGGAGAATGTTGTTGTATCAGTGGAGAATGTTGTATCAGTGGAGAATGTTGTATCAGTGGAGAATGTTGTATCAGTGGAGAATGTTGTATCAGTGGAGAATGTTGTATCAGTGGAGAATGTTGTTGTATCGGTGGAGAATGTTGTATCGGTGGAGAATGTGGTATCAGTGGAGAATGTTGTATCAGTGGAGAATGTTGTATCAGTGGAGAATGTTGTATCAGTGGAGAATGTTGTATCGGTGGAGAATGTTGTTGTATTAGTGGAGAATGTTGTATCAATGGAGAATCTTGTTGTATTAGTGGAGAATGTTGTATCAGTGGAGAATGTTGTATCAGTGGAGAATGTTGTATCAGTGGAGAATGTTTTATCAGTGGAGAATGTTGTATCGGTAAAGAATGTTGTATCAGTGGAGAATGTTGTATCAGTGGAGAATGTTGTATCAGTGGAGAATGTTGTATTAGTGGAGAATGTTGTATTAGTGTAGAATGTTGTATCGGTGGAGAATGTTGTTGTATCAGTGGAGAATGTTGTATCAGTGGAGAATGTTGTATTAGTGGAGAATGTTGTTGTATCAGTGGAGAATGTTGTATTAGTGTAGACTGTTGTTGTATCAGTGGAGAATGTTGTTGTATTAGTGGAGAATGTTGTATCAGTGGAGAATGTTGTATTCGTGGAGAATGTTGTTGTATCAGTGGAGAATGTTGTATCAGTGGAGAATGTTGTATTAGTGGAGAATGTTGCATCAGTGTAGAATGTTGTATCAGTGGAGAATGTTGTTGTATCAGTGGAGAATGTTGTTGTATCAGTGGAGAATGTTGTATCAGTGGAGAATGTTGTTGTATTAGTGGAGAATGTTGTATCAGTGGAGAATGTTGTTGTATTAGTGAAGAATGTTGTATCAGTGGAGAATGTTGTATCAGTGGAGAATGTTGTATCAGTGGAGAATGTTGTATTAGTGGAGAATGTTGTATCAGTGGAGAATGTTGTATCAGTGGAGAATGTTGTTGTATCAGTGGAGAATGTTGTATCAGTGGAGAATGTTGTATCAGTGGAGAATGTTGTTGTATTAGTGGAGAATGTTGTATCAGTGGAGAATGTTGTATCAGTGGAGAATGTTGTATCAGTGGAGAATGTTTTATCAGTGGAGAATGTTGTATCGGTAAAGAATGTTGTATGAGTGGAGAATGTTGTATCGGTAAAGAATGTTGTATCGGTAAAGAATGTTGTATTAGTGGAGAATGTTGTATCAGTGGAGAAACCGAATGTTTACAAGAAGATCACCTGTACCGTATTGAATTAAAAACAAAAACAAACTGCATTTTCTCGTATTGTAAACAAAAGCATACGAGTAGGAGAAAACTAACCTAACAACAATCGCGAACGGACTCTGAACCTGTTGCACCAAGTAATGAGGGCGGGTGAGGAAAGCCGATGTCAATTTCTTTACTGAACCATCAGCAATCAAGACAGTCAGAACGGATAATTTTCTGTTCATGCACATCCAGCTCAGGTCTGGTCGGACACGGCACTGATTGTGTCCCTTGGCGCGCCCGGCGCATCGGTGGGAATTTACTGGGAACTACTGGATGTGAGCAGAGCAAGGGGACACTAGTGTTGATCAGTGACCACCAGACGATAGTGTCAGATACTTTGTCTCTCTCTGCCCAAAGAATCAAATTCTCGTTGCCTAAAGAATCAAGTGAGAGATTTATCTGCTTCCGGCCGAGTCATGATGCCCGCCTATACACTTAAGGCTCGAATTTCATATCCCACAGTGCACCTGTGAGCTGGCTCTGCTCCAAACTCATGCTTCGTTTCTGTCAGAAACTGGCGGTAAAAAAAATTAAGGTTTAAAAATAATGAAGATTGTGCTTGTATTGTTCTACATGGTCGACATCTCAGGCTCATAATATTCACAAAATAACTCGCTATTCGTTGGTTCTGTTTGATTGTGCTCTAGTAGACATCGCAGCATTGTTTCCTCCACCAACTTGTGTGAGACAGAACATTGGGGACCATGGGACTTTACTGTGCACACCCGAGAGATAGATAGATTGATAGATAGATAGATAGATAGATAGATAGATAGAGAGAGAGAGAGAGAGAGAGAGAGAGAGAGAGAGAGAGAGAGAGAGAGAGAGAGAGAGAGATAGATAGATAGATAGATAGATAGATAGATAGATAGAGAGAGAGAGAGAGAGAGAGAGAGAGAGAGAGAGAGAGAGAGAGAGAGAGAGAGAGAGAGAGAGAGAGAGAGAGAGAGAGAGAGAGAGAGAGAGAGAGACTAGTATACTGTACTATCCAGTGTAAATCAGAGAAAGACTAATATACAGAAATCTCCCTGCTACACCTGAGAGAGACTACTATGCAGGAATCTCCCTGCTACACCTGAGAGAGACTACTATACAGGAATGTCCCAGCTACACCTGAGAGAGACTAGTATGCAGGAATCTCCCTGCTACATCTGAGAGAGACTACTATACAGGAATCTCCCTGCTACACCTGAGAGAGACTACTATACAGGAATCTCCCTGCTACACCTGAGAGAGACTACTATACAGGAATCTCCATGATACACCAGAGAGAGACTACTATGCAGGAATCTCCCTGCTACACCTGAGAGATACTACTATACAGGAATCTCCCTGCTACACCTGAGAGATACTACTATACAGGAATCTCCCTTCTACACCAGAGAGAGACTACTATATAGGAATCTCCATGATACGCCAGAGAGATACTACTATACAGGAATCTCCCTGGTACGCCAGAGAGATACTACTATACAAGAATCTCCCTGGTACACCTAAGAGATACTACTATACAGGAATCTCCCTGCTACACCTGAGAGAAACTACTATACAGGAATCTCCCTGGTACACCAGAGAGAGACTGCTATACAGGAATCTCTCTGCTACACCTGAGAGAAACTACTATCCATTAATCTCCCTGCTAAACCCGAGAGAAAATACGATGCAGGAATCTCCCTACTATACCTGAGAGAAACTTTATACAGGAATGTCTCTGCTACACCAGAGAGAGACTAGTATGCAGGAATCTCCCTGCTACACCAGAGAGAGACTGCTATATATTAATCTCCCTGCTACACCAGAGAGAAACTACTATACATTAATCTCCCTGCTACACCAGAGAGAAACTAGTATACATTATTCTCCCCGATACACCTGAGAGAAACTAGTATACATTAATCTCCCCGCTACACCTGAGAGAAACTACTATACATTAATCTCCCCGCTACACCTGAGGGAAACTATTATGCAGGAATCTCCCTGGTACACCTGAGAGAAACTACTCTATAGGAATCTCTCTACTACACCTGAGAGAAACTACTATACATTAATCTCCCTGCTACACCAGAGAGAAACTAGTATACATTATTCTCCCCGATACACCTGAGAGAAACTAGTATACATTAATCTCCCCGCTACACCTGAGAGAAACTAGTATACATTAATCTCCCCGCTACACCAGAGAGAAACTATTATGCAGAAATCTCCCTGGTACTCCTGAGAGAAACTAGTATGCAGGAATCTCCCTGGTACACCTGAGAGAAACTAGTATACATTAATCTCCCTGCTACACCAGAGAGAAACTAGTATACATTATTCTCCCCGATACACCTGAGAGAAACTAGTATACATTAATCTCCCCGCTACACCTGAGAGAAACTAGTATACATTAATCTCCCCGCTACACCTGAGAGAAACTAGTATACATTAATCTCCCCGCTACACCTGAGAGAAACTAGTATACATTAATCTCCCCGCTACACCAGAGAGAAACTAGTATACATTAATCTCCCCGCTACACCAGAGAGAAACTAGTATACATTAATCTCCCCGCTACACCTGAGAGAAACTAGTATACATTAATCTCCCCGCTACACCAGAGAGAAACTATTATGCAGAAATCTCCCTGGTACTCCTGAGAGAAACTAGTATGCAGGAATCTCCCTGGTACACCTGAGAGAAACTATTATGCAGGAATCTCCCTGGTACTCCTGAGAGAAACTATTATGCAGGAATCTCCCTGGTACACCTGAGAGAAACTAGTATGCAGGAATCTCCCTGGTACACCTGAGAGAAACTAGTATACATTAATCTCCCCGCTACACCAGAGAGAAACTATTATGCAGAAATCTCCCTGGTACTCCTGAGAGAAACTAGTATGCAGGAATCTCCCTGGTACACCTGAGAGAAACTTTTATGCAGGAATCTCCCTGGTACACCACAGTAAACACCAACCTGCGTACTGTGGTTGTTTGGAAAGTTAGCCCGGTGCAGATGACCCACAAGACCAAAATCCTAACAAAAAGTTTCAAAAGGTCTCTTGAAAAGTTATGACTGTTCCGGTCAAGCGTAGGACAAACAGAAAAAAATGAGATTGACCTGAACCTAGACTTTCTAACAATTTTTATTATCTTCGTATGCGTTAAAGTTCAAAGCATAATCGTTTACAAGTTTAGCAACATAATAGACGTGGACGAAATGTGTTTCGGCGGTCTAAGTTCATCAAGTGCAATCTTTTAAATTACATCCACAGAGAAAATCTCTACATTCACATGATTGCAACAAGCCACGGTTTTAGCTTATAGGAGGAATAGAAGTATGGATAAATGCGAAGGTAGGAAGATTTTTTTTTTTATATTCTTTAAATTCATTTTAATTTGTTTCTGTTATTAGTAGCTAAGTCTTCTCAACAGCATGATTTAGGCATTCTTTGCTGGCTTTTCAGTTTCAACGTTTGGCCCTATTATAGGTGTGGAGTACTAAGAGTTTGCTGTGTTGCCCTTTATCAAACTGTAATATATTAAAAGATAAAGATCAACAAGTTTATAATAGGAAACTGGTATATTTTCTTCATAAGTCTGTAAAAATACTTGATATCATGCAGGGAATCACCAGTAGAAGTTACAACATTATAGTAAGATCATTCAAGCTGCTAAAAGAATAAAGGTTTCGATACTATTATCAATATTTTTCATTTGTAAACTCAACGTTCTACTTTTCCTAATTTAATGGTGTAAAGATCTCTCAAAAGCTCATCAGTTTAAAAAGATAATTTAAGATAATTTCCACAGGTGTTTTTCAATGTTCGCCAGTTAAGAAATGTGTAATTTTGACACACACTAAGTTTACCTAAGGACCTGGATGAAAGTACTTCGCTTGTTGTCAAAGGACATCAAGTGCATTATGAAAACCGATTTTGTAAGCCACCAAATACCTTTGGTCAGGCGAAGAATAACTTTATATAGTTTCAAGCCGGAGCGGAAGGATAAATTGAATAAAATCCCAGACAGCACAGAAAGATTGATGCGTGCAAACCTCAGAAGGGATTTATCATCGTTTACCCAGGGCCCAGGGTTGTCTGTTTCTGTTTTAAGAGTGAATTTTCTTTATGAAGAGACATTGCTGGCTGATTTTTTTTTTTAATAAATTCACATGCTGATTTCAATTATCTATGTTTGGAGATATTTATAGTTACGATGGTTCAAAAGTTTAACTGCCATATGCATATAAGAGTATATATATATTGACGAGGATGTCTAGAGTCAGTGATAACAGATAAAATCATAACTATTGCAAAATTAAAAAAAAGAAGAGTTAAGGTTTCTTTGACTTTAAAAATAATTATATTTATTTCACAATCTAAAAAAAAGCAAATTTAATCTGACGACATCTTGAATGTTTCCCCAGATGATAGTGCATATTTATGATGGAAATTCTCTGAAAGTGTATCAGAATAAAAACTTTTCATTGGATCAATGAAATCAAACTTCCAAAACTTGCATCTTCACAAAATTTGTGACATTTTTTTGCACCAGCTGGGTATCAAATCTGTTGATACAAACAACACAAACGTCGATGACGTGTAATCTTGGATCATTCCAAAGATTTACATCAGATTGATCTCTTTCAATCGATGTCTCTCTAATTCTGATCTTGTCATGAAAATATATAGGTCTACCTTTCTCATTTCACGGATATCCATTACTTAAATTACGACATTCTTTTTTGTTTTTCCTCCAATGTCCTGTGAAGCCGTACTGAAAACTTGGCACAGTGACAATCTCCAGCATTATTCCATTGATTGCCACGATCTGTTGAGAAGGATGGTGAAATTCTTTTGTTGATTTTGTATAAATAGAGGAAGAAAATTCCAATGAGGTAGTTGTCCACAACTCTTCTGGCTGTTCACAGAGAATTTGTTTACTACGAGGAATCGTCATCGAAGAAGGCAGTAAGATTTACGTTGCGCGATCTGACATAAAATTTCAGTGTATCTTCTGACAGCTATACATTGAGATTCTAAGTAACGTCCTTCCATTACTCTGGGCTTCCTGACAAATATTTCTGGCCGATAATGAAAATCTATGAGTTTTAATTGTTATAAAGTTAATATGAAAAAAGAAAAAGTAATTGAAATTTAGCTTTTAAGTCAAAGAATGTAATCAACTTATTTGAACACGGCTGTCATTGCCTTTTTTTTCATTATATAACGTGTTTGTCTCCACACTTACTCGAGCTAATTCGGCCTAAGGTTATCGGTTAGTTTCAAGCCGAGTCCCATGACCTGAAAATAGTGGTGGGGGATGTGGGCAGAGAATTCAGTGATTCGGTGACTTTAATTTTGTCTTAGGAGTTTCCACACAATACTTATCTTTTAAAATTAGTTTTATAATTAAGCGCATTTAAAATCCAACACAGTTAATTGTTTGAAAACTTATATAGAAGAGATGTAAACTATTATAAACAACTTAATTAAACCCAAGCTCAGAAAGATCTACATTACATTTAGATGTGCGTTTACTTTACAAAATCAGAACGACTTATTCAAAGGCAGGATAAACACCATAGCCTAGATCTAGATCTAGAATCATTCTGCTGAGGTAAAATAGTTACAAATCTATGAATTTTTTTCAATAGTTTAAATGTTTTTAACAAAGTTTTCATGTGAACAATTATTTCTAGTTTGATCAGAAATTAAAACTGACTGAAATGAATTCCTTTGTCTTCACACTGGCATGCGAAAGTGACAAATTCCAGATTAACGTGCTTCCAATGCACATCTAGGCATATTCCAATCATCGGAGTGAGCTAACGTTTGTATGAAAATGCTTCAAATCATAAGAAACAATATAAAAATAAATAAAATAGTAGAGAAAAAATAGTTCCTAGTTGAATGCTACCTGCCGTGGACTAGTTGTCGTCTGATGAAGTGACGGCTACCTTACGTCAACCTAGTGTGGGGTGTTAAGCCAGGGTGGCTCAACTTCAGCACAACAATAGGGCATAACTCGACATGAGGGTGGGGCAAACAAGTCCAAAGAGCCCATTACTTTACCTGGAGCCACCCTTAGAAGTCAAAGTATTACACCTTTCAGCATGACAGCGGGGCATAACTCGACATGATTTTGGGGCAAAAAAATCCAGAGTTCATAACTCCACCTGGCTTTCAGTAAAAGTGGAAGGGCAGTTAATCTTACAACTTATTTTAATGACATTAGCAAGTTGTGAATTTGATATTTTCTCTGTACAATCACTCATTTAATATTCAATGAATATAAGACTATGCTGCACTCTTGACCAATACTCACATTTATCAAAGGTTGGTGTGACGGTACTGTCATAGTCCTCCAACAAGGCGTTCAGAAACAGGGCTCTGGACAGACAGGAAGAGAAAAATAAACCTCATTTATGTTACATGCACGGAATAGTAGAGGACGAGAGAGACTAGAGACAGTTTGGTATAGAAAGGAATCAAACCAGACTGTTATGTCTGACTGAAGAGAAGGCTTTTATTATGAATGGAAAGCCGCTATTGATTTCAATGTTTCCAGTGCAACTAAAAGACAGGAAATGGGCTAAAGTCATGCTGTCTGCTCTGAGAAACCTTGACCTTTAGGAAAAAAAATGTCGGTGAGACCGGTGTTCAGACTTCAGAGATGGCTTCACCTGCCCAGATTGTCACTACAAAATCTGGAGTAGATGACGGGAAAGAGATGGCGCGCACAGTAACGCTATTGGTGGCCTCGCTTCAACTCCTGAGTTGTGTAGCGATAGGCTTTGAGTAAGAATGGTAGAATGGGGAAATAAAGAAGAGATATTGATAGATTGAGAGAGAGAGAGAGAGAGAGAGAGAGAGAGAGAGAGAGAGAGAGAGAGAGAGAGAGAGACAGACAGACAGACAGACAGACAGACAGAGACAGAGAGAGAGAGAGAGAGAGAGAGAGAGAGAGAGAGAGAGAGACAGACAGACAGACAGACAGACAGACAGACAGACAGAGACAGAGAGAGAGAGAGAAAGAGAGAGAGGAAGGGAGAGAAAGAGAGAGAGAGAGACAGAGAGAGAGACAGAGAGAGAGACAGAGAGAGAGAGACAGAGAGAGACAGAGAAAGAGACAGAGAGAGAGAGACAGAGAGAGAGAGAGAGAGAGAGAGAGAGAGAGAGAGAGAGAGAGAGAGAGAGAGAGAGAGAGAGAGAGAGAGAGAGAGAGAGAGAGAGGGGGGGGGGGTTGGTGGGAAAGAAGATGAGATGAGAGGAATGAGAAAGAGATGAAGCAGAATTAGTTTGAATAAGAGATTGTGTTCAAGTACCACAGGGTTATTGAGCAAAAGACCTCATGGAGCCACATTGTGACTATGTTCTTCACCAACCTCTGACTCCCCTGCTGTCGGAAGGTAACCAGCTTGAGACGATGATGAATGGAAACCGCAAGACCTGTGGCACGGAGAGGACGGCGACGATTCTTTAGATGAGGGAAACTTTGATTTCTTATTTCTGGTTTGCGACCTCTTATTTTTCTTCATCTGAATGAAAATCCATTTCGGAAGTTCATTGAGAATTCAAAAACCCAAATAAAGTTATAAAGCCAAGTATGGGCAATACACTCAGCGGACAGTTGATTACTTTTGTGTATTATGCAGAGTCTGAGAACGCTTTTTACTTTCGGCGCATCTGAAAATCAGCGATCTTTTTGCGTTACACAAACAATTCAGCATTTGATCCATAAACATAGTTCGCTGTTCTGAACTTTTAATGAGCTTAAGGTTAAGACAAACGGATATTTCTCTTCGTCCATTCACCAGATAGAATATAAGAAATGTATGTTAAGAAAGGATCACATCATCATCGAACTTCTTCCGCTCTTCTCACATGCCTGTCACGTGACTCAGAGACTGTTAACTTCTGCTCGAATCTTCCACTCAAACCTGTCCCGTTTCCTCCCAAAATGCCAACGTTTTAAACATTGAAGGCACAGCTAGTGCAGGTCACGGTAACCTAGTACTCACTGAACTACAGAAACTCTTTACATAGCAAGCTAAACTGTTCTGACAAAATGGCATGCAAGAGAACAAGAAAATCGTAAAAGAATTTCGAAACAAAAACTTGTCATTAGACGTGGACACGAAAATTCTTTAATTACATTCCATTGTCGGATATCAAATCATAATGATCCAATAGAATCTCAAATTAACAAAGGAGCTTAAAATTTAAATTTGTTAATTTGGTTGTAAGGGCAAAAGAGTTTATTGAAAGAGTGTAGAATTTTGAGCAGTCAAAATAAACCTCAGTATAACGAGTGCCACTGGGACCTCATAACTATTTCATGGAGGACTGGGCTGCCTGCCACCAGCTATTACTGCACTAAGAACTATTTAGACTAACAATGCTATTTCAGGATGGTTGGATTACCCGTTGCGAGTCGCACAATCGGAAACTAGAACAAGAAGCCCTTCGTACTTTCCTTGAAGAATATCTTTCCCATCTGTGCGTTTTATATCTTGAATTTCTTGTTCCGGTCTTGGATTGTACGCACCTATGGTATTGGAAGACAGTAGTGTAGGTACTATCAGCTGCTAGATCCCTCCTCTATACACATGTCATTTCTTTATATAATCCTTCTAGAGCTTTTTTTTTTTTTTTAAATCAAAGCTGATTCTAAATCCATTTTTCCACACTAATCTTTAGGCATCTTTTTGCCAAACAACCCCCTACCTAAAAGGTTTAAGGCTCAATAGCTGGATTGTACAAACTCAGACGACGAATGTCAACTACACGGATGAAAATGCTCTAACTTGGAAAAACAAATTGTCTCTAAAGACATGTTACAAGCTATTAAGAATGGTCTGCAAAAGTTGAAAAGGCGAGCAGTCAATGAGATAAATGAGTTAGGATTTAAGCTCATGACATTTCATTGTATTCTACAAAGCTGAAAAAGTGTCAACTGATGGCGCTGGGGTGCTTGTGTGTATTAAATAAGTTTATAAATGGTCTTGATATCTATAATTTTACTGACATGATCCTGATATATACCTCCAGCTATCTCTCTTTACCTAGAATCTAGATTTCTCTTTAATTCTAAAAGGAGAATCTAGATATAGGAAGATTTTATCTTCTTTTGAAATTCTGAGCCTGAAAGTAAAACCTAGATCTATCTAGATGTAGATCTTAACCTTTTGATTTGAGTCTGATCTCATTTCAAACATGTAGATCTATTTCAGAGCGCTCGAGCGCACAGACTGCCGCCGCTTACATTGTAGACATATTTCATTACTGCCATCTCTGCCCAGCTTTACTTACAGGAAATAATTCGCAATTCACATTTTTCTTTTAAAAAAAGTACACACAAAAGAGTTTATCATACAAGCATTAATGGGAGGAAGATATCAAGTCAGAATCGCCCTTAGATGCTCTGTAAGCGAATGTTACTATCTATGAAAACTTAATGCGGGCAGAACAATGGCGGCCGACGACAGTAGCACTGACTGAATTCGTGTCGGTCGGTGACTTTGTCATGTGGATGAGAAAAAAGTGTTGAAATTATCTATCCGTCGGAAAAATAAGTAAAAAACGAAGATGTTAAAGCAGTTTTTTGTTTCTTCGGATACGTTTGTAAGAATCTTGTCTCTCAAACAAGTTTAATTGCAGATACAAAGGTACAAAACGACGTGCTTTGGTTATAGGCGTATATTGGCATCGTAGAAATTCATTCATATCGTTTCCGGTCACTGTGACGCCTTCATTCCACGAACTGGTAAGTTTGAAATATTCTATACAAGCATTTACTGTGTTTTAGCACAAGGTCTTGCTTTGATCAATTACAAGGTTATAATTCAGGAATCAAGCGAAAGAAATTCAAGGAAAAAAAATAATATAACAGGAAGACTGTATGGAATACAAGAAATAAAAGAAGTAAAATGCGAAGCTTAGAGATAACCTCGTGTACGGGCCGCGCCATGTTGCGCTGGGAAGATGAAAGGTCAGAAATTAGAGGATCTGTTACACCTTATGTGTCTGGTACAAACAATAGATCAGTATGTAAGACGGGCCGTTGACCTTTACAGGAGGAGAATGGTGGACACCCAAGGTCAGACTTACATACACGGCTTGTCCACGGTGACGCAGGACACAAACACACACACACTTACTCACCATCTCTCTGTCTCTGTCTCTGTCTGTCTGTCTGTCTGTCTGTCTGTCTGTCTCTCTCTCTCTCTCTCCCCCCCTCCCTCTCTCTCTCTCTCTCTATTTACCTATCTTTCTAACAACATAATCATCTATCTTTCTATCTATCTATCTAACTTTTTATCTATCGATTTATCTATCTATCTGTCTATCTATGTATTTCTCTTGCTCACTTTTTGTTACTATTAATCTTTCACTCTCCCTCTATTTCACTTTAAAGTTTGATTTCTACTGCTCACTTCTTTCTTTATCCCTTTCTATATCTTTTGCTGTGTTTCACTACGGTAAAATTTTTGTTATTTTTTTTTACCTGAAATAAAAGTTTGGTCATAACTGAACTAATCTATTTTTATTTGCTTGACTTCTGTTTGAATGATACGAGAGATAAGCGCGTGAGTTATTGTTTTAAGAAATTCACTTTTCCATACATCGGCGAGACGCTGTTCACATTCTCCTCTTTTTTTTTTGCTATCCTAGAAACTCAAGTTACGGATGTAGAAGATTTGCCAAGACTCCTAGAAACAGAAGTTACGGATGAAGAAGATTTGCCAAGACTCCTAGAAACAGAAGTTACGGATAAAGAAGATTTGCCAAGACTCCTAGAAACTCAAGTTACGGATGTAGAAGATTTGCCAAGACTCCTAGAAACAGAAGTTACGGATGTAGAAGATTTGCCAAGACTCCTAGAAATAGAAGTTAAGGATGAAGAAGATTTGCCAAGACTCCTAGAAACAGAAGTTACGGATAAAGAAGATTTGCCAAGACTCCTAGAAACTCAAGTTACGGATGTAAAAGATTTGCCAAGACTCCTAGAAACAGAAGTTACGGATGTAGAAGATTTGCCAAGACACCTAGAAACACAAGTTACGGATGAAGAAGATTTGCCAAGACTCCTAGAAACAGAAGTTACGGATGAAGAAGATTTGCCAAGACTCCTAGAAACAGAAGTTACGGATGAAGAAGATTTGCCAAGACTCTTAGAAACAGAAGTTACGGATGAAGAAGATTTGCCAAGACTCCTAGAAACACAAGTTACGGATGTAGAAGATTTGCCAAGACTCCTAGAAACAGAAGTTACGGATGTAGAAGATTTGCCAAGACTCCTAGAAACAGAAGTTACGGATGAAGAAGATTTGCCAAGACTCTTAGAAACTCAAGTTAAGGATGAAGAAGATTTGCCAAGACACCTAGAAACACAACTTATGGCTGTAGAAGATTTGTCAAAACTACTAGAAGCACAACTTATAGCTGTAGAGGATTTGCCAAGACTTCTAGAAACACAACTTATGGCTGAAGAAGATTTACCAAGACTCCTAGAAACACAACTTATGGCTGTATAAGATTTGCCAAGACTCCTAGAAACACAACTTATGGCTGAAGAAGATTAACTAAGACTCCTAGAAACACAACTTATGGCTGTAGAAGATTTGATTTGCCAAGACTTCTAGAAACACAACTTATGGCTTTAGAAGATTCGCAAAGACTCCTTGATCACAAGACTGGGTTGCTGGAATGGAGCAGGCGGAAGTTTTTAGAACAATACTCATCTAGATTGGTGGATAAAAAACCAAGATTTAGAGCTTTGAAACGGACCAGATCTAAAGTTTA
The DNA here is from genome assembly GCA_033675545.1 of Elysia crispata. NCBI lineage: Eukaryota > Metazoa > Mollusca > Gastropoda > Plakobranchidae > Elysia > Elysia crispata. The sequence continues at coordinate 131,684 of JAWDGP010006108.1, forward strand.
AAAGCTGAATTTCACCTTATTGGATCAATTTGGAAATTTTTAGCATCAAAAGGTACTTCTCCTTAACAAAATAGATTTTCAGTTCAAATTTGGTGGAAATCCATGTGCAAATAAAGTCTCTATACCTTTTCAAAGATTTCACTATTTTTTTCTACTTTCAATTATATAAATAGTTTTATTTTTTTAAGGTTTCTATATTCAATTATATAAATAGTTATATTTTTTTAGGAGAAGAAAAGTTTTTGTCATCCTTTTAATGAAAACTATTTTGTTTCCCACCTTTAATACTAAAGGAACGTTTCTCTATAAATCTTTTAAATTAGCAAGAAGTCTCAAAGAGACGTTCTGATACTGGCTAGTGAGATGGCCGGAGTAAAGCTATCTGAAGACCAGGTGGAAAAAGAAAACTAGGACGTGGATTGTTTCTGTTCTATTTTAAGCTGCTAAAACCATCAAATCAGCAATGTGAAAGCTAGAGGGCAGAGAAGTCCTAGACTCAATGCTTAAGTTTAGATAGCTGATCTTTCAATTTTGTACTCTGGATTTTTTGGAGTGTTTCTAAAAGAAGTATTACTCTTCTACTTTTCGTCCAATTGCTGATTTTTACTAACTCTTGCCAAAAGATTTATTTGTTTCCTCATGAACCCTTGTTTTCCAAGATATTCTGGACAATATGCAAGCCATATCCATCTAGTTTCACTGATTGTAGATTTCTTGATCTCACGATATTGAACAATTCGTAAGATTTGGTAAAGCAAACTGTTAATAACTGACAAAGACTTGCACAATGGACCATAAAAATTTGTTGATTAGTCTTCACCAGATATGTTTTAGCTAGAAATATTTTGAAACTGACTGATTTGTCTGTAAAGTCGAGGATTTACGCAATGAAGCTTGCAACATACATTACTATCAATAACAGGCGGGGAGGAAGGTGTTTACTGTGTAAACTCTGCAGTTCACTTGTATAATATGTCAAACACCGTGGAGAGGTTTAGTCATTTACAAAGACTGTAGACTCAGTAAAATCTCCGAGAATGTTGGCGTCTGTAGCTGATGTATTTTATCCATGTAAAAGCCCGACACAGAGATATTTTATCTCGATAATCCTGTATCAGAGATGATTCTTTTATCAATAAAGCCTGTCACAGAAATGGTCTCTCTACTGAAGCCTGCATCTGATATCTTTTAAATAGTTAGAGCAGCAAAAAATACTTTTAGAAGGAAAGTTTGTAAGTGTGATGTTTTGTCCACTATATTGTATAACACAGGTGTTTGGAACGTACTTGTAAAACTGGTAAAGTCAACAACGATAGACATAATAGCATCATGGTTATAAATAACAATGAGGATAACCTATAAAGCGCATACATTTTTTAAATTAAGTAATGAAATACCGCTGGCTAGTTGATAAGATAAAAGAAATGTTTTACACTTCAAACTTTGTGTCACTGGAACCGATGAAAAATATCTTTTTTGTGCTCTATCTGTTCTCTCAGCATTTGGTTACAACTAGCTTGAAAGAATATTTCTGTATCGTTTCGGTCTTTCTAGGAATTCACATGGTATTTTGTAAAAGAGTCCTGAAACCTACATAGAAAAAAATGGTAGATGTTAGTACCTCCTAGTTCGAGACTCCTATCGAAATTATGTCATGTCGCAATCCTGCACGACCCAAGGTATGTTTACCTGTTCCGTGTTGATAGGCGGCATCTATAACAAGTGCTTATATTTATTTCGGCTTTCCTTTAGCTCCAATTTTTATCAGACCAAGTCTGCAATAAAATTAGGGATTTTCATGCTTTTTACCCTGTTTTAGATCAGTCCATCTGCCATTCATGTTGATTCACTTAAGTCTCATTATAAGAATCTCATATATATATATATATATATATATATATATAAAGAGAGAGAGAGAGAGAGAGAGAGAGAGAGAGAGAGAGAGAGAGAGAGAGAGAGAGAGAGAGAGAGAGAGAGAGAGAGAGAGAGAGAGAGAGAGAGAGAGAGAGAGAGAGAGAGAGAGAGAGAGAGAGAGAGAGAGAATGAGAGGGTCACACAATCAGATAGACTGAGTACACAGACATTTGCAGAGAAATAGAGAGACAGACATATGGTGGTCAGAGTTATGATAATAGCAAGTAAAAAATTTAAGTAACTTAAAAAAATGCATATAAACCCCCCGTCAGTATTAAATTTTTATACCTAAAGAAGTTAAAAACAAAACAAAAAAACCTTCACTCATGCTTCCTCAAAAGATAAATATAAGAATTGTAATGTATATTTATCTCGGCTTGAAGTTGAATCATTTTATCAACAAGATTCTAGATCGAATTTTCAATTTCTTGAGAGTGTCAGATCTCGCGTCATGTGGTTTTGTTTCCAAGAAAACTATTTTGCTTGTCGACCCCTGGCGACTCATGTTTCATCTCAATCTGAACACTTGCTCTGAACACTGTCACTGAACACTTGCTCTGAACACTGTCACTGAGACTTTGGCTGAGATAGCCGTAGACTCTGGTGAAGATTGTTATCGATTCAGGTGACAGGCGATGTCTGGCGGGGAGAGACACACTGACTCGAGCTAATAAATCACTCACAGGAGATGGGTGAGTTGCCACTGGTGGAGACCTCCCCTTCCCCCCACACACACACACCCACCTTGCTAGCAGATGGGGAACTCCTGGATTCTGTTCACAGCCCATTATTTGCCCATATGTTACACCTGATCGGGGATCTCCGACGGTTCAGGGATGAAAGCAGAGACGCGGGCTACGTTGACTGTCATTGTGTGACGTGTCTTATTTATCAGATTTTTTTAGTTTGAAGTGGTAAACACTTATTTCGATGTTTTCTTCTTTTCAAGCTTCATAGTACTTCGAATATCTTTTGGATGGCAAAAGTCTGCCCTGTCTTTTTTTTCCTTGGCTTTCATTAATCTCTCAATGTGAGTATTTATTCTATCAATGTTTGTCGTTGTCAAAGGGAACGATGGAGCCAGCTGAGACCCGGTCCTCTCCCCGTTTTGGCTGCTATGGAATCAAAATTAGGTGGATTTGATAGTCGCTGAGAGATTCGTCTGAGGGATCAGTGAAATATGACACATCTCTTCATTTCTGAGTGGAGTTTTGTACATGCTGACACACACCTGATTGCAAATGATCAATCGATGAGTTAGATGGCAAACACGATGATGGGGAAGGGGCAAAACACGAAGCGAGGGAGTTCTTTGGAAATAATAATTAATAATGGTGTAAGATGAAGAGCACAGTAAAGAGCAAGTTTTATCTGAAAATAAATTTCTCTATGGTGAAGGTATAGGTATCCTGAATATAGCTATCTTGAAGAAGGTGTATCTGTCTGTGTCAGGACTATTGGTATCCGCAGGTTTAAACCACAGGTCTTCGTGTTGAAAGTATTTTCTACAAAAAAAAATAATAGAAGTGGCCTTAAGAGTTTTTCATGCCCATGAAGACAATATCTCTTCATGTATGAGGTATTTGCATAAAGCGAGGTATACCTCTCTGTCATGTGAGTATCGGTATGTACAAGTCCGGAAGTAAAGAGGTCTATTTCGCTGTATGTTGAGAGTATTTAAATACCCAGAGAAACTCTGCGTTTGAATGTAAATCGCTTTGTATTGAAGGCATATCTATCCCTGACAAGAATATTGGTATGCCTCTATTTGAGTTAATAGAATCCGTATTTTCCTTATATCTTCAACTAAACATCAAGTAAGGAGGTGTATCTCTTTGTGTTTATATTATTGATATGTCGAGAGTAAAGTAGCGAATCTAGATCCCGACGAAAACAAAACTTAGTATGACAAAAACCAAGACAAGTCTGTGGAAAGATTTCAGAGGAACTGGAGAAAAAAGGACCAAAGAACAAAGATATACTCAAGGTATAAAAAGATTCCACAGAACCTTTTTCCTCTTGCCACAGAAGCCCTAGATTTAAGTCCGATGTCTCCTAGTTGCAAGATTAGCCAAAACCTAAGCCGAATCGATCTAAACTTTTAATGTGAGGTGAGAGCTCAGGTTTTGTTACTTAGTAGACGCGTCAAAAGGTTAATGGGTTAACCGATTTTAAATGGTTAGCTTTTTAGATTGCTGTCGCACTGTGTTTCTCTTGACATCATTGTGAGTGAAGTTCATAAGCAGTGGGGGAATGAAAAGCGAGAATGTATGTGCCTTAGCCTTAGCCTTAGATTTAGCCTTGGAACTATAAAAGACGACGAACACGAGGGTTCGCCCTCTTTGCACATAGCATTTTTGTTGAGAAAGACAGGAGATTTTACATCTGTAAAACTAAATCGGGAGAGGTGAGAAATTATAAGATCTGGATCAAGATTTTGATTTTAATTAATATTAACATAAATAGTAAAATAATAAAGAAAGGATTTAGAGTTTTAAGGAGATAATTAATTTCCTTTCAGAAGTTTTGTTAAATGATGTCTAGTAAATCATGATATTGTTGATTTTGGTGATAGGAATTAATGATTGAATAGCTGATGCTAAATTAAAAACTGTTTTCCTATTCTGTTGCAGGAAAAATTGTTGCCCTAAAAACTAGTACCCGAAAAATAGAAAACAAAAACAAAAACAAAAAGAAACAAAAATTTAATCTCCTAATTTTCAATTTTGTGAAAAGAATGCAGTGATTGGCTTAGGTTTGTTACACCAACTTCAATTCCTAAGTGGAAAAAAAAAGGAACATTGCATCCTAAGTGACATCACCTAGTGATGAAAATACCACTCACAATGAGTGTGATATGAAGACAAAAAAAAAATATATATATATATATATAAATTTTATCAGAAAGCTGATAAGAATCGACCACCTCAACTTATTTGTTAAAAACTTGAAGACAATTTATAAAGCAAAGATAACTCAACAAAACAGTACTAAAACAGAGGAACAGACAAGAACTGGTGTGTGAACAGACAAGAATTGGTGTGTGTGTATGGAAGAAGACATAGACGGTGCAAGATGTAAAAAGAAAGGATTATCAAGAATTGAAATGTAATAGTATAAATTATATAGTAATGAAATAGTAGGTTTAATTTATAATTTTGTTTTATAGATATATTTATTTAGTTTATTAAGATTGTTTTGTTTTTGTATTATGTAGAAGGGGGGAATTCATTAGAATAAATATTGAAAATCTAAAATATTGTTGGATTTTTATTTTGTCACATAAATCTATATATATATATATATGTTTGTGACATAGTTAAATGAAAATTTATTATAGATTATAATTAACTTAAGTATAAATAATTTGTTTTTATAGAATTTGAGTCCTTTGCAAGGAATTATAATCAAATTTTATAAATTAGTAAAAAATTATATCCCTATTAATTATAATATAGTGAGTACATTAGAGAGGAGTTTAATCTTTTACATGGAGGGGACATGTATAGATAGAAGATAGAAGATACTTTAGCACGGGGGATATATTTTACAGTAAGGATGGAACTGTGATGCTCAAACCACCAATAATCTTAAATTTGTAAAGACGAATTGCCATTTCGCAAGCCTCACTGTGTGGGAGTCAGAAAACTCAAATTGAGTTTGAGGAGTACGGATAACGATCACCCAAGAGATTCACAGATCGTAAAAAAGAAATGGAAAGGTTGAAACGGTTTGGGTCATCACTTGGAATCAGAGAGCACAACCGGCAAATTGTGCGAAGAAAAACGAAACTGGTCTTGGTAACTTTCCGTTTCACACGACTAAAACAATGCAGGATGTGGCGCAGACCGCCAGGTATTTGCACCAACACTTGTCTTGGTCAGTTCTACCATTAAAACTGTTTCTCTCTTTTACTGATTCGATTGTACTTCACACCCGCGCTAGGCTGAGACAGTTATGGAAAACCTCAAGACTGTGGAATTTAACCTTTATTGTTGGATAAGCTTATATTTATGTAACTTTATCTTTCTCTTTCTTAAAAAAAAGGAAACGCAAATTACAAAAGTAACAAATTTTTCGCTGGACAACATAAAAAAAAAGAAAAAAAGATTTTCATAATGTTTCAAGATTGTCATGGACACACAGGCTTTCCCATCATAAAAGATATAATAAAAATAATTTTGAAATGTCTACTTTGGAAATTTTTTAAAAATATTTAAGAACTGATTCATCATAATGCTAGTTAAAGAAAAGTTTGTTCTTGTGCTTTGTTCTGTTGACATGACAAATAAATTAAAAAAAAAAAGCAACAAAAGTCTTCACGCTCAAGTTAACGAGTTATGCACACTCTGAAAGTGGGCAGAAATGGTTTTTGTTCCTGTGTGGTGTTGCATGAAGTTTGAGTCTAACAGTCTTCAAATAAAACCATGATTTATCCCTGTTAAGCTGTTACGCTTTAGACGATTACTATTTCATCCCGAGGTAATGATGGCTGCCACAATTATATGAACCGGTTTAGAGCCACAACTGGAAATCACCAATCTTATTATGTGTATTTATTTTGCTTTTTGGTTTTGTTTGTCAGGTGTCAGTGTTGACACGGCACCACTTGTCTGAATAATGACATTTTACTTCGCTTTCTGAATTCGAGGAATTATTGACAATGCTAGGTTTCGCCCCAGCCAGACCTCTCCATCCTTTCGTAATTTCTCTTCATACTCTCAACTAATCTCTAGTTAAATGCCCATCATTCTACTTTTCGTCCGCTTGAATTTTTTATTTCCAGTTTCAATTATTTCATCTTCTCGCCCACTTTCCTTGTCAAGGCGTTCATAGTGGAGTCTATTTCCAGGTAAGGTCTGTAACTCTTTCAGTTTAAACCAGCCAATCCTATTCCTTTATGATTTTTACTGGGGAAGAGCTGCTGCAATTTGTAGATTTGAACCAAGTCAAGAAAGTGAGAGAAAATCTGGTGTCAGGGTTGGTTCTAAACAATCTGAAATCAACAATGTCGAGGTTTTTCTCCCTCTAATCCGCCGCAAAGTGTGACATCAGTAGTGAGTTTCTATCACGTGACCTGATGGTTGATAGAGACAAGACTCTCATGAGCGGCTGACAGTTTTTTTTTTTATTACAGTTGGAGCAATGTCGTTGTTGAGCAATCCACCTTTAGGCGTTGTTTAGAGGAAGTGACGTCACGATTCTTTCTTTTAGTTCCTAGCTATATTCAGTCCTAAACGAAACCATCATGGGAAAAATAATGGATAATGCTTTCAGTTTCAAGCCCTAAATGTCTTAAGCTTGAAACATAAAAGTGCATGAAATGTCACAATCTAACTTAAAAAAAGATTGTCCAAAAAAATAAAAAACCCCAAAAGGTTATTTATGAAGTTTATTATTACTGATTGCAGATTCCATTCTAAAATGCTTTGTTTAGATTAGATTATCTGATAAAGTATTTGCTTTGTCAGAGTTTTGTGTGGAGACATGTGTGGATGAAATAAAATCTGTTTCTTTCATCTAACAATTGTATTTTAATCTTAACAAGTCTCTTCTTGACCATCAATAAATTGACAAAATGAGAAGGAGTGGACAGAAAGAAAACAAAACAGCCAGACGGGTTGGAAATTTGCTAAACATTATCACGGTGAAAATCTATTGAATTACCGTCCTATAATATAAAGTAAACTCATTACTAATTCTCTTCACAAGTATCTGAATGGATAGAAGTCGAGACTAATTTTGAACCGGGTTTGATAAGTTTGGAGTATGAAAATTCAAGCTTGGAGCACTTAAGCTACGGTGATGGGTGACGTCAAACAATTTCATCTTAATCTGACTGTATGTTATCAGAATATCCGTGACAGATCATGGGAGCAGGACGTCACATCATCTTCCACAAGATAACTATAACGGCTCATCTACTTCAAATACCTCCACAAGATAACTCTAATGGCTTATCTACTTCAAATACCTCCACAAAATAACTCTAATGGCTTATCTACTTCAAATACCTCCACAGGATAACTCTAATAGCTTATCTACCCCGCATACCTCCACAAGATAACTCTAATGGCTTATCTACTTCAAATACCTCCACAAGATAACTCTAATGGCTTATCTACTTCAAATACCTCCACAAGATAACTCTAATGGCTTATCTACTCAACATACCTCCACATCCCCGTTTTCCCCCCGCGCCTCTAACCCTCCATACTTTAGAAATTTCACTAGTTATTGATGACAACTAAACTTTAAGTAAAATGAAGAATGCATCTTTCAAATTCAAAAGAATCATGTGAGGTGAAACAACTACTTGCTGGAGAAGATTGTTCAACAAATCCAGACCATCAGTAGAAATCTGTCTGGGTCGGTACAAAGTACTCAATCAAAGACACACGGGAAAAATATTCATTCATTGGATCTTAAACTTAATTCTTCTCCTCTTTGATCTAAGCGTCTCTGAGGAAAATCGGAAAATTTAGGTTTAGAGATCAACATTTCTTTTATTTGAAGTTTTGAAAATTTAGTCTGGACAAACCTTTTTAATCCTTTAAATACATATTTTTATCGAACAGAATAAGTCAACTTATTCTAAATGGAAAATATTTAACAAATTACATTGTGTACGATATGTTTACAATAAAAAGTTAATGGCCAGAGGAACATTTTGGAAATGAAAAAAACTTGAATTTAATACGTAGAAATTTCAACAGTCCTTTTCTCATTCGTTTTTTTTTTTCTTCATTCAGTAAAATTAAATGTGATTTAGCTCCAAGTGCAAAATGTGTCTCAAGTAGATATATTCAATTCAAATAAAAAGAAGGACAGAAAAAAGAGAGCGAGAGAGAGAGAGAGAAAGAGAGAGAGAGAGAGAGAGAGAGAGAGAGAGAGAGAGAGAGAGAGAGAGAGAGAGAGAGAGAGAGAGAGAGAGAGAGAGAGAGAGAGAGAGAGAGAGAGAGAGAGAGAGAGAGAGAGAGAGAGAGAGAGACAGAGACAGAGACAGAGAGAGAGAGAGAGAGAGAGAGAGAGAGAGAGAGAGAGAGAGAGAGAGAGAGAGAGAGAGAGAGAGAGAGAGAGAGAGAGAGAGAGAGAGAGAGAGAGTCAGTCTGAATAAACTGACAGCGACAGAGGAGAGGTAAACAGACGGACAAACAAACAGAGCTGGTGAAATAACAGCAAGTACAAGGTTTTAAAAAGCGCATATTAAAAAAAAACAAACCCACTGGTTTTGAATTTTTGTTGTATGGGAATGGAGACAAATAAAAACGTTCTCTCACACTACCTCACGTAACAAACAATACAAGAAGTGTAATGTATATCTCTTCACGGCTTGAGGCTGGATCATTTTATCAACAAGATTCTAGATCGAATTTTCAATTTCTTGAGAGTGTCAGATCTCGCGTCATGTGGTTTTGTTTCCAAGAAAACTATTTTGCTTGTCGACCCCTGGCGACTCATGTTTCATCTCAATCTGAACACTTGCCCTGAACACTGTCACTGAACACTTGCTCTGAACACTGTCACTGAGACTTTGGCTGAGATAGCCGTAGACTCTGGTGAAGATTGTTATCGATTTAGGTGACAGGCGATGTCTGGGGGGGAGAGACACAGTGACTCGAGCTAATAAATCACTCACAGGAGATGGGTGAGTAGCCACAGGTGGTGACCCTCCCTCCCCCCCTCCCCCTTCCTCCCCACCCCAGACCATGCTAACAGATGGGAAACCCGTGGATTCTGTCCACAGCTAATTATTTGGCCATTCGTTACACCTGATCGGGGATCTCGGGACTATGAAAAAAAAACGGTGTACATGCGTGTCCAGGTAATAGCTTTATCTTGAATGTACTGGCATGTTCAGAATAAAGTGAGATAAACATTTCTGTGATAAGAGTATCAGTATACCTTCAATAAGCCGGTAAGTGAGAAGGTATATCTGTCTGTGAATTAAGAGTTTTGGCATGCCCAGAAAAACTGTATGAGTGAGTAATTCCTTTTGTTTTGAAGTTATACCTCTCTATGGAAAGAGGATTGTTATACCGTGCGAGAAGTATATCTATTTGTTGTGTTGAGAGTATCGATATTCCTAGAAGAAAGTCTAGGATCGGATGGACAAAAATCTAGAGAGAAGTATATCTATTTGTTGTGTTGAGAGTATCGATATTCCTAGAAGAAAGTCTAGGATCGGATGGACAAAAATCTAGAGAGAAGTATATCTATTTGTTGTGTTGAGAGTATCGATATTCCTAGAAGAAAGTCTAGGATCGGATGGACAAAAATCTAGAGAGAAGTATATCTATTTGTTGTGTTGAGAGTATCGATATTCCTAGAAGAAAGTCTAGGATCGGATGGACAAAAATCTAGAGAGAAGTATATCTATTTGTTGTGTTGAAAGTATCGATATTCCTAGAAGAAAGTCTAGGATCGGATGGACAAAAATCTAGAGCATGGCGAGAACAGAATAATAGTACCCAGCCAAGACAGGCTGTGGAAAGTTTTCAGAGGAATTTATCAAGGCGTAAAAAATTCCATATCATCTCTTTTTTTCCTTTTCCACATACGAACTACTTTTTAGTTCGTTTGCTCCTAGCCTGCAAAATTTACCGAAACTAAGAAGTTTAGACCATGGCTCCAGTTTTTTAACTCATGGAAAGTTAAAACGTGAACAATAGCGAAATTAAATAGTTAGCTTTTTAGATTCCAGTATTTGTCCTTTTCGACAATATTGATCATACTCTGATGCCCGAATGGCCAAAAATCTTTTAATCTTTTATGGACAGTTACACTTTTGTTTCACTTTTCTTTTGTTACAAAGTTGCACTTTTGTTATCGTCACGCTAGCCTGGGAGTGCGAAAACTGAACATTAGTTTTAGAACTGCTAAAAAGCACCCAAGAGATTTCAAAGATCGTAAAAAAATAAAATAAAACGGAGAGGGTGAACGTGTTTGAGTTCCACTTGGAGTCAGGCAGAACAGCCGGCAAGCTGTGGCAACAAAATGAAACTGGCCTTGGTAAATTTTTTTTTCAAGGTAACTTGAAACAATATGGGATTTCCCTAAAGATCTTAAGAAGATCTCTAAGCCACTTGCACCAAACCTTGCTTTGTTCAGATCTAACACTAAAACGATTTCTATCTTTTATTGATTCTATTGTTGTTCTCGCATGCGCCAGACCGGGGCAGTCCTTATAATCCTCAAGACTGAGGAACTTAACCTTTATCGTTGCATAAGTTATGTTTATCCCACTTTACTTTTCCAATTTTCAAAAAAAAAAGTGTAAAAATTATTGCATGCAAAGTTTGAAAAAATATTTTTCCTTTAGTAAACATAAAAGTAAAAGATCATAAACTTTATTTTCGAGTTTTGAAAATTGGACCAATTTCTTGCTGAAGACAAAGACACCTGTGTTCTGTCAGAGCGTGTCAGGGTTGCCAGGGTTCTCATGGTAACTCATCAAAAAGTTTTCGTTAGAAACTTTCAGAAGATGAAACTTCTCTTCTAGAAATATGAGAAAAACGTTTAATAATTGTTGCGGTTATATACACATAACTCAAATTTTTTTTGTAGAGTTTCATTTGAATTTCCAAAGCTGAAATAAATAAACATTTTTATGTTCAGTTTAAGAGTAAACCACACACGGGGTCGTGTAGAAGAGAACTTGCTTGGTACAGCTCCTGTTTTCCTGTGATTGTAGTAAGTGGCAACACATTCATTTTGAACTCTCAAATCACATCTCAAAGTTGAAGCTCTACATTTCGAAATCTAAAAGTCTTCCAATGAAACCATGATGTATCCTTGTTGAGCTGTTACGCTCTACACCATTATTGTGTGAGTCCTTTGTTGTTTAAGCTCTAAAACAAAAAGCTCCCGAGGTGTTAAGAGCTATCAAGATTATATCAATATTTTAGAACCACATCTCCAAACCGCCAATATAATTATGTCTATTTGATTTGGTCTTTGATTTTGTTTGTTCGGTGTCTGTGTTGATCTGATACAACTTCTATGAATAACGAAATGTCACTGGATTTTCTGAATATGAAGATTTATTGACAATGCTAGGTTTCATCATTGCCAGACCCCTCCATCCTTTCTTAATTTATCTCTAAGCTCTAAACCAATCTCTATTTAAAAACCCATCATTCTACTCAACATTTTCTTGGTTGAGATCGGTAACTTTAAAGCACCTTAGTCGTTCACATCTGTCATATAATTATGTAGGATTTCACCAGTTTAAATCAGTCCATCCTTTCTTACATCCGTTAATTCTCTTCCCCGGCTTTGCTCATAAGTCTGATTGAGATATGAAAAGAGATCGCACATTTCTTTAGATTATAATTAGGTCTGACTAGGGAGAGAGAATGTGACGTCATACCATTGGTTCCGAACGATGTGAGATCTACGATGGCCAGGTTTTCTCCATCTAATCCGCGCAGACTGTGTCATCAGTTATGAGATTCTATCACATGACATAACGTCCGATTGAGACCAGACTATCCTAAGCGGTTGATGGTTTTTATTCTTCTTGGAACAATGCTGTTGTTGAAGGTAAAGTTTCTCAACCAACCATTCAACGTTGTCAAGAGGAAATGACGTCACGATTCTTTCTACTGATTTCGAGCTGTATTCCGTCCCGAAGGGTACCATAATGCTGAAAATATTAGATATATATCCGGATCTAGGTCTAAAGGTTTCCACAATGATGTTAAAGTTTGTTTTGAGTAAAGGAATCTGCAGTCTTTTCACTTCAAGTAATGGCCGAGTAATCAAAATAATGCACATTGCTTCCAGTTTTCCAGCGCTGAAGGTCTTTAGCTCGAGACACCATAATGTTTGAAATTTTACTGTTTTGCTACAGGGTTTAAAGAGAGCCCCTTGTGGTAGACTTGAAACAAATTTATAGATTTTGTGGGAGAAGATGGCGCTGGCTGCTAGAAGCCACACTGACTCTGGGCAGTCTAGGTGGGTGGACACTTTCGTTGTTTGTCTAAATCACAAATACCCTTTGAAACTAAAAGATCCATAATAAAAATTATCACAACAGATTGTAGAACCATCACTGAAATGCTCTGGTAAAGTGTTTGCTTAAATGCTTCTTTCAAATGTACACAAACCAATAGAGCTTTAACAAATACTTACTGTAAAAGATTTTTTACTGAACGCCATCCGCCGGGAACACATTTTGTCTGTGTCGGTGCAAACAAATAAATCAAAGATGGATAGAACAAAAAAATCATTGCCTCTTATCTTGATTCTTCTCCTCTTTTATCTCATCGTCTGCGATGAAAACTGGAAACTACAAATTGAGAGGTCAACATTTGCGTGAGTTGAAGGTTTTAACATGCAAGAACTGCGTGGAGACAAACCTTGTAACCTTTTCCATTGAAATGCATGATTTTATTCCAAATGTAAAATACTTAACACCATGTTAACGAAAACCTTAATTTTTCTCCTCTTTTATCAAGTAGTCTGTGGTGAAAACAAGAAAATGTGTTTACTGGCAACAAACAATTTCTATCAAATTTCAGGGGCTTTTTTTCTTTTTATAATCATAGAGTTTAAACTGTAAATCTTTGTTAACATTCGTTTTGAAGGATTTAAATGCATGATTTTTTCTCCAAACGTACAATATAAAAATCTAAAAGCCATGATATCATCGTAACAAAGTTTTTTGCACAGCAGATTTGTTGGATGAGATTTTAAAAATACAAATCGAATGTGGACAAACGACATCAGCCCTGTTTACATCGTTTGCATTTTTTTAATTTTCAGAAAATAGACGTGATTTTGTTCCAAATTCAAGATGTTAAACAACAATATAAAGTTATTTCATAACAAAACCTGTTGGTGTTTGAGCCTCAAAGACCATAAAGCTCGCGTGGCCAGCAGTGCTGAGATAGTACAGATTTATATGTATCTATTTCAGACCTTCTCTTGTCGCTTCCATCCTATTATTTCCAGCTCTGTCTGAATCAGAGCTTAGCACTGGTTTTTCACCCAATAACAATCTCAGCATGCTGTTGGAAAAGATCTGGTCTTCTATCATCATGCTTAGGATTATACAATCTTTTTACTTTAGAATTGTCTATCAATATACATGACTGTAGTTATAAATTATAAAACCGTGATTGACTAGGGTATTCAATCTGAATATAAGCACACTAATTCTAATAACATCGACGAACAAGAGCAGATCAGCTTAAACAATTATATCTATGCTCTTTGACACGTAAAAATGAACGCATGTTCATCCCAGATTCCCTGTTCACTCCAGTGTCTCTGTAACCCGAGTTGACCAGGGAGAGAAACACTAGGATCTGCTCCAGCCGGCTTGCCAGTTTGGCCTAAACCCCTGAAACACAACACTCTGGCAATCTCAGCTAATGGCCAGATTTTTTTTATGTTTAATTTTCGTACATTATAACTTCTATTGGATTTTGTTCTCTCTCTCTCTCTCTCTCTCTCTCTCTCTCTCTCTCTCTCTCTCTCTCTCTGTCTCTGTCTCTCTGTCTCTGTCTGTAAATCTCTCTGTCTCTCTGTCAATTCATCTTCCTTCTGTAGTATCTGTCCACGAACGTAACCCCAAAACGCATCAAATCCTTTATTATCATTATTGAGGACAACACACACACGTTTCCGCTCCATCCCTAAATCAATACGAATCACAGAAACAGGCCTGTGGTTCTCTGCTCCTTTCTCTGGAGAAATGCACGCTCGAGTGCTAAAGAAATCCTTCTTGACGTGTGAATTAAAAAACTGCACATCTTTTAGGCTCGTTTCGTTTCATATTTCCCGAGTCTTAAGAAAAAAGCTTTCTATAGAGATTCTGTTTGTGATAGTATACAGTTCGACATATTGTGATAGTGTTCAATTCCATGACATTGTGAAAGTGCACAATTCCATGACATTGTGATAGTGTACAATTCCATGACATTGTGATAGTGTACAGTTTCATGACATTGTGATAGTGTACAATTCCATGACATTGTGATAGTGTGCAGTTTCATGACATTGTGATAGTGTACAGTTTCATGACATTGTGATAGTGTACAGTTCCATGACATTGTGATAGTGTACAGTTCCACGACATTGTGATAGTGTACAATTCCATGACATTGTCATATTGTCTGAATCCATGACATTGGGATAATGTGCAGATCCATGAAATTGTAATAGAAAATAGTAAAGAGTTTGATCAATCCAGTATTTATTTTTATGGAAGAAGAAAAAAAAATATTAGCTGCTTTTACCTTTTTCATATCCTCCCTCCCTCCCTCTCTCTCTCTCTCTCTCTCTCTCTCTCTCTCTCTCTCTCTCTCTCTCTCTCTCTCTCTCTCTCTCTCTCCTTTTTCTCCCTTTTAATCTCCATTACGCTAAGTTTGTGTCTTTTCTTTTAATACCTCAGTTTTATTTTCATCATCATCATCATCATCATTATTATTATTATTATTATTATTATTATTATTATTATTATTATTATTATTATTATTATTATTATCATTATTATCATTATTATTATTATAAAAATTGTAAGGGGACAATTAGAGACCCTTTTTTTTTTCTCGAGTTTGTGTTTAGGAGCACAAAGAGAAAACTTGAATCATTCCTTCCCTGTTCTGCAATTTGCCGCAACCTAAGAACCTGATCAATTGGTCTCGCGCAGTGAAAAAAGTAGGTAAAAGTGACAAAACAAAAAATTTGTTCGAATTTCCCCCCGTGAAAAAATCTCGAGTCCTCGCACTATTTACAAAGAAGGCGGACAAAGACCGACATCGGGAAGTGTTTGAAACGCTTGAAAAAAGAAGACCACTAAAATGTTGTAGAAGGTGCGAGAGGAGCCGCGACAACCAGTTTGTGTGACCGTGTTGATGGGACGCTGTGTCGCACCTCGCGCTGGAGACGATCTAAACCAAACTCTGGTGCTTAGAGGTGGCCTCTGATCCAGCGCTTCAATGGTCTCCCAAACAAAACATTAGTCGGCATGGCACACTGTCAGCAACTTTGGCCCCACGGACCTCCTTAACAGGATGGAAACACAAACACAAGTCCACGCTTAAAGCTTTTCAATCAATGTGGTCAAGGCGGCTGAGCTTGTTTCTGTGTCTCCATGTGAGGCTCTTACATCGATGCCTAGAGAATCGGTGCTTCACTTAATAAGAACTGGGAAGTTATGATCGAAAACCATCGAAACCTTTTACATCCAGATCTTAACTAAGACTTGAAAATTCACAAGGTGACAAGCTGGTATTTATATCATAAAATCCACACAATACCCTTCGACCGCTACTCGCAAAAAGTTATATGTTAACTCTCTAGAGTCCAAAAATAGAAAAAAAAAACCTTAAACACGACGCCATTCAGAAAGCGTACAGAAATGATGAGTTTTAAGTCTATTAAGAATATAACTTTAGAGAGACTAAATTTAAATCTGTACGTATCCCTCTAGAGTCTACATGTGCTAAGCCGCACTCATTTACTTAAATGAACGAAATTGGTGAATGCCCTGAAACAATAATCTCATTAACAAAAACAAGAACAGTCAAGAGCATGAAGGCCTGACACTGACATTTTGTCATCTGATACTGAAATACTCGAAGGAAATTCGCATCAGCCTCAATCAAGACTAGTTCAGTTTTAAAATAATTCTGTGCAGATGGATGGCTCAGACGGTAGAGCGTGGGCAGTGAGGACATTGCTCGAGCAAGACTGTTTAGTTCTCTGTTCGGTTCAGACAATTTTCTTTAATTTCAATTTTATTGATAAAATGCCATCTACGGCACGCCAGCTTCATAAATTATTCAACAGCTTTAGTCCGTTTCTTTCCGTTTAATAAATATCCGATTTATAAGCATTTGTAATTTAAATTTCTTTTCAAACACGTCAAAAGACATTTACTTTCCAAAAATCTTGAAATAATTATAAAATCGTTATATCAAATATAATAAGACAATAGTTCTTGATGCTGAAAATTTTATGTAAATTTTAAATATTTAGATCTGAGTCGGAAATGTGATTATAAATCTACTAAAAATGCGATGGTATGTTAGGCTTGATTTGTTTTTCTTTATTTACCATTGACTCTGAAAAGAGCTCTTGGTTAGCTGCCTTTGCACATTCTCCTTCAATACACATAAATGATAACTTTCATCCAATAAAAAGCTTGATGTACCCCTGTTAAGCTTTAGAAGATTTTTGTGTCAGAATCCAACTGAAATTATCACGGGATAATAATAGCTGCCAAGGTTGTACGGACAGGTCAGACCACATCTCCAAACCATCAAACTGCTGATTTACATATTTTTATTGCTCTTTGGTTTTGCCGGTCCTATGTCTGTGTTTATCTGTTACCAATTGCCTCAGAGATGGCTATGATAGGATCTTCTCCACACAAGGAGAGGGCGAGTGAGTGAAGTGAGATGGTCCCAGTTGAGACCACTAAAGACCTCTCAGGGTCAACACACTACGATAATGTTTAGAACTTTTAAGGTGTTTCTCAGTTTTGCAAGAAGGTTCCAATCCTTTTTTTCAACATGGTTGCCAAGCGTTGCCAAGAGAGCTGCTGGGAAGATTTTTCGGTGACCTAAGATTGTATTTTTGAGGCGGAGGGACGGGGTCGTTGGAGACTTGGAGGCTTCAGATCACTGAGATGATTGATGGACAGCCCGGTCTTCATGCACCAAGCACAAACAAGGACTCTTTGATGAAAGGTCACTCCTGTATAGAGTTCCTTTCTTTGAAACCCTTCATCAAGGAACTACGATTGCCATAGTTAAAAACTGTAGCTTAATGAACGCAGCCCGAAACAATCAATAATAAAGAAATCTTCAGATCAAATTGTCTGATTAAGTAATTATGAAATGGCTTATTGAGTCTTCGATCTTCACCGAGTGCCCTGGTCTGTCGATACCATTAGTGAAATGAGAAGTAACAATCACTGATTTTCCAGTCCTACTGAGCTGACAGTAAAAACAGCCCAAGTAGTTAGACATCGATTCTACATATCGTAGAGAAAATCGATTAGTTTCTGTCCGAAGTGAACGCGGTACTGATTGGCTTCACAACAGCCTTGTATCGATAGACGCGCCACAGAGGCTAACAGTGCAGCTGCTTTGATCAAAGATGAAAGACAAGTTACAGATGAGAGCTTGGTTTGCACTGATGACCCACATCAAACAAACTCTCGAGGGTTGATCTGAACATCATGTGACATTCCTCCCTCCCTGCATGGGTACCCGCAACAGATTATGGGACTCTCCCACATGGTAATACATAAAAAACGTTTAAGATGTTTGATATTCTAACGTTAATTGAATATTTTATTTTTAATTAAACTTTTGAGGTTAAAAAGGTTCACCAAATGTACCAGTTGACAGGGAAATGTGTTTTCAATTGCTTTAAGACACTGGATTGCTTGATTAATTTTAGTTATCTATTTTCATAATGGGACGGCATGCCGCCATAGCATCTCATTGAGTTGGAAGGTAAGAAACATTCACCAGCTAACGAACATTACCAGACTTAACCGAAAGAAACTTTTGTATTTGTAGCCAAACGCTGGAATTAAAATATGTTGAAAAAGAGTTTTATTCAATGATGAGATGTACATGTTGAAATGGCTGTTACTAGAAGACTATTTGCTATTGTCCTCGAAAATAGAGAATTATTCTGTGTCCAAAATAAAATAAACCAAAGTCACATAAGAAAGTAATCATCGCCTCTTCGTCTTCATTGTTCTCCTGTCTTGTCTCATTGTCTTTTTTCTCCTGTCTTGTCTCATTGTCTTTTTTCTCCTGTCTTGTCTCATTGTCTTTTTTCTCCTGTCTTGTCTCATTGTCTGAGACAGAAGCCAGAAACTATATGTTTATCAGCAAAAACATGTTTAAAATAAATTGAAAAGATGAAGAAAATATGGTGTAACTTTTTCCCCCTCATATAATTTTAGATTATATAATTTTATTCACAATGTAAAATGTTTATGTTCTTATGATGAACACTAAGAATTGACCTTACTAAGCGTTTATTTATTTATTTTGTTTTTGCAAGAATAAAAAAATAAATTCCAACAACCGCCTCCACATTCACAAACTTCCTCTCTTCATTTAACACGATTTTATTGTAAACACTAACTGTATATATGAAAAACAAGCCAAAATAAGATTTCACAAAAAGGCATATTTTTAATTTACCGAGTTTGCTTCATAAGAAATGAAAACAAATCAATATCAAAATTATTAAGTTTCAGAGATCTTATTCATAATAATCTCGCTTTATTTGATAAAATACAGGACATCCGGGCGGAATACAAAATGTCTAGCAACAATGTTAAGGTATGAGACAAAAACTTGCAACATCTCAGCTGCAAAGCCCAAACACGAGCAAATATTTGAGTTGTCACAATTTGAGATATAACCAGTTTAGACCGTCTCCCAGCCTCTTCCCTGAGTTATCTCTGTCTGGTCTAGATCTGGATCAGACTACTGGTTTTACACCCAAAGCTTGGCCTACACAATCCGGGTAGAGCAATTAGGAGAGTTGTTCCCTATTTTAATGCCGAGGGTTATGCCACTTTGACATTATCGAACTTTCTATCGATATGACTATAAAAAAGACTGACTAGAATATTCAGTCTGGGTCACATCACACTGATACTGAGCAATTTTAAACTCAGCTGGGAAGGGACCATACCGATATGAGGGATTCAGTTTTTTTTCTAATCCTTAAGTTTGTCTGCGTCTTGAAACATGAAATTATAAAGGGGAAAGGCCGGGGAAGAGGGGGGGGGGGTGTGACGGGGAAGAGAGGAGGTTGAAAACAGATGCAAAGAGGAGGAGCAGCAAAAGAAATTAATTATTTTCTTCTAACACTCTTAACCCTCAGCAGGTCCACAAAGTTTGAAAAATAAACATACAAAAACAAATGAAGAAACGATCGCTGGACTAAAACTCCTGGAGCAATAACAAATCTTAATGACACTTTACTTTGAGAAATAATTTGTAGACAAAAAAGAATCCTACAGTAAACGAGACAGTAGCGTATCGATTACATTTACTTATCTTCTGCTATATTCCCTTTTCTATGACCAGATAACAGCTGCTCTGGTTGTCGGTGACTATTCTGCTGAATAGAACTGGGATGGTATTGTTACTTGAAGTTTAGAGAGACAAACTTATGGCAGTCAATAAAATCATCAGTGATGTATTTATACCAGAGGCTGCAGATACAGAGAGAGAGATAGAGAGAGAGAAAGAGAGAAAGAGAGAGAGAAAGAGAGAGAAAGAGAGAGACGAATAGAGACAGACAAAGGCAGAGAGAGAGAGAAAGAGAGAGCGAGACAGACAAATAGACAGAGATAGACAAAGGCACACAGAGAGAGAGAGAGAGAGAGAGAGAGAGAGAGAGAGAGAGAGAGAGAGAGAGACAGACAGACAGACAGACAGACAGATAGAGACAGATAGACAGACAGACAGACAGACAGACAGACAGACAGATAGACAAAGAGATAGCTGTTTTATGAGATGACATTGTAAAAAGAGAATAGAAAGAAGAAATGCCAGGCAGAAAAGTCTTAATGCTGAAAACTTTTTCTGCCGAAGACAAAAACCATTTTGTGAGAGAAAGTTCTCTACTTGTTGCGCTTCTGTTTCTGATACATTGTCGCAGCCAGAACAATGACAGTCAGACAAAAAAAGTCCTTCTTGCGGTACTCAGTCGTGAAAACAATAAGCTCGCGGAGCTGTTGCCAGGAGGTCCACAGAATTTTTAGATTGTCTCAAATAAAAAAATCGCCGTAGTAAAAGTTTTATTGACTTTCATATAGAAATATCAGGTTTTGATCTATCTTCGTATTAAAAAACTAAGCATGTGTTGGTTGTTCTGGGCTTAGTTCAAATAGAGGCTTTTCATGGACATTATTTGGTTTCTCTACGCCAGAGACCAATTGCGACAATGTTCATTTATTGGTTCAGTAGAAACACGCACGAAAAGAAGATGCATGTAGTGTGTTTGGCCCCTGTATTCTAGTGAAAAACAATTTGCTTAATGTTTATCTTCAAGATTTACTAGCGATGCTTAATGCACAACCATTTGATTGGACTGGGTTAAAAATATTGTTTTTAAACAATCAAAACAACAGAGGTTGGGTTGGAAGGAATAGGATTATTTAAGTGCGTGGGTTGAGAGGGTTAACACAACATTGCTAACTTAACAGAGATCCGCTTGACAAATTTAAATGGGGAGACCTAAATCTAGAGAGCAAGGATTCACAGAACATGGCTGAAAACGAGTTAAAAGCTTGAAAAAAGCTTCCATGACAATGCTTAGTTTGACAAGCATGTGAGAAACACACCTAGTCTCTATCCTCTAGAAAAATTTTAACAAGCGCAGGTCAACTTTTTCAAATGTACTGTACCTAAGTTGGCCAGGGAGTAAATCAACGGTTATCTGCCTCAGCAGGCTTGCCAGTTTGCTCTAACTCCTAACGACAAGACACCCTGGCAACCCCGGCTAATGGCCGGATTTTCGGTTCTGTTTTGGTGCTCTCTCTCTCTCTCTCTCTCTCTCTCTCTCTCTCTCTCTCTCTCTCTCTCTCTCTCTCTCTCTCTCTCTCTCTCTCTCTCTCTCTCTCTCTCTCTCTCTCTGTCTCTGTCTCTGTCTCTGTCTCTCTGTCTCTGTCTCTGTCTGTCTCTGTCTCTGTCTGTCTCTGTCTCTGTCTGTCTCTCTCTCTTTCTCTCTCTCTCTCTTTCTCTCTCTCTTTCTCTCGCTCTCGCTCTCTCTTTCTCCTTGCTCGTCCTTTCTATCTACCAAACTCACCCAAAACATCTTAAACCGTAAGCATTGTTTCAACAAAATCCATTTTTCTTGCTCCAGCTCTCAACAAGAAATATTTGCAAAAAATAAACCTTCATGTTTTGTGGCATCTCTCTTAGTAAAATCACATGCCTGATTAGTGAATGAAATCCTCTTCAAAGCTTGATATCAGCAGATTTTCAGACTAATTTCGACAAACATTTTCCTTAAGAAGAAACAAAGAGATTTCTTAGGCGGAGCAGAATTCAGATGGTTCTCAGTTGGGACAAAAATGTGTCCCATTATGCTTAGAGGAGACATTATGAGCAATGAAAAATTGATATAGAAAAGCGGTGCTCTGTTGCTCATTATATTTTATAAATTCTCCTCTCTCTCTCTCTCTCTCTCTCTCTCTCTCTCTCTCTCTCGTCCTCTTTCTTTTAATATCTCTTCAATTCATCATGATCATCTTCTTCTTCTTCTTTTTCTTCTTCTTCTTCTTCTTCTTCTTCTTCTTCTTCTTCTTCTTCTTCTTCTTCTTCTTCTTCTTCTTCTTCTTCTTCTTCTTCTTCTTCTTCTTCTTCTTCTTCTTCTTCTTCTTCTGTTTATTTGCAGCTATGTTATGATAAGGCAAGATAAACATTGGGCCAATAAAGATATGTCCGCGCAGTAACAAATAGACGCGTCTCACGGTAAGCTTGTTATCAAACCGTTGCTCTTATGGGCGTCCATGTATTCATACTGCTTCGCCTCGCCACACCATGGTGATATGGACAGTAATAACAGGCTACGGTGTAGCGGACACAACAGGTGTGCGAGCCGGTTCTTACATCGTTTCTTATTTCAGTCCCGTGATGATGGCTGTAGAGGACTTATGATTAGCACGAATGGATCTAGATGCTAGGCAGCATTAAATGGGTCACAACTTGGAAAGTCTGTGTGTGGAATTAATACAACTTTATCGCGTGGTATAAACTAATCTTTCGGAGAAGAATCTTGGAACTTTTAGAAAGTCTTAAACAAGAAAAACTAATTTTAAATAGCCCAAGCTCTTCATCTAAATTACATGAACTAAGTACATTTGGATGCATTCGAAGTCATGGTTTTATTTCCGCCTCCGTGGTTGGATTGATATAGCTTATATTCTTAAGTTTTACTGTGACAGAATGGGGCATGGAAGTTTGGAACCATTTGAGAACCACTGAATGGAGTCCACTGCTATAAACTCAGCTTTATCCAAATTGGTGAAGGCAGAAAGGGGAGATAAACATTCTAGAAACGTCGTAAACTCTTTTCGTTCTGGTTTCCGTTGAGATAACTGGATTAGCGAGAGAAACAGTAAAACTTACAGTAAAAAAGTCGAATTCCAAGATCAGTCTTGACCTCAGCCTCATTTGTGAGTTGATGGACTATAAATGTTACTCTTATCATAGTGTCAATACATGAGGGGGGACAGCGGTTTTCACCTACAGTAATTTATTTTCTTCTGGTCTGTGTGAATACGTAAAAAGGTATGATAATTCGTTAAATAATTAATGCGCCATGTTTTGATAAATGGATAGATAGCCAGAGACGAAAAATTGATAATTTAGTTTTTAGTCCTCGTCTCATCCAAAAAGCCATAGAATTGTTCTAAGCATGTCACTTAAGGCACAGCTTTCTCATTACATTAAAACTCTCTCTCTCTCTCTCTCTCTCTCTCTCTCTCTCTCTCACTCCCTCTCTTCTCCCTCTCTTTCTGTTACTCTCCCTCTTTCTCTTCTCTCTCTCTTACCCTCTCTTTCTTTCTCCCTCTTTCTCTTTCTCTCTCTCTCTCTCTCTCTCTCTTCTCCCTCTCTTTCTGTTACTCTCCCTCTTTCTCTTCTCTCTCTCTTACCCTCTCTTTCTTTCTCCCTCTTTCTCTTCTCTCTCTCTTTCTCTCTCCCTCTCTGTCTTTCCCTCCTATCCGCCTAGTGTCAGGTAACAAACAGCTGGTCAAATATTTGAGGCTGTCGCTGCCCGGCTAACAGATTTTCAAGAAAATTAAAACCTTGTGACTCGAAGATGAAAAATTCCCCACGACTGAAACCATTCAGTATTTGTATGTGTGTGTGTTAATACTGCTGACATTAGCACACCTGTTTTCGCCTTTTCATTGTTTTTTTTTATTATCAAATTTTTATTCTATTCTGTTTATTTATTTATGTATTTATTTTATTTTTTTTTCTTTTCTTTTTTTTCTTTTTCTTTTTCTTTTCTTTTCTTTTCTTTTTTCTTTTTTTCTTTCTTTCTTTTTTTTTTTTTTGGGGGGGGGGGGAGGGTGAAGGAGGTTTACATCTACACGGATTCTCGCTGAGTTGATCTCCAAGTCTGACGGAAGCCAACTGATGTTGATCTGATCATCAACCACAGATCACACAGACTGTGTTGTGGCTTCTCTTCCACATCACTGGCGGATCTGGCTAGGCCTCTCTGCCTTCTGTCCATCCTGCCTCTAGCTAGAAGTGTCAGCTGTTTTAGAAACTAACCCTATACACATGTAAGACTGGGGTATTGGTACACTTTTGTCTGGACTAGCTTGCCTCCCTGTTAATCAGTCGGTCCCTCTACCATAGTACTATGTCTCTGTGCAGGACTTCAGCAGAGTGTCAGGGGGAAGTCACTCAGAGCTGTTGACCCCAGCTTTGGGTTGAGCAGAAGAGTAATAGATTTTGGACGCCCTCCATAAGAACCAGTTTGCTTCCATCTGGTTCTGTAGAAAGTTTCTATATTGTCGGAAAAATCATGTTTTTTAATATATCTTTTCACATTTCTTTTTTTTTCTTAAATTTTATTTTCCCATAACATTGATGTTAACTTTATCAATTAAAAGTATAGCGAAGACAAGAAAAAAAAAACAACAAAAAACAAAAGTGGTTTTGTATTTATCACAGGCAATTTTTAAAGGAATTTGAAAACCCTTGATAAAAGTTAAAAAAGTGAGATAAAAAAATGTAAGATACACACTATGTATTCACTAACACATTTTGTTTACTACCGGAACACACAGGAAAAGACTGACTTATCTTTCCATCCTTTTCAGCTGTCAAATCTATTGCTGGACCCAATCCAGATATTTCTATTTTATAAATAAAATAAACCGAATCTAAAACTGATTAAATTGAAATTCGATTCTAAATCCAAGCCCGGTCCAGTATATCTTTAGACGCGCTATTTCTTTTAAGTCCTTATAATTGGCCTATGGGTCCTGAAATTTTGATTTTTGTATTCTTTTTAATGATCGAAATAAAAGATGCGGCAATCCTTTCCCTGAAGGTAGCAGAAGGACGGATTACGCTCGATGTTTGATTCAAGAGTTCGTGAACCTAATGTGCTTGTTTAATGTTTTTATCATTTTAAAGACAAGCTGAAAAGCCCGTTCTCTGAACGGGACGCTAGTGTCAGTTTACCGAGCCTGGGGTACGTGTAACTCTGTATTAAATAGGCTTTTAAATGGTCTTGATATCTATCCTTTTACTTATACGTTCCAGATATATGCCTTCATCTATCCATCTTTACCTAGAATCTAGATATTTCGATAATTTTTATTCTTAACACAAAAGTAACATACAGAACTTAAATCCTCTTGGAATGAAAAAAATCGATCGATATAATACTTCTCAATTGTTTTTAGGTCCTTTTAGAAAGCTGTGAATTTCCTCATTAAGTGTAAAAAAGTGCACTGCCTTGGCGGAAATTATAAGCCGCGCGGTCATTGAAATCTACATGATATTGAGTGTCTAAAAAAATCTGTAATTAGATTTGGATTAAACAAAATTATTTTTCTAAACCTAAAGGTAAAATCTATTGATCTGAGTCAAGCTGCTGTCAATTTCTAGGACCTAGATTTAGAACCAATGTCCAAGCACCTTTTTTTTTTAGAATTTTTATTAGACCTCACACTATAACATGTAGATCTAGATCTATTTAAGATGGTTTTACATCTGCCGCCGCCTACATTATGTGCGTACTTTCAGTTTCGTTCCTGCCATCTCGGCCCAGCTGTGCTTACAGGAAATAGTTCGCATATTCACCTTTTTCTTTTAAGAAAATAATAATAATAATCACATTTTTGCCTCTAATTTTCGAAAAACACTATTTTATTGAAAGATAATATTACCACTCGAATCTTTAGACCAGTTTACAACTTTATGCCAAATTTGACGTTCCTAGGTGGTCTA
The DNA here is from genome assembly GCA_033675545.1 of Elysia crispata. Taxonomy (NCBI): domain Eukaryota; kingdom Metazoa; phylum Mollusca; class Gastropoda; family Plakobranchidae; genus Elysia; species Elysia crispata. The sequence continues at coordinate 157,579 of JAWDGP010006108.1, forward strand.
GATATGCTCGGTTAGATGGTCTTCATTTTTCGCCGAACTCCATTAAACATAGAAGAAAAATATGCTTTAAGATGACTTAAAAAAATTCCGAAGCGTTTTAGATTATAGATGACCAAGGAAGAAAAGCATGAAAAAAGCATGACATGAAGCTGCGCAAAGATTGCACGAAACAATTCCAGCTTGGACAGCGAGTGTGAAAACCCAAACAGCTGTTGCTGTTCTAGGAAATTACCTCCCCTTTTCATCAGGAGAAATCTCTTATTCAGATTATAAGCAGGTTCTACAAGTTGCAAAAGCAATTACTGTACAGAAAGGGCTCAACAGAATTTGTTATAGTGCAGATTTTTCAAACAAGGTTTTTCCCAATAATGATTTTATTTAAAAAGGTTGTAATAGGTAGAGATTTTGATTACATTTTTTTTCTGAACGAACTGACGGATACATAATTTTGGTGTTAAGGTCTGAAATCCCTGATATGTCTTTATGTCAGGCAACACTCAATACTGCTCTTCAATAAACACAAGTCTATGTCTTTTTTTGACTTTATATATATATATATATATATATATATATATATATATATAAGCCAAGGTCGCTTAAAATCAATGATTTTTCTCACGCATTTTCACACACAAAAAAATAATAATAAAAAAATAACACGGCAATAGATTACTGCTAAGAAGAAAACTAAGAGAAATTATTTCAAAGGGAAAAAAAGTTGCCGCATTTCCAAAACCTTAAAGCTCATAGCAAGGATCATGTAAAAGCTGAAATTTTCTTGTCAGAATTTTGGAAATCAATTGCTCTGGAGAGGACCAAACTTTATCTTCATTTCTTACCTCCCCTGTCTGGGCAGGATTCACTTTGGTAGAGAACCCACAACGAGTGTCTGGGTCACAAGGCGGTGTTGACTTTAAAGTCAATTACACGGACGCAAACATACATGAATAACGAAAATCGTTCTAGTGGTACAGGTTAAAAAAATCGACGGTTGAAATTTTAGCTCTCGGTAGTAAGCTTTTGGGTAAGACTCATTAGGACTCAATGGTCTGTTGGTTGTAAATGAGTTAAACACTTTTCTGAGGCGCTTTCTGTATTCTTAACAAAGGAATACATGCGCTTTAATCGGAGAAAACATCGTCTAGATCGTGAGCTTCACAATGACTTGCTGGTTTATCATGCTCAGGCAGAGCACAGCGAACGTCAGAGGTTGATACAGGCGCATATACCGTCAGATAAGTTGATTCAAGACACGTAGACCGTCACATATGTCGGTTCAAGATACGTATACTGTCACAGATGTTGGTTTAAGACACGTATACCGTCACATATGTCGATTCAAGATACGTATACCGTCACATAAGTTGGTTCAAAGCACGTATACCGTCACATAAGTTGGTTCAAGGCACGTATACCGTCACATAAGTTGGTTCAAGGCACGTATACCGTCACATAAGTTGGTTCAAGGCACGTATACCGTCACATAAGTTGGTTCAAAGCACGTATACCGTCACATAAGTTGGTTCAAGATACGTATACCGTCACATAAGTTGGTTCAAGGCACGTATACCGCCACATAAGTTGGTTCAAGATACGTATACAGTCACATAAGTTGGTTCAAGGCACGTATACCGCCACACAAGTTGGTTCAAAGCACGTATACCGTCACATAAGTTGGTTCAAGATACGTATACCGTAACATAAGTTGGTTCAAGGCACGTATACCGCCACATAAGTTGGTTCAAGATACGTATACAGTCACATAAGTTGGTTCAAGGCACGTATACCGTCACATAAGTTGGTTCAAAGCACGTATACCGTCACATAAGTTGGTTCAAGATACGTATACCGTCACATAAGTTGGTTCAAAGCACGTATACCGTTACATAAGTTGGTTCAGGGCACGTATACCGCCAGATAAGTTGGTTCAAGGCACGTATACCGTCACATAAGTTGGTTCAAGATACGTATACCGTCACATAAGTTGGTTCAAGGCACGTATACCGTCACATAAGTTGGTTCAAGATACGTATACCGTCACATAAGTTGGTTCAAGGCACGTATACCGTCACATAAGTTGGTTCAAGGCACGTATACCGTCACATAAGTTGGTTCAAGGCACGTATACCGTCACATAAGTTGGTTCAAAGCACGTATACCGTCACATAAGTTGGTTCAAGATACGTATACCGTCACATAAGTTGGTTCAAGGCACGTATACCGTCACATAAGTTGGTTCAAGGCACGTATACCGTCACATAAGTTGGTTCAAGGCACGTATACCGTCACATAAGTTGGTTCAAGGCACGTATACCGTCACATAAGTTGGTTCAAGGCACGTATACCGTCACATAAGTTGGTTTAAGGCACGTATACCGTCACATAAGTTGGTTCAAGGCACGTATACCGTCACATAAGTTGGTTCAAGGCACGTATACCGTCACATAAGTTGGTTCAAGGCACGTGTACCGTCACATAAGTTGGTTCAAGATACGTTTACCGTCACATAAGTTGGTTCAAGATACGTATAGCGTCACAGACGGTTAGGAGTGACTGTCATTTCTTGCCTAAGGACGTTCTCGAAGCAGATTTAGTGAACCTGACTGACGAACTGAGCCCTGCACCCTAAGGTTTACCGGCGCTGTTTGTAAAAGGTCTTTGGGTGTCGGCTTTGTTGATTTTTGTGTTGATATGAGAATAAATCAAATAGAATTGGAGAAGCCTAAGTTTATGTCCGTTAACGATTTTTTTAAGGATTTGCAGGAGGTTTCGTTTATTGATCGTGTTTTGCTGTAGGCATATGAACTCCAGAGATGTTTATGCTTTTTATTTGCTGTTAGTCATTTTAGGGTCCTTAAAACATCAAGTGTACTTCTTTCATCTTGAAAACCACTCTGAGTTTAGGACAGTTGTTTTTCCATCTTTGCTCTTATTCTTTTTATTATGTTGTTATCGATAATTCTGTTTTTCACAGAGTTTAACTTTAGACCTGTGATGGGTGTCAGATTATTAGGCCAGTCTTTATTTTCACCTAGCTGATCTCTAACTCCTCATGTTTTATGAACGTGTGCTTGTAGATATTTTCAATCGCTTTATCTAGAGATTTGGTATGATTTTGAAGCTGCGGGTAAAATTGACCTTGTGCTTTGCTAGTTTTCACACGATTGAAATTTTTCTTAATCTTGCTGTCAATATTTGTTGGTTTTGGAATCTTGATGTTGCCTTAAACAGTAGTAAATCTTGTTCATTTCGTTTTTAAACATGCCTTTAAAATGGTTTGAAACCATGGATAAGATATCACAAGGGTTAGTTTTAAGTTTCCCTTCAGAAGATCTTGGATTGAAAGCCTTAACAGTTAAAACATAGCCCCGCTTACTGCTTCAGTCTTTTGGGTCAATTTATCAACTCTAGTTTCATAATCTCCTTTTTCTTATTTTGATATTCAATATATATATATATATATATATATATATATATATATATATATATATATATATATATGACTTTCTTATACGCCACACTTTCAATCAGTTATTGCTTGGTTCTAACATGTGGGACGATATTATAAGCTAGCATCATTGATGCTGCTCCACGATATTCTATTAATGTTATCTTGCCCACTAAAGAGAGTCTCTCAGTGTAATTATAAAATGCTTGATGCGATCTCGTAGATCGATTTAGCAATGTCATGGAATTATGTGAATCCGTAGGAAGCAATCTAAAATACAGCCATTATGCAAATTTTTAGCGGAAACTGCAGAAAGTTGAGAGCTATATGGCATGTAAGTTCGTCCCTAAATCTGAAGTTGTTCAATCAAAAGTAAGGAAAAATCATTTGACATTTCCGTAACTTGACCTGTAACTATGCCAAACCCCCAAAACTGCTCACCGTTAAAGACAAGCTTAGCATGTATGAAACAAATTATGTATTGCGATTCGACCGAATCTATGTGACTGCTACATAGAAAGTTTTTACTCTGGACTTCTTGGAGTTCTCAACGTCCACAGTTAGGACGACTTTGCTGATACCCCATGTCTGATTCTCTCTAATAATATCCTCTATTAGCAGGGCCATCTCTCTCAACTGCTCGGTCAGCTTTATTGTCGAGAGACATAATCTTTTATATTACCTTTTTGAGGACAGACTACAAAAAAAAAAATCAACCGTCCCTAGGCTTCACTGTCCGTCCTGTGTTTTAACATCGAGTAAACCATCACTCGAAAGATCACGTGAGAGGACAGCTCAAGAACTTTGGTCCCCGAACCAAAGGAAGATCACAGTCTACTGGGATCAGGCTGAAGATAATGGGCTGGGATCAGATGAAGCTGTTACCACTCCAAGCCTGCCGGGAAAGGTCGAATCCTTGTACAGGATTAAGATATGAAGCCCAGATGGGATTTCATTTCTCACGAGACAAAGTCCAGCATCAACGGCCACTTTGATGATCCTATTCCGCTCCATTAGTCACAGAACGAATGACATGTAGAATCCCAACCAGATTTCAATTGATTTCAGGATTGAGAAATCATTAATTTGTTCTTTAAAAAAATTCGCGCAATTCTCTCAACCTCCCCCCTCCCCTCTCCTTTCCGCCCTCTTCCTCAGACTCACTCGTATACACCCTCGTACTACAAGCCCTCCAGGAGAATAGAGTCCTCTATTTCTGTCAGGTCCAGGACAATCAAGCGAGAGACAGGACGAGCTGAAGACAAACATAACAGTTTGCTCTGATCAAACTTTCTATTTGTTCTGGATGGGTGAAGATAGCTCGATTGATGCAAAACATCGTGCACAGTTGATTACGATATGAGATGACCACTGGGTTTAGTTCAGGAAAAACATCGCTTCCCATGGAGGCTGGAACCATCTCTACAATAAACGGTCGGTTCAGTGCTGTTTGCACCAAAATCAGAGTACAAGAATTTGTTTTCTCGATAAGAATGATATAACATTTTCTTTTAAATTTCTACTTTTAAGGAAGAAAGAAGGGGGGAAGGGTATGTTTTCTTTTTATGGTTGAATTTCCTGAACTGACATTAGACCACATTAGTATGAAAAAAAATTATGTTAAAGACCCATTTTTATAAAGGTAAAATGAAAGCGTTTCCTTATGCTAAGAAAAGACAAAAAAGGTGGGATTGTCCGGTGCTCCAGTCTACTCACCGTGTGCCTGGCATGACCTTGGCGGCAGCGAGCTGCGGGACACTCAACACTACACACAGCTCAAGGAGGAGAGATCGAGTCCTCAAACACATCCTGGGAGACCTGGCTGCCAGCTGCATTCTGGGATCAAGGGATCAGACACGGGCAGAGGAAAGAAAAGTGGCTCAGGTGGCGAAATGATATGTGCCTCGGCTGGCGGCAGGTTATATGGCTCAGATGGCAGAAGGATATGTGCCTAGGCTGGCGGCAGGTTATATGGTTCAGATGGCAGAAGGATATGTGCCTCGGCTGGCGGCAGTTATATGGTTCAGATGGCAGAAGGATATGTGCCTCGGCTGGCGGCAGGTTATATGGTTCAGATGGCAGAAGGATATATGCCTCGGCTGGCGGCAGGTTATATGGCTCAGATGGCAGAAGGATATGTGCCTCGGCTGGCGGAAGGTTATATGGCTCAGATGGCAGAAGGATATGTGCCTCGGCTGGCGGCAGGTTATATGGCTCAGATGGCAGAAGGATATGTGCCTCGGCTGGCGGCAGGTTATATGGCTCAGATGGCAGAAGGATATGTGCCTCGGCTGGCAGCAGGTTATATGGCTCAGATGGTAGAAGGATATGTGCCTTGACTGGTGGCAGGTTATATGGCTCAGATGGCAGAAGGATATGTGCCTCGGCTGGCGGCAGTTATATGGCTCAGATGGCAGAAGGATACGTGCCTCGGCTGGCGGTAGGTTATATGGCTGAGATGGCAGAAGGATATGTGCCTAGGCTGGCGGTAGGTTATATGGCTCAGATGGCAGAAGGATATGTGCCTAGGCTGGCGGTAGGTTATATGGCTCAGATGGCAGAAGGATATGTGCCTCGGCTGGCGGCAGGTTATATGGCTCAGATGGCAGAAAGATACGTGCTTCGGCTGGCCGAATGATACTTGTCTGTAGTAATGCCCTGTAAAGCTGTGTAGCAGCTGGTTTCTATCTGTAGAGATCAGAGAGATTTATGAATCAGTAATAATGTGGACATAAAACGATCTGTTTACTTTGCATTTGTAAATACGTTAGCGATTTTTTAAGTGACAGTGAAGCTTCGTCGCCATAGAAAATGGGTCAACAATTGTTAAAATTCACAACAAAATACATCAGTTATTTACAAATTAGAATAAAAAAAAATCCAATCAATACAAGACAATTATATTTTTAAAACCGGAAGCTCAATATTTTCCATTATTTTGATCTTAGTTTGTCTCGAATAATTTGAGAGACATTTGCCGCTAAAGCGGCAGTGAAATATTCTTATGTTCTGTAAAACACATAAAGGACAAAAACAAGAAGCAACAAGAGGACAATTATATCATCGAATAATAAATAAATAGAAAACGATCAAAGTGTATGCTTGTCTATTATTTACTATAAATATAACCTGTTAGCATAATCATATTATTCTAGTTACAAAATATAAACTAAGATTAAGATAAATTATAATATTATGATTATTGCTTATACTCAAACATAACCAAACGGAGAAATCTTGAAGTTGGCTTGTTAATTTTTTTAGTTTATTTCGTAAGCCCAAAATTTTTTACGCGTGGCCCTTTTCTCTAACCTTCATGATTGTAAACCTTGCAATGAGATGTGTCTACACTCCATTCACAAGCGAAATATTCGCGCAAGCTTCTTTTGTTAGAGAGATGAACGGCATAGAGCAACTTCTCGGCAAGTCGACAGAACGTTCTTTTATTAAGGCTGTGAGCGCCCTAGTTCTATAATGACATCAGCAAAACAACGACGTCTGTCTAAACAAGGAATCGTCCTTTAGAGATCGTCTGAAAATAATCAGGGTTTCTCCTCGCACCCTACAGGTTTGGATTATGTATATTTTCTCGAGGTCATTTCCATTCAGTATGTTCTCTTTACTTTGCAAAATGGCCTGTTCAGATGTTTTAAGAACAAAACTTAATGAGAACATGATATGATAGAGGTATTTGGTATAATTTCGTGTTTCGTTAAATTTTTCGGACTAGATAGACGGTGGGATCTTACAAGAGTTATCCTACTTTGAGCAGCCCTCGACATAACCAGATTATGTAAGTAAGTCTATAGTTTTCTCTCACAATCATGACATATCGAACGAGGAGATTGAGTAGGACTGGAATAGATCTTTAGACCTAATATCTCTGTCAAGCAGTTATCTTTCCTCAGACATGATTTTTATGTGCTATTTCTTTAAATGTTTGATATCGCCTCATTCTCAAGATCTTTTTGCGTAAGAATGATTCTCCCAGGATGACATATGCCTGGTTTGTATGGGGTATTTAATAAAGACCATCTTTTAAAATACAATAATAAGTTACTGATTTTTGTTTCTAGCCAAAGCGGTAATTCACGAGAGCAGAAGGTGGCCCTTCCGTCAAAGATTGCTCTTCTCGCAATTGCCATAGAAAGTTTCTTAAAATGTCATGGCGGGCGCTTCACAACACAAGGTCGTTGAGACTGGCATACAACTCCCTTGTCATTGTTCTTGTATAAAGTTGCATCATGCTTCACCTTCATCATTCACAGGTGGAGAAAAGTCGCTGGAACTCTTTCTATGTTATACCTGACCCCTGACAAGGTTATCAATGCTCTACCTACAGAATATTCTATCTGCAGAGATGTTCTGTAATCAAATCGCCCATATCTCCCACCTGTCTTTGATATATCTGTTAGAATCTGTGGAAAGAGTTCCTTTTAGGTACGGACTAATTTACACACCAAAGAGGGCTGCGTTTGATCGGGACCATAGAAAAAGACTGGGCTTGGTTTTTGCTTCGGGTTACACACAGAACAAACATTAATTTATTCAGGCTCTGTTTCTTATCTGTTGCTACTATTTCTTCTGTGTAAAAAAACCGTCCGTACCTAAAAGGAACTCTTTCCGAATCTGTTATCCAGCAAAGTGTTTAGTAGCGACGTTCAACCCAGTCAGAGGTATGTATCGGCCTTCCTGGGGGCTGTAGCTACCACGTACTCTTAAAGTAGAGTACCAGGTTGACCCCCCCCTTCCCTTCCTCTCTGATTTCATGTGGAAGGACATTCAGCACGTCCTGAACTAATCATCCTATCGTCTGCTGATTGAAATAATGAGACACTGCTAAGAATGATACTGATAGTTCATGATAGTAGCTATAACTATCAACTTAGAACATGGAAGAGAAGAGAGGATGGAAATCTCTCAGCAGGGGGGGGGAGGCGGCATGATTCTCTGGCCAAGCCAGGGAATGTAGAGTCGACATGAGTTTGGGGGAGTGGAGACATAGGGAGGCCTTTGTCAGTATCGCGTACAGGAGTAAAAAACAACATTAACAACAACAGTTTTGCTTTTAATAGATGGTGAAAACATCAGATTCCGAGCCTATTTGCAGTTGAAACAAACAAAAAGAAAAATTTTTAAGAGAGTTGAAGTATTGCAGATATTCCACAAAAACGTTTTCGTTTTTTTTTTTTTTTTCAAAACCCGAATGAAGTTTCAGTTTCATAGATTTGCCTCAGAAAGCAATGGTTAAAAATCCGAAACCATTGAACAAAAGAGATCCATTGTTATCTTCATATTTTAATATTTTAAGAAAGACCTGTGCGTGCCGCAACTCTAATCTTTACAACCATCAAATCAGTCCTTTCCTTCAACTGTATTAGGTTAAAAAAACAACAACAAACACACACACACAAAAAACAAAACAAAAAAACAACAACAAAAAACTATGGTCAATAGTGTATGAAATAATTATTGTCTGAGTGGAAACATGTTGTCCTCCATCAAGCGGTGAACGTAAAGCTGACACTGAGGAAAAAGATGTTGTGGAAGATGTGAAGAGATGGTGGTGATGATGAATGTGATTGCCACGGTGGTGGAGGTGGAAAGGTAACAGATAGTATATATTGCTTTGATAGTAATTGGGATAGTGGTAGGGAGATAAGAGATAAAATGCACAGCAGTGATAGTAGATGAGATAGGTGGTGGGGAGTAAGAAATGATATGTGTTGAAGAGATTTAAGATGAGAAAGGGGTGGAGTAAGAGATAATATGTATTGCCGTGATATTAGATTAGACAGTGGTTGGCAGATAAGAGATAGTATGTGTTGCAGTAAAAGAAGTCGAGCCAGTGTTTGGGAGGTACGAGATAATATGTATTGCTGTGATAGTCGATGAGACAGTAGTTGGGAGGAACGAGATAATATGTATTGCTGTGATAGTAGATGAGACAGTAGTTGGGAGGTACGAGATAAAATGCATTGCTGTGATAGTCGATGAGACAGTGGTTGGGAGATACGAGATAATATGTATTGCTGTGATAGTAGATGAGACAGTGGTTGGGAGGTACGAGATAATATGTATTGCTGTGATAGTCGATGAGACAATGGTTGGGAGATACGAGATAATATTATTGATGTGATAGTAGATTAGACAGTAGTTGGGAGGTACGAGATAATATGTATTGCCGTGATATTAGATTAGACAGTGGTTGGCAGATAAGACATAGTATGTGTTGCAGTAAAAGAAGTCGAGCCAGTGTTGGGGAGGTACGAGATAATATGTATTGCTGTGATAGTCGATGAGACAGTAGTTGGGAGGTACGAGATAATATGTATTGCTGTGATAGTCGATGAGACAGTGGTTGGGAGGTACGAGATAATATGTATTGCTGTGATAGTCGATGAGACAGTGGTTGGGAGGTACGAGATAATATGTATTGCTGTGATAGTCGATGAGACAGTGGTTGGGAGGTAC
>JAWDGP010006108.1:172500-287500 GCA_033675545.1 Elysia crispata
CCCTATGTCTCTATGTCTCTATGTCCCTATGTCCCTATGTCCCTATGTCTCTATATCCCTATGTCCCTATGTCCTTATGTCCCTATGTCTCTATGTCTCTATGTCCCTATGTCCCTATGTCCCTATGTCTCTATGTCCCTATGTCCCTATGTCTCTTATCTCTATATCGCTATGCCTCTATGTCGCTATATCGCTTGGTCTCTATGTATATGTTTATGTCTCTATGCTTCTATGTCGCTATGTCCCTATGTCCCTGTGTCGCTACGTGCCTATGTTGCTATGTCCCTACATCTCTAAGTCCCTATGTCTCTATATCCCTATGTCCTTATGTCCTCATGTCGCTATGTCCCTATATCTCTATGTGCCTATGTCACTAGTCCATATGTCGCTATATCGCTATGTCTCTATATCCCTATGTCCGTATGTGTCAATGTCCATAGATCCCTATGTCTCTTTGTCGCTATGTGGCTATATCCCTATGTCTGTATGTCTTTATGTCTCTATGTCTCTATGTTCCTATGTCCCTGTGTCGCTATGTCGCTATGTCGCTATGTCTCTGTGTCCCTATGTCTTTAAGTCCCTATGTCGCTATGTCGCTATGTGTCTGTGTCGCTACATCCCTATGTCCCTATGTCGCTATGTCGCTATGTCTCTGTGTCCCTATGTCGCTATGTCCCTGTGTCGCTATGTCTCTGTGTCCCTATGTCGCTATGTCGCTATGTCTCTGTGTCCCTATGTCGCTATGTCGCTATGTCTCTGTGTCCCTATGTCGCTATGTCGCTATGTCTCTGTGTCCCTATGTCGCTATGTCGCTATGTCTCTGTGTCGCTACATCCCTATGTCCCTATGTCGCTATGTCGCTATGTCTCTGTGTCCCTATGTCGCTATGTCTCTATGTCGCTACATCCCTATGTCCCTATGTCGCTATGTCGCTATGTCTCTGTGTCCCTATGTCTTTATGTCGTTGTGTCGCTATGTCCCCATTCTCTAAGTCCCTATGTCGCTACGTCCATATGTCTGCATGTCCCTATGTCTATGTGTCCATATGTCCCTAGGCCCTATGTCTCTATGTCCCCATGTTCCTATGTCGCTATTTCGCTATGTCATTATGTCGCTGTCCCTATGTCCCTATGTCCCAATGTCGCTATGTCATTATGTCACTATGTCGCTATTTGCCTATGTCCCCATGTCCCTATGTCTCTGTATCCCTTTGTCGCTATTTCCTTATGCCGCTTTGGCGGAATATCGCTATGTCCCTATGTCTCTCTGTATCCCTATGTCGCTATGTCCCTATGTTTATATGTCCTTATGTCCCTATGTCTCTGTTTCCCTATGCCGCTATGGCGGAATGTCGCTATGTCCCTATGTCGCTATGTCATTCATGTCGCTTTGTCGCTATTTGCCGTTGTCTCTATGTCCCTATGCCGCTATGTTGCTATGTCCCTATGTTTCTAGGTCCCTATGTCCTTATATCGCTATGTCCCTATGTCGCTATGTCCCTTTGTCTCTATATGTCGATATCCCTATTTCGCTATGTTCTTTGTCGCTATGTACCTATGTCCCTATGTACCTATGCCCCTATGTCCCTATGTCTCTATATCTTTAAGTCACTATGTCTGTATATCTCTATGTCCTTATGTTCTTATGTCGCTATGTCCCTATATCCCTATGTCCCTATGTCGCTATATCCCTATGTCTATATTTCGCTATGTCCTTATGTCCCTATGTCCGTATGTCTCTATGTAACCTATGTCGCTATGTCCCAATGTTTCTATGTCTCTATGTCCCTATGTCCATATGTCTCTATGTACCTATGTCCATATGTCTCTATGTCCCTATGTCGCTATGTACCTATGTTTCTATGTCTCTATGTCCCTATGTCCATATGTCTCTATGTCCCAATGTTTCTATGTCTCTATGTCCCTATGTCCATATGTCTCTATGTACCTATGTCGCTATGTCCCAATGTTTCTATGTCTCTATGTCCCTATGTCCCTGTATCCCTATGTCTCTATGTCCCTATGTTCCTGTGTCCCTATGCCGCTATGTCCTTATGTCCATATGTTGTTATGTCCCTATGTCGCTATGTCCTTTTGTCTCTATATGTCGATGTCGCTATGTCCCTATGTCCATATGTCTCTATGTACCTATGTCGCTATGTCCCAATGTTTCTATGTCTCTATCGTCCCTATGCCCCTTTTTTTTTGTGTGTGGGTGTCCCTATGTCTCTACGCGCGTGTCCCTATGCCCCCTGCCCCAAACCATGTCCCTATGTCTCTCTATGTCCCTATGTCCCTATGTCCCCTATGCCCCTATGCCCCTATGTTCCGATGTCTCTATGTCCCTATGTTCCTGTGTCCCTATGCCGCTATGTCCTTATGTCCCTATGTTGCTATGTCCCTATGTCGCTATGTCCTTCGTCTCTATATGTCGATCTTGCTATGTCCCTATGTCTCTACGTCGGTATGTCCCCATGTCCCTGTGTCCATATGTGTCCATGTACCTATACCGCTATGTCACTATGTTTTTACGTCCCTATTTCTCTGTGTCCCTTTGTCGCTATGTCCGTATGCCGCTACGTCGCAAAGTCGCTATGTCACTATGTCCCTTTATCGCTATGTCGCTATGTTGCTATGTCACTATGTCCCTTTATCGCTATGTCGCTATGTCACTACGTCCCTTTATCGCTATGTCGCAATGTCGCTATGTCACTATGTCCCTTTACGTTGTGTCGCTATGTCACTATGTCCCTTTACGTTATGTCGCTATGTCACTATGTCCCTTTACGTTATGTCGCTATGTCACTATGTCCCTTTATCGCTATGTCGCAAAGTCGCTATGTCACTATGTCTCTTTATCACTATGTCGCTATGTCACTATGTCCCTTTATCGCTATGTCGCTATGTCCCTATGTCCTTATATCGCTATATCGCTATTTTTCTCTGTCGCTATGTCCCTTTGTCTCTTTGTGTCGATGTTGCTATGTCCCTATGTCTCTATTTCGCTATGTCCCTATGTCCCTTTGTCTCTATATCCCTATATCGCTATGTCCCTATGTCCTTATGTCCCTATATCCCTATATCGCTATGTCCCTATGTCCTTATGTCCCTATATCCCTATATCACTTTGTCCCTATGTCCTTATGTCCCTATATCCCTATGCCGCTATGTCCCTATGTCTCTATTTCCCTATATCTCTTAGTCCCTTTGTCTCTATATCCATTTGTCCTTATGTTCTTATGTCGCTATGTCCCTATATCCCTATGTTGCTATGTCACTATGACACTGTGTCCCTATGTCTCTATGTCGCTATATCTTACCCGAAGAGAGCCGAGAACAGGCGACACCTTTGTCCTCCGCTTGAAACACAAGTGTAGTATGAAGAGAATTTAAGGTAAGATCTTCTATATCTATGAAATGGTCCCACAGTTGAGCACTCTTATCAATTATTCCAACTTATCTTCAAACTATATGTCGCTATGTCGCTATGTTCTATGTCTCAATGTCCTTATGTCCCTATGTCCGTATATCGCTATTTTGCTATGTCCCTATGTCGCTATGTCCCTTTGTCTCTATGTGTCGATGTCGCTATGTCTCTATGTCTCTATTTCGCTATGTCCCTATGTCCATATGTCCCTACGTCTCTATGTACCTATGTCGCTATGTCTCTATGTACCTATGTCCGTATGTCTCTATTTCGCTATGTCCTTATATCGCTATGTCGCTATGTCTCTATGTACCTATGTCGCTATGTCTCTATGTACCTATGTCCGTATGTCTCTATTTCGCTATGTCCTTATATCGCTATGTCGCTATGTCTCTATGTCCCTATATCCCTATGTCCCTGTGTCTCTATGTCGCTATGTCCTTATGTCTATATGTCACTATGTCTCTATGTCTCTATGTCGCTGTCCCTATGTCCCTATGTCTCTATGTCTCTATGTCCCTATGTCTCTATGTCTCTATGTCTCTATGTCACTATGTCTCTATATCGCTATGTCTCTATGTCTCTATGTCCCTATGTCCTTATGTCCCTATGTCTCTATGTCTCTATGTCCCTATGTCTCTATGTCTCTATGTCTCTATGTCCCTATGTCTCTATGTCTCTATGTCCCTATGTCTCTATGTCCCTATGTCCCTATGTCTCTATGTCTCTATGTCCCTATGTCTCTATGTCCCTATGTCTCTATGTCTCTATGTCTCTATGTCCCTATGTCTCTATGTCTCTATGTCTCTATGTCGCTATGTCCCTATGTCTCTATGTCCCTATGTCCCTATGTCCCTATGTCTCTATGTCTCTATGTCCCTATGTCTCTATGTCTCTATGTCCCTATGTCCCTATGTCCCTATGTCCCTATGTCTCTATGTCTCTATGTCTCTATGTCCCTATGTCCCTATGTCCCTATGTCTCTATGTCCCTATGTCCCTATGTCTCTATGTCTCTATATCGCTATGCCTCTATGTCGCTATATCGCTATGTCTCTATGTATATGTTTATGTCTCTATGCTTCTATGTCGCTATGTCCCTATGTCCCTGTGTCGCTACGTGCCTATGTTGCTATGTCCCTACATCTCTAAGTCCCTATGTCTCTATATCCCTATGTCCTTATGTCCTCATGTCGCTATGTCCCTATATCTCTATGTGCCTATGTCACTAGTCCATATGTCGCTATATCGCTATGTCTCTATATCCCAATGTCCGTATGTGTCAATGTCCATAGATCCCTATGTCTCTTTGTCGCTATGTGGCTATATCCCTATGTCTGTATGTCTTTATGTCTCTATGTCTCTATGTTCCTATGTCCCTGTGTCGCTATGTCGCTATGTCGCTATGTCTCTGTGTCCCTATGTCTTTAAGTCCCTATGTCACTATGTCGCTATGTCGCTATGTCTCTGTGTCGCTACATCCCTATGTCCCTATGTCGCTATGTCGCTATGTCTCTGTGTCCCTATGTCGCTATGTCCCTGTGTCGCTATGTCTCTGTGTCCCTATGTCGCTATGTCGCTATGTCTCTGTGTCCCTATGTCGCTATGTCGCTATGTCTCTGTGTCCCTATGTCGCTATGTCGCTATGTCTCTGTGTCCCTATGTCGCTATGTCTGTATGTCTTTATGTCTCTATGTCGCTATGTCGCTATGTCTCTGTGCCCATATATCTTTATGTCCGTGTGTCGCTATGTCGTTATGTTCCTATGTCCCTATGTCCATATGTCTCTATGTCGCTATGTCTTTATGTCCGTGTGTCGCTATGTCGTTATGTTCCTATGTCCCTATGTCCATATGTCTCTATGTCGCTATGTCCCCATTCTCTAAGTCCCATGTCCCTATATCTCTGTGTCCATATGTCCCTAGGCCCTATGTCTCTGTGTCCGTATGTCTCTATGTACCCATGTTCCTATGTCGCTATTTCGCTATGTCATCATGTCGCTGTCCCTATGTACCAATGTCGCTATGTCATTATGTCGCTATGTCGCTATTTGCCTATGTCCCCATGTCCCTATGTCTCTGTATCCCTTTGTCGCTATTTCCTTATGCCGCTTTGGCGGAATATCGCTATGTCCCTATGTCTCTCTGTATCCCTATGTCGCTATGTCCCTATGTTTATATGTCCTTATGTCCCTATGTCTCTGTTTCCCTATGCCGCTATGGCGGAATGTCGCTATGTTCCTATGTCGCTATGTCATTCATGTCGCTTTGTCGCTATTTGCCGTTGTCTCTATGTCCCTATGCCGCTATGTTGCTATGTCCCTATGTTTCTAGGTCCCTATGTCCTTATATCGCTATGTCCCTATGTCGCTATGTCCCTTTGTCTCTATATGTCGATATCCCTATTTCGCTATGTTCTTATGTCCCTATGTACCTATGCCCTTATGTCCCTATGTCTCTATATCTGTAAGTCACTATGTCTGTATATCCCTATGTTCTTAAGTTCTTATGTCGCTATGTCCCTATGTCGCTATATCCCTATGTCTATATTTCGCTATGTCCTTATGTGCCTATGTCCATATGTCTTTATGTACCTATGTCGCTATGTCCCAATGTTTCTATGTCTCTATGACCCTGTGTCCGTATGTTTCTATGTACCTATGTCCACATGTCTCTATGTCGCTATGTGGCTATGTCCCAATGTTTTTATGTCTCTATGTCCACATGTCTCTATGTCGCTATGTCCCAATGTTTTTATGTCTCTATGTCCCTATGTCCATATATCTCTATGTACCTATGTCCATATGTCTCTATGCCCCTATGTCCATATGTCTCTATGTACCTATGTCGCTATGTCCCAATGTTTCTATGTCTCTATGTCCCTATGTCCCTGTGTCCCTATGTCTCTATGTCCCTATGTTCCTGTGTCCCTATGCCGCTATTTCCTTATATCCATATGTTGTTATGTCCCTATGTCGCTATGTCCTTTTGTCTCTATATGTCGATGTCGCTATGTCCCTATGTCCATATGTCTCTATGTACCTATGTCGCTATGTCCCAATGTTTCTATGTCTCTATGTCCCTATGCCCCTGTGTCCCTATGTCTCTATGTCCCTATGCCCCTGTGTCCCTATGTCTCTATGTCCCTATGTCCCTTTGTCCCTATGCCCCTGTGTCCCTATGCCCCTGTGTCCCTATGTCTCTATGTCCCTATGTTCCTGTGTCCGTATGCCGCTATGTCCTTATGTCCCTATGTTGTTATGTCCCTATGTCGCTATGTCCTTTTGTCTCTATATGTCGATGTCGCTATGTCCCTATGTCTCTACGTCTGTATGTCCCCATGTCCCTATGTCCATATGTGTCCATGTACCTATACCGCTATGTCACAATGTTTCTACGTCCCTATGTCTCTGTGACCCTTTGTCGCTATGTCCGTATGCCGCTACGTCGCAAAGTCGCTATGTCACTATGTCCCTTTATCGCTATGTCGCTATGTTGCTATGTCACTATGTCCCTTTATCGCTATGTCGCTATGTCACTACGTCCCTTTATCGCTATGTCGCAATGTCGCTATGTCACTATGTCCCTTTACGTTGTGTCGCTATGTCACTATGTCCCTTTACGTTATGTCGCTATGTCACTATGTTCCTTTATCTTTATGTCGCTATGTCACTATGTCCCTTTATCGCTATGTCGCAATGTCGCTATGTCACTATGTCCCTTTATCGCTATGTCGCAATGTCGCTATGTCCCTATGTCCTTATATCGCTATATCGCTATTTTTCTTTGTCGCTATGTCCCTTTGTCTCTTTGTGTCGATGTCGCTATGTCCCTATGTCTCTATGTCGCTATCTCCTTATGACCCTATGTCTATAGGTACCTATGTCCCTATATCCCTATGTCCCTATGTCCCTACTTCACTATGTCCCTATGTCCCTTTGTCTCTGTCGCTATGTCTCTATGTCTCTATTTCGCTATGTCCCTATGTCCCTTTGTCTCTATATCCCTATATCGCTATGTCCCTATGTCCCTATATCCCTATATCGCTATGTCCCTATGTCCCTATGTCCCTATATCCCTATATCCCTATGTCTCTATGTCGCTACGTCCCATATCACTATGTCCCTATGTAGCTATGTCCCAATGTCTCTATTTCCTTATATCTCTTAGTCCCTATGTCTCTATACCCATTTGTCCTTAATTTCTTTTGTCCCTATGTTCCTATATCCCTATGTCCCTGTGTCGCTACGTCCCTATGTCCCTATGTCTCTATGTCGCTATATCTTACCAGAAGAGAGCTGAGGACAGGCGACACCTTTGTCCTCCGCTTGAAACACAAGTGTAGTATGAAGAGAATTTAAGGTAAGATCTTCTATATCTATGAAATGGTCCCACAGTTGAGAACTCTTATCAATTATTCCAACTTATCTTCAAACTGTATGTCGCTATGTCACTATGTTCTATGTCCTTATATCGCTATGTCGCTATGTCTCTATGTCCCTATATCCCTATGTCCCTGTGTCTCTATGTCGCTATGTCCTTATGTCTCTATGTACCTATGTCCGTATGTCTCTATTTCGCTATGTCCTTATATCGCTATGTCGCTATGTCCCTATGTCTCTATGTCGCTATGTCCGTATGTCTCTATGTCGCTATGTCGCTATGTCTCTATGTCTCTATGTCTCTATGTCTCTATGTCCCTATGTCCCTATGTCCCTATGTCCCTATGTCCCTATGTCCCTATGTCGCTATATCCTTATGCCTCTATGTTCCTATGTCCTTATGTCTCTTTGTCCTTATGTCCCTATGTCTCTATGTCCCTATGTCCCTATGTATCTATGTCCCTATGTTCCTATGTTCCTATGTCCCTATGTCTCTATGTCCCTATGTCCCTATGTCGCTATGTTCTTATGACTCTATGTCCTTATGTTCCTATGTCCCTATGTCCCTATGTCCCTATGTCTCTATGTCCCTATGTTCCTATGTCCCTATGTATCTATGTCCTTATGTCCCTATGTTCCTATGTTCCTATGTCCCTATGTCTCTATGTCCCTATGTCCCTATGTCGCTATGTTCTTATGACTCTATGTCTCTATGTCCCTATGTCCCTATGTCCCTATGTCCCTATGTCCCTATGTTCTTATGTCTCTATGTCCCTATGTCGCTATGTATGTACCTATGTCCCTCTGCCGCTATGTTGCTATGTCCCTATGTTCCTATGTCCCTATGTATCTATGTCCTTATGTCCCTATGTTCCTATGTCCCTATGTCTCTATGTCCTTATATCCCTATGTCCCTATGTATCTATGTCCCTATGTCCCTATGTTCCTATGTCCCTATGTCTCTATGTCCCTATGTTCCTATGTCCCTATGTCTCTATGTCCCTATGTCTCTATGTCCCTATGTCTCTATGTCCCTATGTCCCTATGTCGCTATATCCTTATGTCTCTATGTCCCTATGTCCTTATGTCTCTATGTCCTTATTTCCCTATGTTCCTATGTCCCTATGTCGCTATGTCCCTATATCCCTATGTCCTTATGTCTCTATGTCCCTATGTCCCTATGTCGCTATGTCCCTATGTCGCTATGCCTCTATGTCCCTATGTCCTTATGTCTCTATGTCCTTATATCCTTATGTCCCTATGTATCTATGTCCCTATGTTCCTATGTCCCTATGTATCTATGTCCCTATGTTCCTATGTCCTTATGTCCCTATGTTCCTATGTCCCTATGTCGCTATGTTCTTATGTCTCTATGTCCTTATATCCTTATGTCCCTATGTATCTATGTCCCTATTTCCCTATGTTCCTATGTCCCTATGTCCCTATGTCCCTATGTTCCTATGTCCCTATGTCTCTATGTCCCTATGTCTCTATGTCCCTATGTCCTTATGACTCTATGTCCTTATGTCCCTATGTTCCTATGTCCCTATGTCCCTATGTCCCTATGTCCTTATGACTCTATGTCCTTATGTCTCTATGTCCCTATGTCGCTATGTATGTACCTATGTCCCTCTGCCGCTATGTTGCTATGCCCCTATGTCCCTATGTCGCTATGTCCCTATGTCCCTATGCAGCTATGTCGCTTTGTCCCAATGTCGCTATGTCGCTATGTCCATATATTTCTATCATTTAAAGTTGAAACCATCCAAAGATGGCGGAATTTTCCAGATTTATGGTCCACACTCGCCCCACACTTCGCTGTCTGGTTACAACAGGAAAGCTGAAACTGATATCAGAATTTCAGATTGAAGACACCCTTTACCCTCACTTCCCCTTTTTACTTTGATCATCACTCTCTCGGTGTCTTTCTCACTCCCTCTCCCTCCCTCCCTCTCTCTCTCTCTCTCTCTCTCTCTCTATCTATCTATCTATCTCTCTTTTTCTCTCTCTCTATTACACTCTCTCTCTCCCCCTCTCTTTTCTTTGTCTTGTCTTCTCTAAATCACACGATAGCCCCCGCCCGTTCCCCCCCCCCCCCCACACACACACAACTTAACTGACACAAACATTGTTAATTATCCCAGTCTGCAGCCCGGGGGGACGCTTAGCCTAAATTTGTCTGCTAGCGACACCAGCTCCATCTTGAAACGTTTCCTGCCACACCCTCTCGATGGACACGTGATAGATCAACCTCATACCAGGTTTTGTTTTTTTCTTTTAAACAATTATCTCCTGTGTCTGATTGTCTTTATCTTTTAAATATTCATTTTTGTTAAACATTTATTGTCTTTTTCTATCAGTTTTATCTGCATCTTTGATGTCTACTAATCTCCATATCGACTTTATTTTGTGATGTGTAGCAAAACTTTCAACTTTCAACCGTTTTATTGTGTTCCATTGTGAGGTCTTTCTCTCAGCCTCCTTCGGAAGCCTGCAGAGAGTGAACTTAACATATGTTGATGTAAGAATATACAAGCTCTTTAAACTTTTGTCAGGCAGGGAAGTCGTGTTTGTTTCTTTCCCTATGCGCTCTTGATCCTCTCAATCTTCACTTCCCTTCTTTTACACTTTTTAGATTGTTTCTTAGAGGTTGAAGTAGTAGACGCAGCAGCAGCACAGTTGTAGTAGTAGTAGTAGTAGTAGTAGTAGTAGTAGTAGTAGTAGTAGTAGTAGTAGTAGTAGTAGTAGTAGTAGTAGTAGTAGTAGTAGTAGTAGTAGTAGTAGTAGTAGTAGTAGTAGTAGTAGTAGTAGTAGTAGTAGTAGTAGTAGCAGTAGTAGTAGTAGTAGTAGTAGTAGTAGTAGTAGTAGTAGCAGCAGCAGCAGCAGTGGTAGTAGTAGTAGTAGTAGTAGTAGTAGTAGTAGTAGTAGTAGTAGTAGTAGTAGTAGTAGTAGTAGTAGTAGTAGTAGTTGTAGTAGTGGTGCTGGTGTTGGTGTTGGTGATAGTAACAGTAGCAGTTATAGAATAAAACACCCATGGGCACAACTAAATATAAATCCAAGGAATCCTAGTATACAAAGTTGAAAGAATGTATTGGCTTCACCAGTTACGAAAACATGAAAACATTAAACTTATTTAGTAAACATCTTATACAGAATGTGAAAATAGGGGGAACAGGGGACTGAATGGTTTTAACGGGTAAACGTGCACAAGCAGAGATCAATAAAAAGTATGTTCTTAAATTAAGTGAATGCTATGGATGGGAAGCAGGGAGAAGAAGGTACCTTCCTTATTGGTCAAATGGTTGATTTTCAGTGATGGATAAAAAGGGGGGAAGGGGGGGGGGAGTGGGTGGAGCATGGAGCATTAACAACCCCACCCCCCGCAATTCCTGAGCCAGCAATATTCTTACCACCATCATTATAATGTTAAGGTTACAATAATCGAATTTTCCATCCGTATTCCTGTAGCTATACGTTTTTTTCCCATTCTTTCGTTAGTCCGTGCGTCAGAAATCGAGATTTTAACCAACACTTTTTTTTCAGTGATAATAAAATACTATTGAATCAGTTATAAACAACATATTTGACTATATAAAGGGATGGTTACAAATTTAAAAAATAATGACTTTTTTATTTTCGGGATGAAATAGAATTCTTTTATAACATAAAATTATTAACTTATTTATTCATTCATTATAATTACAGCCTTTTTTTTTGTTCCTGTCTCATAAACCAAGCCTGTTGGGTCTGAAATCAGTACACCTCTAGTATTTTTGAGGCAGCTGTTGTCTCCAATGACTGGATCATGACTCACTGGCTACAAAAGCTATGATCGGGGAAAAATAACAAGTATTCTGTGAGACTGATATTTTTTTTTTTCGTTTTCTTTCTCTATCTATCGGTCACTCGTCTTGATTACATCTCTTTCTTACTCTCTCAGTCTTTCTCACTGAATATTTTTCTATTCAACTATCTATCTATCTATCTATCTATCTACCTGTCTATCTTTCTATCTATCTATCTATCTATCTATCTATCTCTCGTCCCCTTTCCCCCTTTTCATAAGTTTGTGCTCGTATAATTTTAGCTGGTCAAAAAATTATCTGTCTCCTGATCTTTTTCTGTCATTTTCTCTTTCTCCCTCCCTCTCTCTTCCTCTCTCTCTCTCTCTCTCTCTCTCTCTCTCTCTCTCTCTCTCTCTCTCTCTCTCTCTCTCTCTCTCTCTCTCTGTCTGTTTCTCTCTCTCTCTGTCTGTTTCTCTCTCTCTCTCTCTGTCTCTCTCTCTCTCTCTCTCTCTCTCTCTCTCTCTCTCTCTCTCTCTCTCTCTCTCTCTCTCTCTCTCTCTCTCTCTCTCTCTCTCTCTCTGTCTGTTTCTCTCTCTCTCTCTCTCTCTCTCTCTCTCTCTCTCTCTCTCTCTCTCTCTCTCTCTCGTTTTTTTCTCTTCCCTGTTTCTCCCACTCTAATAGCTATGTGTAAGCGGTAGTCATTTTTGCGTGTGGATATTTCATGATCTTTCTCAATATCTTTCTAGATCCATGACCGAACTTACCCAGTCTCTCCCCTTTTCTGCTGACTCTGTCAATTTTTCTGTCTATCTGACTATCTGTTTGGCTTCGCGTGTGTTTGCCGCTAACAGTCTGCTATATTTCGTCCTAACGTATTACCATCCGCCTATCTCTTTATTTTGTATCAAACTATCTTTAAATCAGCCTGTCCTCTTTCGATAAGCCTTTCCCATTTCCTAGATTTATTGAATCTCCTTTAACACATGAAAAAAAAAAAAAAAAATCTAATACTTTAAGTTACTATGTTACAGATTTTAGCTTCAGTTTATATCCATAAATCAGTACAAGCAATACGCTGAATGATTAAAGCAAAATCATTGATTTATCGTCAGATTAATGTCAAAATGGTGCACGGCTTCCCTTGTTCGCTACCATATTATTTTGCAATGGTGAAGCCACTAAGAAAAATAAAAAAATGTCCACTACAACATCTCTTTAAAGCGTTTACAGTAAGCAACCTAAACCTCCTCTACCACCTCTCTCTATAGCGTTTACAGTAAGTAAACTAAACCTCCTCTACCACCTCTCTCTATAGCGTTTACAGTAAGTAAACTAAACCTCCTCTACCACCTCTCTCTATAGCGTTTGCAGTGATCAATCTCCCTCTTTGCCAGCACATCTCAGGGAAAGGTTTACAGAAAGGAACCTAAGCCTCCACTAGCACATCTCTTAATAGCGTTTACTGTAAGCAACCTAAATTTTCATAACGACATCTCTCTACACTGTTTAAAAAAAAGAACCTAAACTTCCGCTAGCACAACTCTCTATAGCGTTTACAGTAATCAACGTCAACCACCGGTAGCACACCTCGCGATAGCGTTTACGGTAAGCACCCTAAACCTTCACTAGCAAATCTCACAATAGCGTTTGCAATAAGGAACCTAGACCCTTATTGGAAATAGTTTTTGATAATATCCATACTTAGAGATGCTCAATCTCAAGCCAGATTTATATGAAAGACAGTGAAACTTTCGGGTCTCTTGCCGCTACTTGTTGAACAGAGATCCTCGGACCTGTCAGAACCAAGTTTCGTGTATCTGTATGTATATATATATATATAGTTTGAAGATAAGTTGGAGTAATTGATAAGAGTGCTCAACTGTGGGAGCATTTCATAGATATAGAAGATCTTACCTTAAACTCTCTGTATACTACACTTGTGTTTCAAGCGGAGGACAAAGGTGTCGCTTGTCCTCCGCTCTCTTCGGGTATGACCAGTCAAGCGACAACTTTGTCCTCCGCTTGAAACACAAGTGTAGTATGCAGAGAATTTAAGGTAAGATCTTATATATATATATATATATATATATATATATATATATATATATATAAAATAATAACCTGCAATTTTCTTAAGTCTTGTCCATTTATATAGCCTTTCAATCTCTTTTATCAATTGTAATTGATCATACACGTTTTGAAGTCAGTTAATAGGAAAATGTTCCTTAATACCAGAATTTTTTTGTATATCCACCTGATTCTCTTCCTCATTACCTTACGTTGGATATTTGATGAGACCCAAAAACATAGGTCTGTTATGATTGGTTAATTAGGTAGAGTCAGTCTCTCTTTCATCTCTCTCTCCTCTCTTTCTCTTTATAATTTACACTCTTTTTTTCTGCCTCTCCCTATATTTTATTACATATTTCGAATAATAACGTACTCTTCACACTCGAAAGATTAAGGCAGAGAGAGAATTTCAAGTAAATATGACTGGACAAAAATTGAAAGACGAAGTGATTGGTTATATCCAAGCCTACATAGACTTATATTTTTTTTATTATATTAAAATCAACTTCAGGATCATCTAAATCTAAAAAGTGCGTATACACATTGAAGCCTCTGGGTGCTTCTGATCTATTCAAGCTGGGTTGCATTTTCAAACTTTTCATTATCAAAATGCAGACTTCCGTCATTGAAATTGAAATTTCGTAACAATATCCGGTTGTTATTGGAGGTAGAAAATCGATTATAAACCTCAAGATATATCGATATGATGCTTGAGATTTCTAATATTTCCTGCGAAGAGTCACGAGGCTCTGCTGATGTCTACAGCTGTTTGCCTAGACAAAGCTCAGACGCTAAGCTTAAAACGCCCGCAGCAAAACAGAAGCAATAATTGAACTGAAAATAATCTTCTTCATGTGGTTTAAAAAAAAAATGGGGCCGGAAACCTCACTTCCGATTACAGTAAAATTACACATCAGAGTGGCTTCTCTTGGTGATCGCCTGCCTAAAGTCTTGTCTTGGTTATCTATCCTGTGCGTCTATCAGGGGTGCCGTTATCAGATAAAGGGTGTTGCGGCTGTATTTAACTGTTTAATCAATATATCCACGCATTGCCCCGCTGCACTGTGTGTTGCGGCTGTATTTAACTGTTTAATCAATATAACCACGCATTGCCCCGCTACACTGTGTGTTGCGGCTGTATTTAACTGTTTAATCAATATAACCACGCATTGCCCCGCTGCACTGTGTGTTGTGCGCTGTATTTAACTGTTTAATCAATATAACCACGCATTGCCCCGCTACACTGTGTGTTGTGCGCTGTATTTAACTGTTTAATCAATATAACCACGCATTGCCCCGCTGCACTGTGTGTTGCGGCTGTATTTAACTGTTTAATCAATATAACCACGCATTGCCCCGCTGCACTGTGTGTTGTGCGCTGTATTTAACTGTTTAATCAATATAACCACGCATTGCCCCGCTGCACTGTGTGTTGCGGCTGTATTTAACTGTTTAATCAATATAACCACGCATTGCCCCGCTGCACTGTGTGTTGCGGCTGTATTTAACTGTTTAATCAATATAACCACGCATTGCCCCGCTGCACTGTGTGTTGCGGCTGTATTTAACTGTTTAATCAATATAACCACGCATTGCCCCGCTGCACTGTGTGTTGCGGCTGTATTTAACTGTTTAATCAATATAACCACGCATTGCCCCGCTACACTGTGTGTTGCGGCTGTATTTAACTGTTTAATCAATATAACCACGCATTGCCCCGCTGCACTGTGTGTTGTGCGCTGTATTTAACTGTTTAATCAATATAACCACGCATTGCCCCGCTGCACTGTGTGTTGTGCGCTGTATTTAACTGTTTAATCAATATAACCACGCATTGCCCCGCTACACTGTGTGTTGCGGCTGTATTTAACTGTTTAATCAATATAACCACGCATTGCCCCGCTACACTGTGTGTTGCGGCTGTATTTAACTGTTTAATCAATATAACCACGCATTGCCCCGCTGCACTGTGTGTTGTGCGCTGTATTTAACTGTTTAATCAATATAACCACGCATTGCCCCGCTGCACTGTGTGTTGCGGCTGTATTTAACTGTTTAATCAATATAACCACGCATTGCCCCGCTGCACTGTGTGTTGCGGCTGTATTTAACTGTTTAATCAATATAACCACGCATTGCCCCGCTGCACTGTGTGTTGCGGCTGTATTTAACTGTTTAATCAATATAACCACGCATTGCCCCGCTGCACTGTGTGTTGTGCGCTGTATTTAACTGTTTAATCAATATAACCACGCATTGCCCCGCTGCACCGTGTGTTGCGGCTGTATTTAACTGTTTAATCAATATAACCACGCATTGCCCCGCTGCACCGTGTGTTGTGCGCTGTATTTAACTGTTTAATCAATATAACCACGCATTGCCCCGCTGCACTGTGTGTTGCGGCTGTATTTAACTGTTTAATCAATATAACCACGCATTGCCCCGCTGCACTGTGTGTTGCGCGCTGTATTTAACTGTTTAATCAATATAACCACGCATTGCCCCGCTGCACTGTGTGTTGTGCGCTGTATTTAACTGTTTAATCAATATAACCACGCATTGCCCCGCTGCACTGTGTGTTGCGGCTGTATTTAACTGTTTAATCAATATAACCACGCATTGCCCCGCTGCACCGTGTGTTGCGGCTGTATTTAACTGTTTAATCAATATAACCACGCATTGCCCCGCTGCACTGTGTGTTGCGGCTGTATTTAACTGTTTAATCAATATAACCACGCATTGCCCCGCTGCACCGTGTGTTGCGGCTGTATTTAACTGTTTAATCAATATAACCACGCATTGCCCCGCTACACTGTGTGTTGCGGCTGTATTTAACTGTTTAATCAATATAACCACGCATTGCCCCGCTGCACCGTGTGTTGCGGCTGTATTTAACTGTTTAATCAATATAACCACGCATTGCCCCGCTGCACTGTGTGTTGTGCGCTGTATTTAACTGTTTAATCAATATAACCACGCATTGCCCCGCTGCACTGTGTGTTGTGCGCTGTATTTAACTGTTTAATCAATATAACCACGCATTGCCCCGCTGCACTGTGTGTTGTGCGCTGTATTTAACTGTTTAATCAATATAACCACGCATTGCCCCGCTGCACCGTGTGTTGTGCGCTGTATTTAACTGTTTAATCAATATAACCACGCATTGCCCCGCTGCACTGTGTGTTGTGCGCTGTATTTAACTGTTTAATCAATATAACCACGCATTGCCCCGCTGCACCGTGTGTTGTGCGCTGTATTTAACTGTTTAATCAATATAACCACGCATTGCCCCGCTACACTGTGTGTTGTGCGCTGTATTTAACTGTTTAATCAATATAACCACGCATTGCCCCGCTGCACTGTGTGTTGTGCGCTGTATTTAACTGTTTAATCAATATAACCACGCATTGCCCCGCTGCACTGTGTGTTGCGGCTGTATTTAACTGTTTAATCAATATAACCACGCATTGCCCCGCTGCACTGTGTGTTGTGCGCTGTATTTAACTGTTTAATCAATATAACCACGCATTGCCCCGCTGCACTGTGTGTGTTGTGCGCTGTTCTAAAACAGACCTAAATCTTTCTTGAACCTCAAGTCGTTTCTCACATAGAAATGGTATCTGGTATAAAAACCTCCACCTCGTCTTACAACAATTAGAGGAATGTAAAAGTCGTTCAGATAGGTATATCATTTCTTTTAGACTATTGTTTTTTCGCACTTGTGCGTCTGAATTATTTTTTTTTACTTGAACACGATTGTCTTGTTCATTCCTGAGTGTACTGGTATTGGAGACAGGTGTATTCAGTAAATAATTCAGGTTTCTTAGTGCTAATGCTGGCGAATACTTTTAATGAGTCTTGTTTTCAATTTACATGTGAATGATGATAATTTAAAAAAAAATTCTCAATCATTTTTAGATCTAGCCATTTAGCTTAGGACATTTTAGATATAAATTTTTTCCCATACATCTTAGAACAATGTAGATATAAATTTTTTTATCCATACATCTTAGAACAGTATGGATATAAATTTTTTATCCATACATCTTAGAACAGTATGGATATAAATTTTTTATCCATACATCTTAGAACAATATGGATATAAATTTTTTATCCATACACCTTAGGACAGTGTAGATATAAATTTTTTATCCATACACCTTAGGACAGTATAGATATGTTTTTTTTATCCATGCGCCTTAGAACAGTGTAGATATAAGTTATTTATCCATGCACTTTAGGACAGTGTAGATATAATGTTTGACAAAATGAAAATATTCAAAGCTGAGCGGTTCCTGAAAACAATACGTTTGGAAATTGGCGTAACTCATGAGAGATTCTACTGCCAAGAGTGGTTGGTTTGAGAAACTTCCATCACTAAAAATATTTTTAAAAAATCAAGGAAAAAAAAGGTTGATAACTCAAACTTTTCTTGTATGTAGACTGGATTATATCACCTTGCTACACTAGTATTTCACTGCCATAATAGCAACTCACAGCAAACCTTGTTAAAATAATATGGGGTATAGGCGGCTCTGTGGGGAAGTAGGCTTTGTACTTTTTGTGCTTGGCACACTGCACTCTATGTAGACAGTTACCAGGAGAGTTAGTGCAGATAAAGGGGGGGGGTGGGGGGGGGGGGCGAAGTTTCATGATAATGCTCTCATTATCACCCGTAACAAGATCTGGCTGACAATATGAAGACCGTGACCATGGACAACATCCAACTATGTGAGATTTTACCGCACCATCAGCCCAATAAGCCACCCCAGTAAGGTCATGTTGAAGATGGTGCTGAACAGACCGAAACCACAGGAAGAGAAGATCATTGCTGAAGAGCAGGCAAGCTTTAGAGAAGAACGCAGCACGAAAGAACATATCTTCAACCCCAGGATACTGGGCGAGAGGTATCTCCAACACCAGCAAAGCATGTACCACGACTTTGTAGATTTTTATAAAAGCTTGTGCAGAGTGTGGGACGCACCCTATGTACATACAACTTCAATACCAACCTGATCAACGCCATACAACTATTATGACAAAGTCTCCGGCTCAGTCTGCCTTCACGGCAGCGTAGGGGACTGGTTTAGGGCACGGCTGTTTGCTTTCTCTTACCCACTCCAACATTTTCTTAGAAAGATTGATGACTGGAGAACTAGGAGACCACATTGGAACAGTCATTATCGGAGGCATGAGATCCACAAAGCTGTGTTTTGTTGATGAAAATGACAACTAGCAGGAAAAGAACAGAAATCCGCTAAATTGCCCACAACCTCAGCGGCTTACGGTATGGAGATGAGCGCCGAGAAAACCAAGATGGTGAATAACAGCACCGGTGACACCAAGCAGGCCTCCAAGTCAGTGGCGAGCAACTTAAGACCGTCAACAAATTCAAATATCTTGGATCAGTTGTCTCAGACGAAGGATCAAGACCAGAAATTCTATCCAGAATTGCGTAAACAACAGCAGCAATGACAACACTGAGTCTCTATGGAATAATATCACACCCAGCTCGAAGATCAGACTGATGCGCTCACTGGTCATCTCAATATTGTGTACGGCCTGAGAGGCGTGGGCACTGACAGTTGAACTAGAGAGAAGGCTCCAGGCACAACTGGGGATGAAGTGTTAGCCCAGATTCCTTGGCATCTCATACAAAGACCACATCACAGATGATCAGGTTTGTGACAGAATCGCACATGCAGTCGGGTCAATGAAGATTATCTGACCACAGTGAAGAGATGGAAATTAATATGATATGAGCATGTCAAAAGATCCACAGGACTTGCTAAAGCAATCCTACAAAGGACTGTACAAGGAAAGACAGGGAGAGGAGAACAAAGAAAGAGATGGGAGGACAACATCACAGAGTGACAGGCATGGCATTGAGTGACAATGTCAGTAGGACGGAGGACAGAGAGAAATGGCGTGAGCTGGTTCTCAGATGAAGTGATGACCCTACAGTCGTCGGACCTTGGGATATTCATCGATTGATTCAATGATTGATTCTTTGTCAACTAGAAAAAATTCCTAGGATTTTGGAAATATTTCAGGAACAAGATATAAATCCTTTCTTCAAGAATCTGTGTAATATCTCGCTGGTTATTCCTCTGAAAACTACATGTATGTCTTTCTTACAAAAGTTCAAGATGATTTCAAGACTAATGATTATATTGTTTGATTATTTTGTTTGTTTCTGTTGCTTTGTTTTTTTTTTTTGTATGTTTTTGTTTCTGTATTTGTTTTTTTTTTTTAGTTTGTGTTAGTTTTATTTTTGTGTGGTTAATGTGGAATGAAAGGATTTCTTGTCTACCAAAAGTTACGGTTCAAATCGCTGAATCTTGTTCCAACTCTTCAGCTCAAGGCGCCATGTTCGGTTGGTGTAGAAGTGAGGACAAAACATTACAAAATGGCAACGTGAAAGGCCTGGCAGTCTTACTCACTAACGGCGATTTCTAAAATATCTTTTTTTATTATCCAATATAACTTGACCACAGTTTGTCTTGATAAAATCACCCGCATCCCCTTCCTTTGTTCAACGTTAACTTCATTTAGAGTTAGATCGACCTGAAAGACTAGGCACGTGCACGTACGATTTAACTAACTGAGTTTCATCCCCACTCTAGCAGTCATGATTGTTCAACATGCATCGCCATCTCTTCTTATTTTTGTCACTCTGATTAACTTTCCTCAAATTATTGCTTATTTTACAGTCTTAGGTGATATCAGAAAAGTCTAGGGTAGAAAGGGAAAAATAATTTGAGTCCTTTCGCAGTTTTGCGGTTATGTTTGACAATAATACCATCGCAGGAGAAAAGAGCGGTAAGTTGTATTAACACTTTCAGGCATTAAAAAACCGCTGCTGTCAACTCTAGTTCTAAACAGATCGAAAAAAAACATCATCCCGTAATATCTCTCTTGGGACAACCTCCATTTTTTTTCAAAATCAGAATCTCGATTTGTGTGTCCTTGGAGAGATTCAACTCTGTTTGCTAGATTATAAAATTACCATACAGATGGACATTACCTAGATCTAGCAGCTTCATGGTTTTATGGACGCTATATTTCTTCACGTGAAGGCTCAGACCTTTTTTCCTCTCTTCTTTATCTCCACTGCAATCATTCGGCTCCCTAAAAGGGCCATAACTCCCGCGGGCAACATTGTCCTGTAGTGGGATGCTCTGCCGATGTCTAGCTCCAGCCTTATTATTTCGGTATTTTATTAACTCCTTTATTGAGTTTACATTCTCTCTCTCTCTCTCTCTCTCTCTCTCTCTCTCTCTCTCTCTCTCTCTCTCTCTCTCTCTCTCTCTCTCTCTCTCTCTTTCTCTATCTATCTATCTATCTATCTATCTATCTATCTCTCTATCTCTGTCTCTGTCTCTTTCTCTCTTAGATCTATCTATCTTTTTATCTCTATCTCTCCATATATCTTTTTATGCACCGTATCTATTTTATGTAACTCTTCGTCTTCTTCTACCTTGCAATCTTCAAGTTTTCCAGCTCTAAGTTAAAGCTCTTCGGCTCTTGTTTCCAGTTCCTGCTGTTATCCATTTCTCTCTCCTCGCATCGCCCATAACCATCCAGTTACTGCTGTTATCCATTTCTCTCTCCTCGTACCGCCCATAACCATCCAGTTACTGCTGTTATCCATTTCTCTCTCCTCGTACCGCCCATAACCATCCAGTTCCTGCTGTTATCCATTTCTCTCTCCTCGCATCGCCCATAACCATCCAGAATTCTCAACAGTATGGGAGAGAAACCGTCCGTGCAGAACTCGATCTTTACCTATCTCGCATCTCTCTTTCTCGCTCTCTGCCTTTCTCTCTGTCTCTGTCTGTCTGTCTGTCTCCCTCCCTCTCTATCTGCCTGTCTCCCTCCCTCCCTCTCTATCTGTCTCTGTCTGTCTCTATTCCCTCTACTTCTCTTCATTTCCCTTTCATCTCTCATTCCATTTCTCTCTTTCTTTCCAGAATCTTTTCCTTTGCATGCTAATATTTCTCTCGTTATTTCTGTCTCTCCTTCTGTCTCTGTCTCTCTCCCTCTCTCTCCCAAACCTCTTCTTCGTCTTTGTCTTTCGTGTCCTCTTTAATGATTTTAAAAACAGTAAAATACATATTATACAGATGAATATTAAGAATCTTCCAAACAATAATGTGCTGACAATATCTATGATCTTGAGAAAGATTGATGGCGCAGATCATGTGAATGTGGCTGTTTCAAACATTCCACCACATCATGAGGCCGGAACGCGTGTGTGGGGAGTGAGAATAATCTTGCACTGGCTGGACCCAGTGAACTTTTACTAAAGACCTGCGGGGAGATAACCGAGTGCGAACAATTTCAATATCCAGCTTCTATTATAACACAAATGGCTTTTAATACTAAAAACATACATCTGTTAGAAGATCAATGAACTGCTCATATTTTTTATGAATAAAAATTATGTTACTAATTCTCATTTAACATTTTGCATGTTTGACAAAAAAAAAAAAAAAAAAAAAAAATGAAACGAACAAACTTTTCTTTTTTAACCTAAAAAAAGTTATAATTCATTTTTCGTCAGTTATGCCAGAGAGGTGAAATAGATTTATTTAAAGATTGAAATTCGAGCCAGAAATTATCCCGGTGCTGTATCACGGAGGCTTCTCTACAGATTGATTTTCTTGACGCTTTTTTATGGCTTTTTTGTGAGAGAGCTGGCACCGTTTCCAAAGATCTCCGACCAAACGGAATTGTCTAAAGTGGCCCCACGGTCAGAACCAGACACTCAAGTTACTGGAGCAATAATAGTTGTATTTTGTGTAGACATCGCAAGACGCAGTTCGGCAGATTTGGAAGGGAAAACAGAGTTGAAAAGTGCGAAACAGTTGTAACAGTGCGAATCATATGAAAATTTTGAACGTTTTTAAATTTTTTATGCCGAACTGTAGACAAAATATGCTAATGGTTTTGTTTCTTACAAACTAATTAGGTGTTGCCAGAGTTGATAAAAAGTTAAACTTAATATCTTTTAACTAGTAAAGTAGTAATGGCTCACCGTGAAGGCTGGAGAAATAAAATGATGAATAATTTTACCGCGTATTTGATGTGTTTTCTTTCCAACTGAACTTCAATAGGGGAAATCGACTCATTCTGCATCATCCAAATCTATTTTAAATGTAAGAAGACTTGCGATTACCGCATACAGTGCATAATAGTGCATTGTCTTTCAGCAAACCAAGGCTGCGCATATATTTAATCCTACATAATAATGAACTTTAAAAAAAGATCTATAAATAGTTTTGGATTCTACATAATAAACCAAATATTTTTATCCGTATAAATTATGCCCCTTGCTCTAGCTTGTAAAGTTTTCTCATTTCTCTGCCCTTCTTAGATTCACTCGCCCGAGATTTGTGGGGATGCTTCGTGTACACGGTGGATACCATCCAACCAAGAGCAGGGCTTGTGGAGTGAGATCCTACCCTATGGACTAGATAGCCTTAGCAAGGGTTGGATTCACTCGCCCGAGATTTGTGGGGATGCTTCATGTACACGGTGGATACCATCCAACCAAGAGCAGGGCTTGTGGAGTGAGATCCTACCCTATGGACTAGATAGCCTTAGCAAGGGTTGGATTCACTCGCCCGAGATTTGTGGGGATGCTTCATGTACACGGTGGATACCATCCAACCAAGAGCAGGGCTTGTGGAGTGAGATCCTACCCTATGGACTAGATAGCCTTAGCAAGGGTTGGATTCACTCGCCCGAGATTTGTGGGGATGCTTCGTGTACACGGTGGATACCATCCAACCAAGAGCAGGGCTTGTGGAGTGAGATCCTACCCTATGGACTAGATAGCCTTAGCAAGGGTTGGATTCACTCGCCCGAGATTTGTGGGGATGCTTCGTGTACACGGTGGATACCATCCAACCAAGAGCAGGGCTTGTGGAGTGAGATCCTACCCTATGGACTAGATAGCCTTAGCAAGGGTTGGATTCACTCGCCCGAGATTTGTGGGGATGCTTCGTGTACACGGTGGATACCATCCAACCAAGAGCAGGGCTTGTGGAGTGAGATCCTACCCTATGGACTAGATAGCCTTAGCAAGGGTTGGATTCACTCGCCCGAGATTTGTGGGGATGCTTCGTGTACACGGTGGATACCATCCAACCAAGAGCAGGGTTTGTAGAGTGAGATCGAACCCTATGGACTAGATAGCCTTAGCAAGGGTTGGATTCACTCGCCCGAGATTTGTGGGGATGCTTCGTGTACACGGTGGATACCATCCAACCAAGAGCAGGGCTTGTGGAGTGAGATCCTACCCTATGGACTAGATAGCCTTAGCAAGGGTTGGATTTACTCGCCCGAGATTTGTGGGGATGCTTCGTGTACACGGTGGATACCATCCAACCAAGAGCAGGGTTTGTAGAGTGAGATCCTACCCTATGGACTAGATAGCCTTAGCAAGGGTTGGATTTACTCGCCCGAGATTTGTGGGGATGCTTCGTGTACACGGTGGATACCATCCAACCAAGAGCAGGGTTTGTAGAGTGAGATCCTACCCTATGGACTAGATAGCCTCAGCAAGGGTTGGATTTACTCGCCCGAGATTTGTGGGGATGCTTCGTGTACACGGTGGATACCATCCAACCAAGAGCAGGGTTTGTGGAGTGAGATCCTACCCTATGGACTAGATAGCCTTAGCAAGGGTTGGATTTACTCGCCCGAGATTTGTGGGGATGCTTCGTGTACACGGTGGATACCATCCAACCAAGAGCAGGGTTTGTAGAGTGAGATCGAACCCTATGGACTAGATAGCCTTAGCAAGGGTTGGATTCACTCGCCCGAGATTTGTGGGGATGCTTCGTGTACACGGTGGATACCATCCAACCAAGAGCAGGGTTTGTAGAGTGAGATCGAACCCTATGGACTAGATAGCCTTAGCAAGGGTTGGATTTACTCGCCCGAGATTTGTGGGGATGCTTCGTGTACACGGTGGATACCATCCAACCAAGAGCAGGGTTTGTAGAGTGAGATCCTACCCTATGGACTAGATAGCCTTAGCAAGGGTTGGATTTACTCGCCCGAGATTTGTGGGGATGCTTCGTGTACACGGTGGATACCATCCAACCAAGAGCAGGGTTTGTAGAGTGAGATCCTACCCTATGGACTAGATAGCCTTAGCAAGGGTTGGATTTACTCGCCCGAGATTTGTGGGGATGCTTCGTGTACACGGTGGATACCATCCAACCAAGAGCAGGGTTTGTAGAGTGAGATCCTACCCTATGGACTAGATAGCCTTAGCAAGGGTTGGATTCACTCGCCCGAGATTTCTGAGGATCCTTCGTGTACACGGTGGATATCATCCAACCAAGAGCAGGGTTTGTAGAGTGAGATCCTACCCTATGGACTAGATAGCCTTAGCAAGGGTTGGATTTACTCGCCCGAGATTTGTGGGGATGCTTCATGTACACGGTGGATACCATCCAACCAAGAGCAGGGTTTGTAGAGTGAGATCCTACCCTATGGACTAGATAGCCTTAGCAAGGGTTGGATTTACTCGCCCGAGATTTGTGGGGATGCTTCATGTACACGGTGGATACCATCCAACCAAGAGCAGGGTTTGTAGAGTGAGATCCTACCCTATGGACTAGATAGCCTTAGCAAGGGTTGGATTTACTCGCCCGAGATTTGTGGGGATGCTTCATGTACACGGTGGATACCATCCAACCAAGAGCAGGGTTTGTAGAGTGAGATCCTACCCTATGGACTAGATAGCCTTAGCAAGGGTTGGATTTACTCGCCCGAGATTTGTGGGGATGCTTCATGTACACGGTGGATACCATCCAACCAAGAGCAGGGTTTGTAGAGTGAGATCCTACCCTATGGACTAGATAGCCTTAGCAAGGGTTGGATTTACTCGCCCGAGATTTGTGGGGATGCTTCGTGTACACGGTGGATATCATCCAACCAAGAGCAGGGTTTGTAGAGTGAGATCCTACCCTATGGACTAGATAGCCTTAGCAAGGGTTGGATTTACTCGCCCGAGATTTGTGGGGATGCTTCATGTACACGGTGGATACCATCCAACCAAGAGCAGGGTTTGTAGAGTGAGATCCTACCCTATGGACTAGATAGCCTTAGCAAGGGTTGGATTTACTCGCCCGAGATTTGTGGGGATGCTTCGTGTACACGGTGGATACCATTCAACCAAGAGCAGGGTTTGTAGAGTGAGATCCTACCCTATGGACTAGATAGCCTTAGCAAGGGTTGGATTTACTCGCCCGAGATTTGTGGGGATGCTTCGTGTACACGGTGGATACCATCCAACCAAGAGCAGGGCTTGTAGAGTGAGATCCTACCCTATGGACTAGATAGCCTTAGCAAGGGTTTGATTCACTCGCCCGAGATTTCTGAGGATGCTTCGTGTACACGGTGGATACCATCCAACCAAGAGCAGGGTTTGTAGAGTGAGATCCTACCCTATGGACTAGACAGCCTTAGCAAGGGTTGGATCGTGTGAACCCCTTCTCGCCAACCTGGCTCATCTTGCCTGGAAAAGTTTAGTGTAAGTTAGAGGCGGCCTGCCTCATTGAGGGGAGACAAAGTATTCGGTTATGAGAAGAGAGAAATTCAGCTCTTAAGCAGAGGGAGGCTGGAGAGTTTTATTTAGTTCCGAAATCAGGTTTCACGCTATGAGGTTATCATTGAGAAAATTGTAGATTAGGAAAACCAAACTCATTTGGTATGATCTAAAAATGAAGTTTAAGCTATGGCAATAGTTGGATAACGAACTCCGTTTAGAAAAAAAGAGAGAAGTGACAGCACTATAAATACTCAACGTCATATTTTTTAGGACAAGGAAAAAGTGAAAAAAAAAAGAGAAAAAATTCGTTAAGATCCTTCTCTGTTATGTGAAAATAAAACTTCCATTGAAAAAAAATGATAAATGGCATTTATAATAGTTATTGAAAAAAAACTGAACCAACTTCTTTTTACCGCAATCGCATTTTCTCATTTTCAAGAAAAAAGCTGATTTGAATAACAATAAATAAATAAAAAAATAAATAAATTTTAAAAAATGCATGACTAAACTAAACGACTCAGATGTTGAATTTCTTTGCCAAAGTAAAAAAAAAAATCAATAAAAAAACAACCTTAAGAACTCTTTTCTAATGGAAATGCCATTCCGCTTTGTTATACCTTGGCACCAAAAACTTTGTTGAGAATAAAATGTAATTGGATGTAACACGGCAGTATTTACAATGCAAATTGGCAATACGAAGCTAGGGTGAAGAATATAAAAATTCAACATCCCTAGATGTTCCATTTTGATACGATTTTCATGCTGAAGCCGCTAGACTCGGTCTAAAGCTTGCTGGCCCCCAAGTTCTCGCTTGTACGTGTCAAGGATTTTGAGGAGCTCCCAGGGAGTGAGGGCTGCTGCCCCCACGCAGTGGCTGTGTTTGTGGCCCAGGGACCCGGAAGAGCTGCTCGTGTACCAGGCGGAATCTTCCTATTACAAGTCATGAGCAGAGCTCGGCTAGGGCTGCATAAGCTTGTGAAAGGAGGGGCGTGCAGGCTTTTTACATGTCCTTAAAGATATAATTATCTTTATATCTATTCATGTAATTACCTATCAAAATGTATTTATTATATATTATATCATAAATAAATTTTCCTATCTAAATAATCTATCGATTTATTCTTTTATCCGCAACAATATATTTCTTTACCTGTCTCTGTATGTATATTGTGTAAAGACATAAATTACTATCTTGTTTCTCTCTCTCTCTCTCTCTCTCTCTCTCTCTCTCTCTCTCTCTCTCTCTCTCTCTCTCTCTCTCCCTCTCTCTCTCATTATTTTTGTCCCGCTATTCTTTTATTCTTTTTCTCGTCATCTTACATTTTTCTTATCGGATTCTTTTCTTTTTTTTTTCCTTTGTTCTTTTTTTTTTTTTCATGTTTTACATTTACACAAGCATGTTGGAAAGAAAGCAGATGCGCAGTAAGTACTTTTCAACTCGATCAATATTGGAATGCACAGGTTCGATCACTACGACTAGCATAAGTAAGGTTAGGAGAGTGCGCTATAACTGAGCCACACAAAATTGTTTATTTCTCCCCACCCTGTCAGCTTTTCTGAAAACAAAATAAAGCAAAAATAGAACCTAAATCAAGAAAAGGAAAAAAAATCGATCGATTAATTAGAAATATCTTACATTATGACATCACTATCTACAGATTGAGGGGGCAAAGGGAAAAAAGGAACAACAACAACACTAACAACAACAACAACAACAACACTAACAACAACACTAACATCCTGTATGTCCCTTCTGTTTGTAGTCATCACCGCTAATAACTTCCCTTGACAAAGCATCGTCCAAACAACTCTGTCGCAGTGACAACCGATTAGATTGTCTCCCCTTAAAACTGGAGCCTTCAACTCCTGTGTTATCTTGTTGGGTCCCTCTTCTGTTCTACAGCCCTGTTGATCTTAGAAAAAAATTTTTAAAAAATTCCGAAATTACCCTGACTTTTACAAAACGATTGGAAATGTCCCAGATGCCATTTTACATAATCGACTTGATCCGGGACATCCTAGCTGTGATGAGAATCGAATTGTCGTTCACGTCCAGGAACATTTGAATGTCAAGCAAACTTTGAATTCGGTTAAAATAAGGGACTAAATTGCGGTATATAGAGTAGGGCATTTTGAATAATGCTCCAAAAAGGTTTAATTCATTCAGTACTTTTTAGGTTAACTTTGAAATGAATTTTAATGAAGGTTTTTTTTATACGCTCCCTGTAAACTATGTAACTTAGGTTTCAATATCTCCTTCATAAACAATTCAGAATTTTGTGGGTTGTCTGAGACTTGAGTTTCTCCGCTGGTAGGAGTTGAGTGACAGACGTGTGCAGAACAGACTAACGTCGTGTCAGGAATCTGTGCCCGTAGTTAGGATTAAACAAAAAAAAAAAAAAAAACAGTCTTGAGACCAGGCTTCGATCGGTTGTTTGGAACCTAACAATATGGAAGCTCTACATGCGTCATATCTTAGTAGTATATGCAGCCTTTGAGTCAGCAATATTCATTTTTAACTCATATTGTAACAGAGAATATATTTATAACTTTTGCTGTTAAACCCTCTGAAAAAGGGCGATGATATGGACAACAACTTCAACATCCTCAATATCTGTAGATCGTCAAGTGTTAAATCTCAATAGTTAAGATTCGCAACAAGGCATACTGGTCTACAGAAATTCAATTCAAGTCATTTCCGTTACTAAAGTTGCTTAATTCGTCTAAGTTAAGATTACCCTGCAAAGTACCCAAATTACACTTGTGTTAAAATTCGTATTTTCCTTTTTCGCATCTCTCAGTAGATGTAAGTGATGTAAAATCCTACCTGGTCCCGATTTAGCTCTGGCAATAGAGGAACATATTTGAGAACCAGTTCTACCTCTGATTTGACAGCTTGATGCAGAGGAATGTCCGCGAAGTTATTATTTTCTTTAAAAAAAAGCTATTAGACTATGAGCTCTATTCAATTTTTTTTTTTCGGAAAACTTTTGTTGGTCTTCGGAAAGTCGTACAAAAAAAATTTATTAGCATCAGCTTAGATTAGCGTTTCTGAAAATATTAAATATCGTGACATTCAGAAATTGTGCCAAGGCTAAAACTTAAGCGATACTTTTTGATTAATGCCTTGTATCTGTATCCCTTTTTCATGTTGTTTGGTTTTCCTTGTAACTCATTATGTCAGGCCAGAGAGATTCACAGAAAAGTTCGGGAGCTAATAGCATTAGTGTTTATGTTCTGTGAATATAGACAAAGACAAGGAAAAACAGAAGAGTTTAATTGTTTACTATTTACTATGAAGCATGCACATTTTCTGGTTTTAATGTTGAGGTTATAATTTAAATGAGGAAATTCACGTTACTTATATTTTAAATCAGTAGAGGATGGGCACATAGGCTGTACGTGTAGTAAACGCTTTTCTAACTGGCGAATCATGGCATAGAGATTTGAAACTAGTAACTTGTGGTTCGATGATTTATTGTTTGTTGTGATTGGCATTGGTCTCGGATAGTTTAATCATTCATGCTATATATGGAAGAATGCTTCCTGATAGTCTGTAGTTTTAGTGCAATTTGTATGTACGTCGGCGTGGACCCTGGCGTCTTTAGGTTTTAAGGTTTAGTGAAAGCAGCGTTGGGTGCAGTAATATGCAGTTGAATTTTTAATTAAACATGGGATGGAAAACTCGATTTGTAGGGCTTGCGTTATAATTATCATTAATATTATTATTATTATTATTATTATTATTATTATTATTATTATTATTATTATTATTATTATTATTATTATTATCATCATCAATATTATTATACTATTATTATCATTATCATTATTTTGAATAACTGTAACTATGTGTTAATATTGATAATTTCTCATTACAAGTTATGATTATTGATAGTAAGAAACTTCTGATGTTCTTGAGATTTGAGTGTCAAAATGGAAAAAAAATATTTTTTTGTCTTTTTATGGCTCATGTATAAATTATATTTGATAATTTGGAGCTTTATGACTTATGGCTGTATTAAGCCTGTGATTTCTAAGATAGGTCTAAAGCTATAACAAAAAATTTGCTCAAAATTTTTACCTTTTTTTTTCAACCATGGACTGGTATAGTTATTAAGACCAGACAGGATAAAGTTCGCCGGGGTGTTTTTTGACACATCTTTCGTTACGGACTGTTACAAAAAGTTAAAACCATAACTGGATCGCAGTAACAGTGCCAGCAATAAATCCTAAACTAAAATCTCACGTGGCCAGCATCTAGCTCACTTGCGTGTATTCGAGTCATACGGTGAAAAGCTTACAGTAAAGGATGCATAAAAAAAAACTCAAAGAAAGTAATTAGACTTACGTGGGAAGCGAAGGAGACGAAACCTCGGCGCTATCCAATCAGCAAGAGGAAAACGTGGCGTTGGAATTTTCTTTGATGATTTTGTCGTTAAGATGGCGGGGCTATCACGCACGCCTCTCTTCTCATCACTAGAGAGACTGGGAAGATGGCACTTTGCTCAGGTGCTCCTTTGATCTTCAGTTTTATCAGTTCGCGTGTCCTCAAATCAGAGCATTAATCTTAGAGAAACTTTATCTTCAATGAACAAGTCTTCGACCTTCATTTATCACTTTCTGAAAGTCAGAGTTTGCTTTTCAAGTAGAAAAAAAAATTAAATGTGGTGAAAGGAGATGCAGGAAGAACAAGTTGTCTCAACGGATAATTCTAAGAGATTGCACTAACTAACAAACTGCTCTAGGGTGGGTGTGGTGTAATTAAAAAATTATCACAAATTTTCTCTCGAGGTTGCTGAATTCAGTACAAACTGAACTCCAGGCCAGACAGATGGCTCTTAAGCAGACGATGGTTTCCGAAGATAAACTAACATACTGAGCTCATCCTGTGGGCTATTAAAACCTTATCTAAAATAGAATTGCGTCTTTAATCTTTTCATGCGTCATACATAATTCCTATCTGTATCTCCATTAAGAATCATATGTGTGCCTAACGCCAGGGGACATTTGACTTCATCCCCGTATTTACAATAACTGTAGACCAATTAGTGATCATAGATCATTATGATTTGGATAAACTTCAGATTTTCATAAAGATCTTTTTAAATGTAAAAAAATCTTGCTTTTTTAATTAAAAATTGTTTTCCATATCAGCGAATCCTGGGCTAAAACAAAGATAGAATGAATTCGATATTAAACCTTTTCTTTTCTCACAAGTATACCAGAACGAACAGAATATTATGTCCTGCTGGCTGGAGAATCAACCATCGGCCGAGCGCGAGGCACCAGGGCTAGCGGTGCTCTCTCTCTCTCTCTCTCTCTCTCTCTCTCTCTCTCTCTCTCTCTCTCTCTCTCTCTCTCTCTCTCTCTCTCTCTCTCTGTCCGTCCAGCTGCTGCTGCGCTGAGTGATGACTCGCTCTCACCAGGCTGGACGTCAACCTTCCGGTACTGACTGCCTGGACTGCTCGAGCATCTGTCTCAGCCCAGAGTGAGGTCCCACCCCCGCACCTCCTGTCTCCTCCCTCACGGAACGTCTCGGCCGCTCTCACCACCGCTCACGGAGACACATTCTCCTCTTGTGCTTCTCTCTGTCAAGTCTAAGTGGCATTCCCTTGTGATGGCGTATTTAAGAAGAAGAAGAAAGTACATTTCTTGCTGTTATTGTAAAATTAACACATGTTTTTCTCTTTCTTTTTTGCACTTTCACCTGTGCGGCAACTTAAATGAAATCTGCGCTCTAATGTCTGCCACACATTAGATCTTTCCTAACTTTACAATGAAATCAAAAAGGCGTTCATCCAATTCAAACAAAAGCCACTAACAGCCTTTCTCATCCTCTCGAGTTTTCTTCCCCCTTTTCACGCCTTTAATTAGTTATAGATTAAAGATTTGTGAGAGCGCTTTTTATTTTTCTATCAAGTTTGATCATTGTGTATCCTACGTTATTGGTTGTGACAGCATTGTTCACTTTTTATCAAGTCTGATCACTGTGTATCCCTAGATTAAAGCTTGCAAGTGCGCTAATCATTGTCTATAAAGTCTGATCACTGTGTATCCCTAGATTAGTACAGCTTGTGACAGCGCTAATCACTTTCTATAAAGTCTGATCACTGTGTATCCCTAGACTAAAGCTTGTGAGTGCGCTAATCACTTTCTGTAAAGTCTGATCACTGAGTGTCCCTAGACTAAAGCTTGTGACAGCGCTAATCACTTTCTATAAAGTCTGATCACTGTGTATCCCTAGACTAAAGTTTGTGAGTGCGCTAATCACTTTCTATAAAGTCTGATCACTGTGTATCCCTAGATTAAAGCTTGTGAGTGCGCTAATCACTTTCTGTAAAGTCTGATCACTGAGTGTCCCTAGACTAAAGTTTGTGAGTGCGCTAATCACTTTCTATAAAGTCTGATCACTGTGTATCCCTAGACTAAAGTTTGTGAGTGCGCTAATCACTTTCTATAAAGTCTGATCACTGTGTATCCCTAGATTAAAGCTTGTGAGTGCGCTAATCACTTTCTATAAAGTCTGATCACTGAGTATCCCTAGACTAAAGTTTGTGAGTGCGCTAATCACTTTCTATAAAGTCTGATCATTGTGTATCCCTAGATTAAAGCTTATGAGTGCGCTAATCACTTTCTATAAAGTCTGATCACTGTGTATCCCTAGATTAGTACAGCTTGTGACAGCGCTAATCACTTTCTATAAAGTCTGATCACTGTGCATCCCTAGATTAGTACAGCTTGTGACAGCGCTAATCACTTTCTATAAAGTCTGATCACTGAGTGTCCCTAGACTAAAGCTTGTGAGTGCGCTAATCACTTTCTATAAAGTCTGATCACTGAGTGTCCCTAGACTAAAGCTTGTGAGTGCGCTAATCACTTTCTATAAAGTCTGATCACTGTGTATCCCTAGACTAAAGTTTGTGAGTGCGCTAATCACTTTCTATAAAGTCTGATCACTGAGTGTCCCTAGATTGGTACAGCTTGTGACAGCGCTAATCACTTTCTATAAAGTCTGATCACTGAGTGTCCC
This sequence comes from Elysia crispata, assembly GCA_033675545.1. Taxonomy (NCBI): domain Eukaryota; kingdom Metazoa; phylum Mollusca; class Gastropoda; family Plakobranchidae; genus Elysia; species Elysia crispata. Next base: position 205,766 of record JAWDGP010006108.1, read on the forward strand.
TAGACTAAAGTTTGTGAGTGCGCTAATCATTTTCTATAAAGTCTAATCACTGTGTATCCCTAGATTAAAGCTTGTGACAGCGCTAATCACTTTCTATAAAGTCTGATCACTGTGTATCCCTAGATTAGTACAGGATGAGACAGCGCTAATCACTTTCTATAAAGTCTGATCACTGTGTATCCCTAGAATAAAGCTTGTGAGTGCGCTAATCACTTTCTGTAAAGTCTGATCACTGAGTGTCCCTAGACTAAAGCTTGTGACAGCGCTAATCACTTTCTATAAAGTCTGATCACTGTGTATCCCTAGATTAAAGTTTGTGAGTGCGCTAATCACTTTCTATAAAGTCTGATCACTGAGTGTCCCTAGACTAAAGTTTGTGAGTGCGCTAATCACTTTCTATAAAGTCTGATCACTGAGTGTCCCTAGATTAAAGTTTGTGAGTGCGCTAATCACTTTCTATAAAGTCTGATCACTGAGTGTCCCTAGATTAAAGTTTGTGAGTGCGCTAATCACTTTCTATAAAGTCTGATCACTGAGCGTCCCTAGATTAAAGTTTGTGAGTGCGCTAATCACTTTCTATAAAGTCTGATCACTGTGTATCCCTAGATTAAAGTTTGTGAGTGCGCTAATCACTTTCTATAAAGTCTGATCACTGTGTATCCCTAGATTAAAGTTTGTGAGTGCGCTAATCACTTTCTATAAAGTCTGATCACTGAGTGTCCCTAGACTAAAGTTTGTGAGTGCGCTAATCACTTTCTATAAAGTCTGATCACTGAGTGTCCCTAGATTAGTACAGGATGTGACAGCGCGGTTCACTTTCTATAAAGTCTGACGATTGAATTCACTTTCTATCAAGTCTGATGATTGTCTGCCTGTGACCGTCCCGAAGTTGTCAGGACGGGTGTCACCCGCTGCTCTGGTCTCCACACTGACAGACGGTCGCCACAGGTTGAGGCCTGTCACACGCCGCTATAGGAACTACAGGGTGATCATCTGTCTCAGCGCGGGTAGCAGCAACAGATTGACTGGCCTTCTTAGTGGTTTTGGTGGTGGTGGTTGTAGATGTGTAGTTGGTGGGGTTTTTGTTTCTGTGTTTGGATTTATCTTTTAGTAGATGTTCTTCTTGTTTAAACATTAAGCAAACTGTAGTTTTACTCCTCCCCCTTCAAATGGTGCTTGTATAAAATTAATAAAGAATATTTCTACCTTCTTTTTCAGTTGTTGATGTACAGTATGCCACTGTTGATGTTGTTTGAGTTGTGGCTGCTGTTGTGATTCATCTTTCAGTGTTATATTTTATACCGCAGCTGCTAGCGTTTAGATTGATATCATTGTTGTTTTCAATGTTTGTTACATTAAAAAAATGTGATTATCCTTGTGAAGTTCTATTGCTATTGCTCTTGACAATGATATGGCAACGTCCCAAATGTTTTTGTAAACAAGAATATTCTTTTGTTACCACTTTGAACACTGTTCGTGGTGCTTCTCCTTATGTTTTTTCCTGCCGCTGTCGGGTTTTTCTTTTTTGTGGAACCAAAAACTAGTAGATTTGCCAATACAACCATACTATATTTTTTCTTAATGATTTAGTCTCTTTGTTGTCACTCCTGTCCCCTTTGTAAGCTGCTGCTAGAGTTGATTGATGTGTCATGGAAGCTCCAATAATAAGAAGTAGGATATAACCTTGAGAAAATTAAAAAAAAACACTCAATTTACAAAAACATCACATCTCTCTGAAGCGAAGAAACAAAAAGGCTCGGTGAGGAATCATCGACTGAGGATGAAAACTGCAAACGGGAAAAGTTAAGAGTCAGAAAATACGCACTTTTGTTAAAAGAAGAAAGTTCAGCCTCGTTTCGGAGCCCGTCATGCGCAGTGATATAAATCTCTGCCTTGACACGGAGTCAGCCCAATTTCTCTGCGCCCACAGTTTTTGATACGACCTCTGGGGGTCTTCAGATCGATTCCCACACAGAGCAGGTCTGACTCGCGCAACTGTTCCAGATTTCTAGATCTACATCACTCTGCGTCAAGGGATCTCAAATCAGGTCGAACCAACATAAAACTGGATGGTTTTCTCAGATTATCCAGTCGTATTAAACTCTAGCAGTGAGAGAAAACTAGCTATTTCAGGATACATGGATGCCGCAGCGTGGGGTTGCGGTCAAGATCTCGACCTGGACAGGAGAAGAAACTGAAGCTCTGAAACCCATCACAGGTCATGTGCACTAGATCGCAAGGATAAGCATTTCGTGTGTCCCATGAGACACACCTTTTATCCTGAGGGCACTGAACAAACCTTTTTTTTACCATCCCGTATCGATGCACTGAACAAACCTTTTTTTTTACCATCCCGTATTGATGCACTGAACAGACCTTTTTTGTACCATCCCGTATCAATGCACTGAACAGACCTTTTTTGTACCATCCCGTATTGATGCACTGAACAGACCTTTTTTGTACCATCCCGTATCAATGCACTGAACAGACCTTTTTTGTACCATCCCGTATCGATGCACTGAACAGACCTTTTTTGTACCAGCCCGTATCGATGCACTGAACAGACCTTTTTTGTACCATCCCGTATCAATGCACTGAACAGACCTTTTTTGTACCATCCCGTATCGATGCACTGAACAGACCTTTTTTGTACCATCCCGTATCGATGCACTGAACAGACCTTTTCTAACCATCCCGTATCGATATATTCTTTCAAATCTCTCGATATGCTCGAAGTTCCTGGTTTTCATCATTATTAACATTATTTTTTAATTTATATCTTATTGTTATCAATAGTTTTAATTTTCCACGATTTGATTACCCTCCCCTAGAACTTGGAAAGAAACACCGTAGAGAATCAAAGGCCAGAGGATTGAGTGTATTCACGTTAAATTCTTTGACCGAGCATTAAGAAAATGGCGGATCCGACAGCTCAACTTCATCCAATTAGATTTTCCGGCGTCATTCTCTGCCCTCTGCACACCTGCAGGTCACTAGATGCTTCGCCATGATGAAAGGGGGCAGACGTACCCAGTACTAAAAGGCCGGTCTATATGTACATTCTGGATCTTGTTGGAAAATAAAAAAAAACCCGAAAAAGTTGAACTTATCGATCTTGATTCTTACAAAAAAAAAAATAAAAAATCCCAAGAATATTCGCAAGATTTTTCCGTTGAACATTAAATCAGATTTTGAGGTCTTTTGTTCAGATTTTTTTTTTTTTTAGTTTCTTTTTTATCATGTTTTCAAACTGACGTACTATTAGATACAACGCAGGGAAAATCCAAAATAAATAACCATTAGGTTGCAAAAATATATTTACAGTAAATAAAACAAATAATTTATAATAGAATTCATACAGGAATATGGGTGAAAATAAAATTATCAATATCAGGGTGATGATGAATACATGCGGCCTATTTTGTTGACGCGCACTTACAGCACTTTACGTCATGTGAGATCAGCAGCTACCACATAGATGAGTCGTGGGTCACCTCGCAGTTGACGAGTTCAAATCAACTCCATGTACATGTATGTATCAGGTCTGTTGGAAACTTAAGAACCTTCACACTGTCACAACAAAACCATCGTCTCTGGGCATGGATATTGGAGACAGGAAGAGAGAAACAAGAAGGAACGTAACACTAAAGGAGAAATTACACGGTTCATCTCTAGTAGAAGTAGACGCAGAGAGTAAGCGGCGACCAGTATTAACGGTATTTATAATATAATTGAGGATAATATAATTAAAATTATTCAGTTATACTTATAGCCTTACTTGAGTTTCATTTTTGTCACCTGTATGTGGATCTATATGTCTTGTTTTCTGATCGGTCTTGTTTTATTTCGTATTTGATGAAGGTGTGGAGCCCAAAACTTATGTGTTGTGTATTGTTTTCTAAATTTTACTTTTAAAGAGCGGTACGATACCTTGCTAATATTTCTTTTTACCAAAGTATAACTACTACTACTACTACTACTACTACTCCTACTACATGTAGTACTTCTACTCCTATTACTTTAGCTACTACTACTCCTACTACATGTGGTACTTCTACTCCTATTACTTTAGCTACTTCTACTCCTACTACTATTGCCACTACATGTGCTACATCTACTCCTACTACTATTGCTACTACTATTCCTACTACTACATGTAATACTTCTACTCTTACTACTCCTACTCCATGTACTACTACTACTACTACTCTTACCACATGTACTACTTCTACTCCTACTACTATTACAACTACATGTAATAACTCTACTCCTATTACATGTAATGCTCCTACTCCTACTACTATTACAACTACATGTAATAACTCTACTCCTATTACATGTAATGCTCCTACTCCTACTACTATTGCCAGTACATGTAATAACTCTACTCCTATTACATGTAATACTCCTACTCCTACTACTATTGCTACTACATGTAATAACTCTACTCCTATTACATGTGCTACTTCTACTCCTACTACTATTGCTACTACTACTCCTACTACTACATGTACTACTTCTACGCCTACTATTGCTACTACATGTAATAACTCTACTCCTATTACATGTAATACTCCTACTCCTACTACTATTGCCAGTACATGTAATAACTCTACTCCTATTACATGTAATACTCCTACTCCTACTACTATTGCTACTACATGTAATAACTCTACTCCTATTACATGTAATACTCCTACTCCTACTACTATTGCTACTACATGTAATAACTCTACTCCTATTACATGTAATACTCCTACTCCTACTACTATTGATACTACATGTAATAACTCTACTCCTATTACATGTGCTACTTCTACTCCTACTACTATTGCTACTACTACTCCTACTACTACATGTACTACTTCTACGCCTACTATTACTACTACATGTAATAACTCTACTCCTATTACATGTAATACTCCTACTCCTACTACTATTGCCAGTACATGTAATAACTCTACTCCTATTACATGTAATACTCCTACTCCTACTACTATTGCCAGTACATGTAATAACTCTACTCCTATTACATGTAATACTCCTACTCCTACTACTATTGCCAGTACATGTAATAACTCTACTCCTATTACATGTAATACTCCTACTCCTACTACTATTGCCAGTACATGTAATAACTCTACTCCTATTACATGTAATACTCCTACTCCTACTACTATTACTACTACATGTAATAACTCTACTCCTATTACATGTAATACTCCTACTCCTACTACTATTGCCAGTACATGTAATACTCCTACTCCTACTACTATTGCTACTACATGTAATAACTCTACTCCTATTACATGTGCTACTTCTACTCCTACAACCATTGCTACTACTACTCCTAATACTACATGTACTACTTCTACTCCTACTACTATTGCTACTACATGTAATAACTCTACTCCTATTACATGTATTACTTCTACTACTACTACTATTGCTACTACATGTAATAACTCTACTCCTATTACATGTATTACTTCTACTACTACTACTATTGCTACTACATGTAATAACTCTACTCCTATTACATGTATTACTTCTACTCCTACTACTATTGCTACTACTACTCCTACTACATGTAATACTTCTGCTCCTACAACTATTGCTACTACATGTAGTACTTCTACTCCTACTACATGTACTACTTCTACTCCTCCTCCTCCTAAAAATACTGCTACTCCTAAACCTCCTACTACTATATACTGCTGCTGAAACTGTCATCATGTTCACCAACATAATTACTATTGCAGCTATCTGTAATGAAAACCCTATTTCTAAGAAAAAAACATTTACATGAAGACTACTTTCTTTGTAAGTTTTTTTCATCAGACATTGACTTTTCACCAAGCTTTACCTTTAGTTTAAAATAAGAAATATGTAAACAAGTCATCAGTATTAAAAAAAAAAAACAAAAAAAACCGCATACACAGATCTATGATATAACTCTGGGTTGTGAATTAAAATTTGATTTCAATTTAATGTTTTATAATATTGCTTTCATTCATTGGCCATTTCAGTTAAAGAAAAACATTTCCACCATATTAAAAAAAAAAATTCCAGCGCACAATTACATAATAACAAGGTTAAGATCAACTATGAAAAATACATGTACAATGTTTATAACAAGAAAAGAACACAGCATTGGAATAATTTAATTTGAACACAAATTTCAACTGTAGGAACAAATTGAAGTAAGCTGCATCAACCATGTATATTATAAAAATATCATTACTTTTATGCCACTAATATAATGTGATTAGAATCATCATTATCATCCCATGGTCTACCATCATTCTTTTAAAAAAAAATTCAAAATAGGACAAGCTCTCAGATTCATGATGCCATTGATTATTCAATAAACTCTCATCCTACAACTTTGCTTTATTTAAACTGAGTTGTTACCGTGATGTCATACAACATGATATCATTGATTATTCAATAAACTCTCATCCTACAACTTTGCTTTATTTCAACTGAGTTGTTACCGTGATGTCATACAACATGATATCATTGATTATTCAATAAACTCTCATTCTACAACTTTGCTTTACTTCAACTGACTTTTTAACCCTGATTTCATACAACTGAATAACAATAATTTTTAATCAACTGGTGAAAATGCGAGAAATATCAAGTTAGATGCACTTGAGGTTAAACTATATACAACGCATATGCCTTGTCTTTGTCATTTGTACAAGACCTGGACATTTTTGAGTCTCAGGAAAAATATTGAAAATGTTCACAGCTCTCATTAACAATTGTTGGAATTTATGAAATTCTTATACAAATATCAACTATCTCTCTCTGGAGATCTGATAAAGGGATCAGCTTGGATGTTAACCACGTGATTCATATCTACAATCTTATTTTTCATTCAGAATGTGTACCTATACCATCAAGCAAAATTGAATGTGAATAGCATTGTAAATTTATGTCGGCCTAGGAAGATGAAATTCACTTTAGCAACAAAGAAAACTTAACACTAGAAGAAGAATCAAATTCTAGATCTGTAAAGGAACGGATTTTGAAGTTCAAAGTTGGCACGTGTGCACTTTTCCAAACATAGTCCAATTGATTTGATCAAATATGGATCATTTGAGGTCTTGTGTTTTAATAATGAATTCATCTTCAATTTCCTGCCTATACAGTAATTGCTGTGAAAAGTCAATCCATATAAAAGGGCAGTTCACCATGATGCACAATTCTGTACTGTGAAACAAATTTCTGTCTACACAAATTTTAAACACAAACTGGCATGTTCAGTCTGTTTGAGCTCATGTCTTTGAATTAAGTTTGCTACTTTGTGTTTAATCAGATGAAACTATAGAGTTTTAGCTCAGCTCAAAATGCCTCTCAGTAATCACTGGTATAGACAAACCCTACTTTACAGAGTGATTTACTACCAACTTTGAAGGCACATAAAACGTCATAGATGTAAGTAGGCAAGGGGAGACTAATTTTGAAACATAAATAGTGTGCCCTTATCATCTTCCTAAAACAAGGCGCACAGGATATTGCCACTTAGTGCCTTGTGTTTATAGAGCACAAGACTTCATAACACTATAGATGGACTCAGCTAGATCAGTCTATTTCTTCTTATCTTGTATCTCTTTATTCAGTCAAACATTGGGAGCAGCAATACAAATACAAGCAAAGTTTTCGAATAAGATTCATAAGGAAAACTTAGAACACAAACAAAGTATTCAAAATGTCAAAGCTTTCTCTCCAAACAAATTTTTCTCAAAAAGCCCTAATTTCTATGATTAGACAATCAACATAAAATTTACCAAAACCTACTCACATAAATATTTAAAAATATCTCATGCAGCTGTAACATTCTTATTGCATGATTAAAAACACTGGAGGAACTTAAATATGGAATCATACTGTCACACTGGTTTGCATTCACAAGGAACTGCCTCCATGCCTGATATATGTAGTATGGTGTAGATTTTACCTATGTTCTTTTACATTCTAATTCCTCTTTATATGCTTCAGGTTTGATGAATCAAAGTTAAACTCCTCACAGCCACTATCCAAACAAAGCTTCCAGGGTGTTTGACTTCTCAAACTTTTTGTTTGATAAAGACAAGAGTGCAGTTTTGATACATTGTATTTCAGAGAAAAGTAGACATAAAATGCTAATGGCAGAAAAGAACTGTTTAAAAAAAAACTAGTGTGAGTTTTACAGGGAACTTTAATAAACAAGTATGATCAATTTGAAACCACCATATCAAACACAACACATGTAGACTTATTCTAGATATTAGAGAACAACAGTAGTGCAAGAACAGTTGAAAAATTCCTTCTCAAATCATTTTAATCTTGGCAAAAGTGGGAAAACACTAAAAAACATCTCATCTGCAGTAGATTTCAAAGAGTCTTATACCATAACCTGATTGATACTTTCTGTAATAAAAAAAAATCTGTTTGAGCTATAATTATCATAGAAACAATGAAGTAAAGAAGTTTATTGCAAAGAAAAAATTTTAAAAAAATTGGAATGATGAGATAAAGATTTTAAAATACAGGACACTTTAAGAGGAATAAATTGCGAACAGTTTTTATTTTATCCGAATTCCAATAGCTAAAAACAAGAAAATAAGCACAACTTCTCATAAGGCATATTTGTTTTAAAAAAAAGAAAAAAACCCAACAAAACTGTGTTTGAGGTCATAACAAGCTATGATTTCATCTTCCTGAAGACAATTCTTCCAAGTTACTTCCCTGCAGACAATCCTTCATGTTACCTCCCTGCAGACAATCCTTCATGTTTCCTCCCTGCAGACAATCCTTCATGTTTCCTCCCTGCAGACAATCCTTCATGTTACCTGCCTGCAGACAATCCTTCATGTTACCTTCCTGCAGACAATCCTTCATGTTACCTCCCTGCAGACAATCCTTCATGTTACCTCCCTGCAGACAATCCTTCATGTTACCTTCCTGCAGACAATCCTTCATGTTTCCTCCCTGCAGACAATCCTTCATGTTTCCTGCCTGCAGACAATCCTTCATGTTACCTCCCTGCAGACAATCCTTCATGTTACCTCCCTGCAGACAATCCTTCTTGTTACCTCTCTGCAGACAATCCTTCATGTTACCTCCCTGCAGATAATCCTTCATGTTTCCTGCCTGCAGACAATCCTTCATGTTTCCTGCCTGCAGATAATCCTTCATGTTACCTGCCTGCAGACAATCCTTCATGTTACCTGCCTGCAGACAATCCTTCATGTTACCTGCCTGCAGACAATCCTTCATGTTTCCTGCCTGCAGACAATCCTTCATGTTACCTGCCTGCAGACAATCCTTCATGTTACCTCCCTGCAGATAATCCTTCATGTTTCCTGCCTGCAGACAATCCTCATGTTACCTCCCTGCAGACAATCCTTCATGTTTCCTGCTGCAGACAATCCTCCATGTTACCTCCCTGCAGACAATCCTTCATGTTACCTCCCTGCAGACAATCCTTCATGTTACCTGCCTGCAGACAATCCTTCATGTTTCCTGCCTGCAGACAATCCTTCATGTTTCCTGCCTGCAGACAATCCTTCATGTTACCTCCCTGCAGATAATCCTTCATGTTACCTCCCTGCAGACAATCCTTCATGTTACCTGCCTGCAGACAATCCTTCATGTTACCTGCCTGCAGACAATCCTTCATGTTACCTGCCTGCAGACAATCCTTCATGTTACCTTTCTGTAGACAATCCTTCATGTTACCTCCCTGCAGACTATCCTTCATGTTACCTCCCTGCAGACAATCCTTCATGTTTCCTGCCTGCAGACAATCCTCCATGTTACCTCCCTGCAGACAATCCTTCATGTTACCTCTCTGCAGACAATCTTTCATGTTACCTCCCTGCAGACAATCCTTCATGTTACCTGCCTGCAGACAATCCTTCATGTTACCTGCCTGCAGACAATCCTTCATGTTACCTCCCTGCAGACAATCCTTCATGTTTCCTGCCTGCAGACAATCCTTCATGTTATCTCCCTGTAGACAATCCTTCATGTTTCCTGCTGCAGACAATCCTTCATGTTACCTGCCTGCAGACAATCCTTCATGTTTCCTGCTGCAGACAATCCTTCATGTTACCTGCCTGCAGACAATCCTTCATGTTACCTCCCTGCAGACAATCCTTCATGTTACCTGCCTGCAGACAATCCTTCATGTTACCCCCCTGCAGACAATCCTACATGTTACCCCCCTGCAGACAATCCTTCATGTTACCTCCCTGCAGACAATCCTTCATGTTACCTCCCTGCAGACAATCCTTCATGTTACCTCCCTGCAGACAATCCTTCATGTTACCTCCCTGCAGATAATCCTTCATGTTACCTCTCTGCAGACAATCTCCCATATTACCTCCCTGCAGACAATCCTTCATGTTACCTCCCTGCAGACAATCCTACATGTTACCCCCCTGCAGACAATCCTTCATGTTACCTCTCTGCAGAAAATCTCCCATATTACCTCCCTGCAGACAATCTTCAATATTACCTCTATGCAGGCAATCCTTCATGTTAACTTCAGGTCTTTGCAACACCATACCTATTTTCGTTTGTATGTAGAAATAAAATGAATTTACAAAAGATTTTTAGAACACCATATTTTTATCGCACTTGTCTTCCAAAGCCAAACAAGCCTGTATAATTGAAGTTTTAAATCCTCCAATATTAAATATATGAACTTATCAATTATCCCACTCATATGCAAAGGACAAGTACTTTGCAAAAAGCAATCATATGTGGTAAAAGTATTATCTTTCTTATTAATGAGCCATAAACTTAACTTCCATCTCCAAATGATTATGAAATAATCTTCATAGGTAAAATATAATTTAGGAACATAAATCACAAATAAGATTTAGCACTATTGCTAACATGAACAAAATCTTAAGATATACAAAAAATTCACTTCTGACTAGCTTTAGCATCAGAAAGAAACTGAAGATGAGTTATCTTCTCTTCTTTCGGGAGATAAAGGTAGCGGAGTCCTCTGCAGTCAGGCTATTAGTGTCATCATGGTTTTTAGGGCAGAACTTTTCACAAAGAAAGAGACGATAAAACTGCAGCCAGCAGTAAACAACTCCAACCGCACAGTACACTGAGGTGAGCAGCAGCGGAAGAAAGGGCAGGCGAGTAAACAAGTCTGAGCCAAACAGCCTCAAAGGGAGCCCACTGTTGAAGATGCCTAAGGCAGCGAGGCCCCACAGATAGGCACTCTCTACAAGGCTGAGAAGCGGCAGGCGCAGTGTATCCAAGCTTTGAGCTAGGAATGCTGTAGGGGATGAAGTCTCTTTGACTTTATCACTGAAAATGTAGAGAACACGACAATTACCTTATATAAACATTTAATATTTCTTGTAATTTTTAGTCTTTATCAAATTCCTTTCACCCATGGTGTAACCTGCCTGATCAGTTTATCTGTTTAATCAATACCTGAAATATGTTATACCTTAGGGCAAGTCTAAATGTGTCACGGATTGGGTAAATGTCCAGAAAATGTTTTCTCACTCCTACAAGTACAAAGTTAGCAATGTGGAAAGAGTTAGAGTAAATTTCTGCTCAAATGGTGATATTTTAAGATTTAAATGCAGAAATGTTTTCTCCCATAGCAAAACTAAAATATATATTATTAAACAGATTACTAGTTGCAAACATGAAAACTTTTCTCACCACAATTCTTTCTGTTTGAACAGTTCCTTTTTGCAGTTTTTTTTTAAAATTTTTTTGTTAGTCTTCGTTTACTCCTAAAAATTTTGACAATCACTGCCTCTAAGACTTCAAAAAAAAAAAAAAAACCAACTGACCTCTTTGAACTATTATGTCAATGAAGAGAATAGATTTGATTTCTAGTTTTATCTTTCACATACTTTATTTGTCATCATGCCTCGCTTACCTAAACAAACTTTTGATGGCAAGAAAAGAGAAAATGGTCGCCTGTAGAAACAGCAGCACCTTGAGCAAATTCTCTGGGGTAAAATAAAAGAAAAACAATCAATAAACATGCCTTGATTTCATGAAAATGCATATATATAGTTTCAATCTTATTCAATCGTGGTCAACATTTAAAATTGATATATGTAATGTAAAATGCCTATTCCTTACATTTTTTTGATGTTTAGTAAGTTTTCTTACCCCTAACAAGAAGGCAGCTATATACCAGAAAAAAAAAATCAATGAAAAAAAAACAGATTTTGCAACAGCAACAAAATCTCTGCTTATCTTATGCACTGCATATATTTTGAACTTTGCTAATCTTAAATTATGTTTTTGAAACTTAACTTGTAAGTTTTTTAATGCAATAAAGAAATTTTTCCTTTCTATCTAAAGACAAAGCCTTTTGATGATTTTTACCCACCAAATGGGGTGAAAAGCAATGGGAACAAAGAGAAATATCCAGTCGTGGAGAGAATCAGGAAGAGTTTGGCATCCTCTCTGCTGTATTTCACCAGCAACCTAAAAACAAGATGCTCCACTGATAACAAAACTTCGACCATTGTAGACAATAGACAAGAAGTCAAAAAACACAGCTAAATTTCTTCTATGGCCTTACTGAACTTTGATCTTAAGAGGCCTTCAGTGTGTGTAGATTTCAATGAATGGAGTGAAAAAATAACTTAACCCCTTGACTGCAATGAGGAGGAATTCGTCCTTGACTATTTGTTATTTGATTGCGAGATTGCCAAAATTCTGGCAAGTTTCCTGTCCATTGTTTTCATAACAGAGAGAGCATCTCCTTTCTTATGATTTTGGAAGCTGCAATGGATGCAGACGGTGATTTTCACTTTGATTTTCATGACTATGAGACATCAGATTCTGAAGTTTCATCTATAGACGAGAATGACATTGAAGAAGGTACATGTGGAATGGTTTTTTTCTTGATCTGTGTGATTACATATATTTTATTTCATGTTCCTTCAGTTGTTGGCTTTCCAAAAGTTGTAAAGAATGTAGATCTAGATCTAGATCTAATCTAAATCTTGACTAGCCAGATCTAGATCTAGATTTTAAGTCACAACTGGAATGCAGTGAAAAATTTTAAGTAAGCAGTCAAGTGGTTAATGTCATTGCAGAATATGATCTATTAAAAATGTTGCAAAGCAGGGTATATCCTGCAGAACTAGGATCCCTGTAACATAAATATCATTACCTAATACAGCCAGACATACAGTTGATAAAACTAATCAAAAGACAAGGCTTAAAGTAGAATGGGCATATTTAGTGTTGATAAAAGTAACCATAATATAATGCCTAATAGTGATATAACCATATCAAGTGTTGATGTCTTAATATGAACATACCTAATGTTGATATAACTAAACATAACACAGGCTGTTGATAAAAACTAACATAACGCAAGACCTACTAGAGTTGCGTATAAAAATATTCCACCTAATTTTATACAGAATTTTATAAAGTGCACAAAAATCTCTCATCCACAACATACACATTGAATGATTGATATGATCAGACAGATGTTGACTGTTTTTATGTACAGCAAAAAAACCAACTTCTATCATTGTATCAATGACTGGCTATGTGCATGTTGTAAATACTGAAACTAGAAGAAAAAAGATATGGACCCGTAAAAAGATTTAGTCCATAATTGATATTAATCAAGTGACTGATTTTTAAGTGGTCCCATTACAAAATTATCCATGAAGCTTCCATGAGATGTATGGGTTTGAAATCAGTATCTTTGAACTTATGTAATTTCAACTGTAGGAAAAATCTTGGAGTTGTGCTTATAGTAAATTTGTCCTATGAAATGGTGTAATTATGGTCAAAAGACTTTCATACTTTATTACATGTCTGAACAGCAAATAGGACTCACGTCAGTGGTATGATGATCATAAGGATGGCTTTCTCATGGACGTGCCAGCCAAACAGGAAGGATGTGAAGGCACACAAAATGATAGCACGGACAAAGGCCAAAGGCGACTTGAGCTCCCACAGCATATACAGCGCAGGCTACACAGAATTAAAACACGTTGAAAGAAAAAATCATTAAAATTTATCCACCACTTGTATGGAAATTTCACCACCAATGATTAACTTTGATTGATCCTGCAAGTTTGTCAGAGATCAGGCTTTGCATTTTCAAAAAAAAATTAAAAAATAAGTTTTCTCCTGCTCAATGTTGGCAACTAGATGAAGATCACTAGAGTAAAATTGTCTGGCAGATTTTGGAAAGATATGATGATTGGGAGAAGCAGACTCCGATAATTATTTACTTCACGTTACTTACATTTATAGAACTATACACATGTCTGTAGTGTTGTATATGGTTCCAAAATGAGCAGATCAGAGCCCTTAGTGTCATTAAATAATTTTTGTCTTTGCCTGCTTCAGTTGTCATAGCAATATGGTTAATGTCCTTAGGGAAAAGCTGACACAAAAGGCTCAGATTCTGATTGAACAAGTAATTGCAGCTTCCACACAAACAAAATTTGATGAATACATTATTCATAAAACATTAATTTCATATATCTTAAGGATTATATGTTATTGAGTTAAAATTTAAACTAATCTGGCCAATGTGGATCTAAACTTAATTGTTTCATATGTGGGTCCATCTAAACCTTGAACTGTATAAGCATACATATTACTCTGTGATCAGTAAAAACTTACTCAAGTTCACAGTTAAACCAGATGACCATCACATTTATACATGTCTGACTTCGACAAAAAATTGCAATAGGATCTTGCTTACAGTATGAACCCAACATTTAGCTAAGCAATGCACACCAATAGAACACACACCACCACGAGTACCACTCAGGACCATGAGAACACACACAACGAAAACACACACCACCACGAGAACCACTCACCACCATGCCCAATGCTGTGAGGATCATTGTGACCAGGGGAGCAATGCTCGGCAGGACCACATGGCTGTACTCCTGGACCATGCCACCTGTCATGGAGGCTGCTGGGACAGCTTCTGCTTGCAGCAAACATGTTTTTAGACCTAGATGATGTAGGATAGAGAGAAGTTCATGAATTAGGAAAAAAAACATCTTCAAAACTTCCCAGACCAAACACATTAAGAAAAAAAAAACACTGAAAAGAAAAATGACAAGTTTTTGCAAAAATCCCTTAATAAATTTTTTTTAGCACATCTTCAAAACTTCCCAGACCAAACACATTAAGAAAAAAAAAAACACTGAAAAGAAAAATGACAAGTTTTTGCAAAAATCCCTTAATAAATTTTTTTTAGCACATCTTCAAAATTTCCAAGACCAAACACATTAAGAAAAAAAAAACACTGAAAAGAAAAATGACAAGTTTTTGTAAAAATCCCTTAATAAATATTTTTTAGCATATTGATTTCATGGTTTATGATTTACCTCATATTACGTGAGCATATTTTATTCATTATCATTGTTATTAATATTATTATTATTATTTTTTTTTCTTTATAAATGTAAATATAAAACATGCTGGCATATTTCTGTAGAGAATTAAATAAAATTTTTTAGTCTTCCTACCAATAATTCTAGAAAGAACTGCTCTGCAAATAGAGATATAAACTTGAAAGAGTTACGGGAAAAAAGTTTCCCCATTTAAACAGATTTTGAGAAAGTGAGAGGACAAATCTGTGTATTTCAAGTGTTGATACACAGACATATCAAAAATGAAAAAAAAAGAAGTCACACACATATACAGAGACTATTCTACATTTAGGAAGAGAGGAGAAGAAAAGCAATCTGAGAAAGGGAATAAATATGGATAAAAAAAAGGAAACAATTAGAGCAAAAATGAAAGGAAAAGAGGAAGAAACATTAAAGAAAAAAAGAAAGTGAGAGAAAAGAGAAAGAACAAGAAGACTTTTCAGTGTCTAATTGTAACAAATTTAACTATGTTTTTATGTCTTCATATGTTTAACTAACATAACAGGACAATAATGCTGAGTTTTTTTTCAACAATCCAATTAAGTCATATTACTCAATGGGAGAAAAAAAAAGACTCACCTAGAACAGTGAGAAATTTGTCCACACCATTGTACAATGCCCAGACATTCGGTGCCCAGTAGGCGTGTACCAGGCCTCTCTTGAAAGGGAACAACCGTGACATTACCTGGCCGAGCTGATGCTGTGAAGTAAACAAAACATATTGGGATTTGTGGTGAAACCATGAAGTATTGATTGATATTGATATTGGGTTGTTGGTTCATGCACATCTGGAAAATTCATTCTTTTTGTGTACATAATAACAGCTAGGTGCATTGTTTCTTGCACAGAATTAAGCAAAACTGATTCTTCAGTTCAAAAATTTATTTGTAATGCCTTCAAATGAAATATGTAGTATATTTTTGGATGTATACTTACATGATATACAAATGGGCCAAATGAGAGACCAAACACAACTAACACTACAGAAGCAAGGTTTACAAAGTTTGTCTTTGAGAATGTTGAGAAAGAAACTGGTCGATCTCCTACAGAAAAAAAAAAAAAAAAAATACAAGGCAAGAAAAAGAAATAAAATGTGAAAAATGTGGGAAGCTTTCTAATTAAAGATTCTCGTGCCTTCAAAGTCTCCTTGCTCAATTTATCATCCAACATAAAGCAATTAAAATAATCTGTGGTCAAATTTTGAAATGACTTCAAATTGCCACGGTAATCCTATGGTTTCTTATAAATTTCGTGAAGCATAGATTTAATTAAACTTGTCAAACGTAAACCTAGGTTTTTTATAACTGTCATTTATTATAGCATAACTACAAGTTTGCTATGGAAGCTAAACCTGAGAATTTCCATATCATAGAGTTATTTAGTAATAAA
This sequence comes from Elysia crispata, assembly GCA_033675545.1. Taxonomy (NCBI): domain Eukaryota; kingdom Metazoa; phylum Mollusca; class Gastropoda; family Plakobranchidae; genus Elysia; species Elysia crispata. The sequence goes on from JAWDGP010006108.1 coordinate 222,571, forward strand.
GTATAACTCTTACTTCATCAGTTAAACCTAAGCCTAATGTCTTCCATATAAGTTGCATATAAAGTCTTCCAATGATGACTCTTACTTTGAAAGCAATATGTTCTCAACAAATAAACAAAGTAAGGTGGGGCGATATAGATGTAGATGTGCTTCATGTTGAGTAAAACACTGAACCAAAATGCTCCCTCTAAACTCTTGTCCTGAAATTAACACAAGCAAAAATACGTAAAAAACAATTGAAAATTTTTATTACAATGAACACCAACAACAGGAAGGTGTGAAATGAATAAGCATGTTTACAAATACAATGGAATCACATTAACTTGAACTGGGATGAATCAATATTCTATTAGGTTGAAGTGAATTATTTTGTCACCAATTTTATCTTATCTAGGCATTTTAAATATATATCTTGAGGGCTATGTTTCAATTTACTTCTAAAAATTTTGACTGGTAAAGAGAAAAATTCCATATCATTACGTTGCCTTTGTGTAGATCTAAATCTTTGACCACAAAATGCTTCCCCAGCTATATCACAGATTCAAAATGAGAACTCATTTAAAACTGTTATGATGATGAACATTTTTAAATGAAAATAAAATAAAAAAAAAAAAAAAAAAATACATAAGTAGCTTACTCACATTTGCGAACTCAGATCAAAAGTAGATAGAAGAAATTATAGTTTTCGATTTTAAAAGTGTATATTTTCTCACAATTTACCCCTTTTTTTCCCTTAATATGAAAAGACAGAATTATTGAAAGCTAAAGAAGAGGACAACAATCAGTGGCCTAAAAAAATGAATACAGTGAATTAGATGGACAAATAAAAAGATTCACTAAATTTATAAAATTAAAGATTAAATAATTAAGTTTGGGATAATCCAGATATCAGATGGAAAATGCCAACAAATGTATGGATGCACTTTTGAATCTTACAAAATGAAACGCTATGAAAAGAATTCACTCGAGCCTCACCACCATGGCAAGGACTTCACTCACATACCTGCAAGATTCTCACAATAGACAGCAACATGACTCCAAACAGGATTCCGTTGTATTGAAAATGAATGTCTGCATAAGTTAAAGACCAATGCTTGCCATCAGGACAGAAAGCATATATTCACAACTGTTTATTTGTTATTCACAGCAAAGGCAAGCAAGAAAATATACAAATGTGCTGTCTAATCAGTTTCAATGAGACTGGAGAAGAATTTGACTGAACGATGACATAATATATAAAGTGAATATCCTCCAGGTGAATCAAAACTTCTTAAAGAGAGATAAAAGCGGGTGTGAAAAGTAGAATTCATTGTGTTGGAATGACTATTTACAAAACTTAAAACTTAAATTGCACTTCTTTTGCAACAGTAAAGACCATTTTAAACATTACGTTATTGTTTGTAAGTCAAAAGCCATGTATGATTGCATTCTAAAAAGAAAACTATGAATGTAGTTATTTATAGTTCAAATTAAAATAATGTAAAATAAAGAAAGGATACGATCTACGATGAAGAGACCAATGTTGAATATGAGCAGTATTGGGATCAGGTAAGTAATTGCATTGTAGCTCTTTCCATATTTCGTGTTTGCCTCAAACAATTGCAGCTTTTGAAACCTGTCAAGTTTCGATGAGGATTTTTCTTAAATGCCTATTTAGCTGCACATCAAACGATACTTAGCTAGACATACAGACATATAAAGCAATTTTCTCTGTGCAGCCTCAAAAACGCAATAAAATGATTCCAATGGAGGTTGCCTTTGCTTCTTCTTGTACCCAGATTGTTCTTGCTGTATATGATTAACAGTGCTAGTTTATATTTCATATTTGATGCATTCTTAATATTTTGCTAAAAGTTTCTGTACAGTATTTTATGCTGTATAACTTGCCACTATTGTCAAAAAGAAACTGCTACTATAATATTATGTTATGGCTACTTTCCTTAATTGGAATCACCAGCCTCTTCCCCTAAAAAATTTGGTTGCTATTCTTTGCCTCTACTTTATTAAATGTGTGAATTATTTGAGGACAACAACACTAACATATTGTAAACATTTATGTTGTACCATTGGTATCAAAAACAAAGCGTTTGATTTGACCTCAAAGAATAATGAGAAAAAAATGTTGATCGAACTTGTTAAAGTTTGACTGAAGCTTGCATTTGTACAGTATAAAACTTAATTTAATTTTGTTCACTACTCACACACAATTAGATCTACTGCTACAACACTATTAAACATTTAAGCACATGCTCCTGAAATTATGATATTTTTTCTTTACACTCACAGACATTTTACTGGCTTTATCAACCTACTCATTAATGGCATAATAAAAGACAAAGTCTGTCAGTATGACAGACACTCGTTGAAAGATCACTGTGGCGTTGCTGGCATAGTTTAAGTTTGACACTAGCAGCATGCCTGGATCCACATAGCATGCAACCTGGGACATTAGCCACTCAAACCAGGCAAATAGTGGAGGGTAATCCAATGTCCACTCAGACGTTTTCTGGTAGGAAATAAAGACACAATGCATAAAAATAAAATGTGATCTCCACTTGATTAGCATTTCACTAAATTGATTCTGATTTCATCTCCAAACATACACTTAATGCCATTGTGATCTATGATTAATTCATTTGGTTACTTTACAGTTTCTGACAAAGCTTTATAAATTTATTAAATTCCAAAAGCTAAAGAGTTGATGGGGAAAAAAAAGCAATATGTAATGAGACAGATCATTTTACAATGAAAGAGACAAAGACAGCCTTAGATTTGAGGTTATGAGTACTGCCTGATAGGTCTGAATCACTGGTTGTAAGCACCTGACTGAGGTTTTGGAAAAGCTCTTTGATGTGAAAGTGGTTACCTACACTAAGGATTCTGCTTCAGTACATTTACTTGTGAGAAATAAAATGTTGAACTTATACACTTACCTCGACATACCACTTGCTAATTGGAAGGCTGTGTGTTATCGCCAACCAATTACGGTGAACTTCAAAATCTGTGGATCGACTAAAACATACATCATACAATTTAGACATGTACTTTTTTTGTTCGATCAATAGATGCTTTTCTTATTTTTTCATCACCTCAACTTGAATCTTATTTGCAAACATTTTGGAAGATGAATTAAAAAAATCAATCACAAGAAGTCAACAGTCTTTCTTTAACCATTATGATCAAACACACTTTACTTTACACTGGACTTGGGGCTAAATATTAGTCATAACTATCCGAGAGTGGTGACATGTGAGCAGGCCATGAGAATAGCCAAGGGCACTGGGTTGTGTCAGTCGCAAGCAAAATTAAAAATAACATCTAAGTTCAAATAGCATTATAAAAAAAAAACAAAAAAAAATGGGAGTTTGTTTAAAATTAATTGTCTAAATTAAAAAAAAGACAATCTCTACTTGAATACAGGGAAAGATTTCACTAATAGATTCTTTCCCCATAAGTCACCAGGAGCTTTTAAAAGTATAACAATGGGCACTTAGTTACGTCCTTTTAAAAACATAGTAATCCAAGCTTTGTAGTTGTACAGTTTCTGTTGTACTTGTAGGCCTAAGTTGTTACCTATTGCCCAATATATATATATATATATATATATATATATATATATATATATATATATATATATTTACTTCTTTTCCATACAGTAAGAATTGATCTTACCGCCTCAAAAAGAAAACTCAACTAAAAAAAACAACTTATTTTGTTTACGGTAAGATCAATTCTCACTTGACCACCAATCCTGAGGTCACGAGTTAGAATAAAACTCCAGATCAAAAAGTTTTTCAGCTCCCCTGGGTCCACCTAGCACTAAATGGGTAGCTAGATCTTATAGATCTTATAAGAGTCAGCGAAAGAAAGGACGCCGAGGAAAGCAAAGGCAAACTACCTTACAATGTCGTATGAACAATCAGGATCCTACTCCTGGTTCCCCTATGCTCGGATGGAGTTTGGGACTCACTTTAAGATCAATTATGGATAGAGCGAATGAAATTCATGTCTAATCTAGTTCTGGACAAGTCTATCATCATAAAATTTTATCAGAATTTTAAATGAACAGACTAGAATCACAATTTCAATTGAACATACTAGGTAGGGATGAACATCAGTTTTAGGAGTGCCGAAACAGTTGCCAACGTTGAAACCGCCGCCATTTTGACGCCGATATGGTAAAATAGATTTTCATTGAAGAAGAACTAACATTGAATGAAACAATAAGGGGCGACAACCTTTTCAACGAGTATTGTTTCCTGTTTTAAATGCATCAGTTGTCAACAGTAACAAAGATGGCGACTACGCCGCAAATGAGCACCAGGTATGTTTCCTATTTCATGCTTAAATTCAATTAAGCACCATTCATAATATTGCTATGTAGTATGAATAGTCAAGGTAGTACTAGTAGTAGTCGTAGTAGCCATAATATTATTTGCAGGGGTAGGAATAGCAGTTGAAGTAGTAGTAGTAGTAGTAGTAGTAGTACTACTACTAGTAGTAGTAGTAGTAGTAGTAGTAGTAGTAGTAGTAGTAGTAGTAGTAGTAGTAGTAGTAGTAGTAGTAGTAGTAGTAGTAGTAGTAGTAGTAGTAGTAGTAGTAGTAGTAGTAGTAGTAGTAGTAGTAATAGTAGTAGTCGTAATACTTATTGTAGATGCAGTAGTAGTATTTGCAGTTTTAGTAGTGGTAGTAGTAGTATTAGTATTAGTAGTAGTAGTAGTAGTAGTAGTAGTAGTAGTAGTAGTAGTAGTAGTAGTAGTAGTAGTAGTAGTAGTAGTAGTAGTAAAACCACTGGGTTTATTATAAGTAAGAATTATAAGTGCTATAATTTTAGGCAGTGCTCAGCAGTGGTTAGGATAAGGCTTTAAGTGAAAATGACCGAAAATGCTTGAATTGGTGGGTTATATTCACTTAAAGCCTTATCCTAACCACTGCTGAGCACTACCTAAAATCATAGCTATTATAATTCTTACTTATAGTAATAGTAGCAGTAGTAGTTGTAATAGTAGTAGTAGTAGTAGTAGTAGTAGTAGTAGTAGTAGTAGTAGTAGTAGTAGTAGTAGTAGTAGTAGTAGTAGTAGTGAAAGTGGTAGCAGAAGCAGTAGTAGTAATAGTTATAAGCAGTGGTAGTTGTAGTAGTAGTAGTAGTAGCAGCAGCACCACCACCTGGTGTAAGATGTGCATTTTGTGTGTAAATCGGGGATTTATTCAATTTTGCTTCAATAGTCTTATATTTTGATGCTTTGTGTTTATCCCTCAGTGTGGTGCCATATAAAGAGAAGCCGAAGCCAAAAGTGCAAATCAATGAAATAATCCCACCAGTTGATTTTTCCTTTCTTCACATCAGCACTGTGGAGGGTAAGAATATACTAGTCCCTGAGGCATGGCTGAAATGAGGTATATAATCCTTGCTCATCAGTCCGCCAATCTGCTTGTGCACATTCATTTTTCTGAGATAAAATTAGTTTTAATGCAAGCATTTATTCCCTCTTTCAGTGTGTTATAACTTTTTAAAATATGATTTCTTACAAAGGAATCTTATCAACTGTTCAGTACTAAATCTGAACCTCCAGTACATATATGCATTAATGAATTGTCTCATGCATACTAACTGGAGATTGGTTAGCATCACTTATGACAACAGAGATTCATTTACAAGACATTTAACTATAAGTAGAACTAATCTTACAATAGTATTCTATATTTCTTTCAATAGTCAATACTATAAGATGACCAACATGAAGTGACCCCAAAATATTTTTGCTCAACAAATAGACATTTTCAGACAAAGCATCATGGTAAGCATGAGATCCATGGGTCACCAGCCATCTTATAGGTAACTCAAACATCTGGCAATTATAAAAAAAATACCATACTTAACCATAGGACACTTGCTCATTAGAATGTGTGTAAGGAGACTCAATTACACTTTAGAGCTCAAGAAAGGAAACAGATACATTTTATATTATCTTTTTTTAATATTAGAGTGTGAGACAGAAGAGCCAAGAGATGTGTCCCCGCGAAAAGTCACACAAGTGAAGAAAAAGAAAACAGCAGAGGAAGAAATTTCTGAAAAGTCTCAGAGTCTCTGTCTGAGGTTGAACAATAACGATATCAAAGATGTGAACAACCTGATGACGATAGCGACTTCATTATTTGAATCACCGTCAAATATTGGCTGGATTGATCTTTCTTTTAATAGCCTGGTCCACATTGATCCTGTGAGTATCATGTGTGATGTGCTCAGCTCTGTTTTTAATACCAGAACAAAGATATAGAATTTCTTAACAATGTTAATAGAAGATGAAAAAAGATTAAAGAGTGTTGCCAACTTATCTTAGAAAACACAGCATGACTGTAGTGTCTAGACAGATTTAATTGATGTGCAGTTATCTGACTCAGAACTAAAATGCTCAATACTAATTTAAATTATCTGTGAAAAATTTTCCATGTAATGCAGGAACTGTACAGACAATGTTGTGATCAAAATTCTTTATTCAAGAGATAAATGTTTATAGTAGTGTAAAGCTGAAGTGAGGAATGTGTCATACTATAGTCTTCAATAAATCATAAAATTTCACTTCCAATGTTCTGAGTTGGGCCATGGGAGCATTTTCATATTTTGATATATCACATAAAAGGGGGACAGAAAACAAAGTAACCCCAAACTTGGAGGGGTTCAGCTGTGATTTAGGAAATCATTTTCCTTTTTATTATTTTGTTCTGTTCTAAATTATAACAGCTTAAGAAAGTGGATTAAATCTTGTCCACAATTATAAAATAGTAACCAAGTGTAACCATGGATGTTGATGTCACAAAGGATGAATTCTGTAGCAGCTATTATCAGATTTCTTCCAAATCATTTCACGATGGTCGTAAGAGCAAATGTTTGGATTTTTACAATGGATTATGGATGTGTATACTTTGCTCAGTGTGGCTGTGGACCAAAATAATCTCAGCTTATCAACAGGTTTTGTTTCCCTAAATTCTTCATATTGGCCCTGCAAGTTTTAATGCCTTAGCATAGTGTCATATCAGTACAGGAGAGTTTGTCTCATCTAAAGAAAATCCCTTTTTCAGGTTTTAACCCAGTTTGAGAATCTCAAAATTCTTTACCTCCACGGGAATGACATCTCAGATCTGAAGGAAATTAACAAGCTTGGAACTATTCCCAAATTGTGGAAACTTACGCTACACGGAAACCCAATGGAAGACGTTAAGGTATATAAAATACTACTACGGGTTACATCAAGATCATGTACCAAAATTGGAATATCATATTGTTTTTTTGCTAGAACATGAATATTTTAATCATAGAAATTTTCACTGAAATTTCAGCAACTGATAGATTTCAAGTAAGATTTTCAAGGTGGAAGGGTTGTAGTTTTCGGATTTTTTAAATCATCATCGTAGAAAGTTGGTTTAGAAAGTATTACTTATGTCCGTTTTAATATCCAATTTTCTTTTATTTAAGTTTTATTTTGTAAGACTTGAAATTTAGCTATCTGTTACTAACCAGATATCACTCAAAGTTGATAAGGCCAAATTTCACCAAAAAAACCCAAAACAAACAACAACCAAAAAACATCCTGTTAAGGGCAGTTTTCATGATTCAAAGCTTTGTTATAAAAATTGTCCTATCCATTTTGGCTGACTAATTATTGTTTTAAATGTTTCCTTTCACATATTAATGGATTGTCTGTTCAAGAATTTGCATGGGTTTGCTGCAAGACTTTCTCCCTTTTACCAAATTTCCAATCACAGTTTATGTCTCCTTGTCTGTAAATTATGTTAAAACCATTTGTACCTTGCATCATGGAAGTTAATTCACGCCAGTGAAGGCAGAATACTATTGCTATAATCAGTTTAGTAAACAAATAATTTTACTGGACCTCTTAATCTGGGTTAAATAAATTGGAGAGATTTTTTTTTTGGGGGGGGAGGGGGTAGATGTTGGATGTATCTAGAAGAATTGAAAGGAAAGATTATAAAGACAACAAATTAAAGCTTGACAAGGTAGAAACAAGAAGACATTAGTGTTCATTGCTTTTTTTTTTTCAACAGCATTGTTTTGGAAGACTGCAATTAATTTGGTGTAGTACTTTCATTTGTTTCAATACTGTGCAGTTCCTAACATATCTCAAGAGACCCATCTTTTTTTTGGAAGTTTACACAAGGGGAATCACCTTGTATCACTATGCAAGCTTTTTCAATGGTCACAAAATTCCAATGGGTTACTCCAGTTTTATTGTTGTCATTTTAAACTGTATAAATTTAGATTGTTTTATCAATACATTTTTCCAAATGGAATTTGTTAACTTTGATTCATATTATTTCGTATCAAAGAACTTCAGGTTTAGTCAACTTAATTGTACCCATGTTTCAGCTATGTTTCTAGAAAATTGTTCACCTGTCTGAAAATAAATTACTTTATTTGTGATCGGTCTATATGGACAAAACGATCAAAATTAAAATAGATTTAAAAAGATGGCCTAAAGAAAAGATTCGAAAATTTTTTTGATTATAATTCTATCATTGTTAATGTGGAAAAATAATTAGAGACATGTGTTAATACATAAAACTTTGTGGTTTATTATATCATTCATTCTTGTTTCAGTTGAACAACAATATGCCCACTCTGAAATGTTTTTAAATTAGCAAGATAAACAAAGTGTTGATTATCTCTTGGAACTTTTTTCAGTGTTAAGTCCTAAATTTTTTCTCATTTTTGCATGTTGAAAGCAAACAAACCTTGAAATTTGAATGGAATATCTACTTTTTTTTTTATGTCATGGTCATAGAAATATGTATGTTTAATATGAATGTATATTGTTCCATCTTCCTGTTGCCAGGGTTACCGTCTCTACATCCTGTCCACACTGCCCAACTTGGTAAGCTTTGACTTCAGCAGAGTGACCAAAGCTGACCACATGACGGCCAACACTTACAAGAACTTCAACAATCCCAATAGAGCCAAGAGAATCGTTAGGGATGACTGAGCCTAATCTCAACACTGGGATTGTTTATTCTTTCACAAGAGATTTGGGTTCAGCGGTGCATAGTTGTATTTGTTTTGATCTTTTCATTGTGCACAGATAAAACCTGCTTTTATCACATTTTAATAATCTGTCAGTCCTAAACAATAGCAAGCTTTAAAGACTGATTAATTGATATGCTCTACCACTTGCAGGTTAATATTTCTACTGTTTTAGTTGCCTTGAGATAGTGTTTTTCATCTTCCTTTTGCTTGGTTAGCTAGGAGATGATTTCCAACTGAATATACAAGACCACCTCAGCGCTCCAGAATTTTGTTAAAATTGGCAACTAAAATGATTGTGATAAAGGCAAATTATGTTTCCCTCTACAAAGAAAAAAATATCAGAAATGCATAAATTTTCCACTTCTATTTCTGTACAACAATTTTTTGTTTGAGGCCAATTCTATAAGGAAGACAATGTATGCTTGCATTACCCTTGTCCTGTTTTTGATTCAATGTTGTTATGAATTCAGTAACCTACCAAGCCTCCTCTGAAGAGTTTGCTGGTCTCCAGGAAGATAACTGGTGCAAGTTGCCTCATGTCACAGATTTATTAATTATTATTGTTATAGAAAATTGCTCCACATATTTATATCCTCTACAAACTTTTTTTTGTTCTTTAAAAGTTAAGCATTTGAAATGTCCTGTCTTTGATTTGTAGATACATGCATTCTGAAGTTAAATTTCAAAGTTTTTATCCATAATTTTTATTTCAGCGTATAAATTTTAGGAAAAAGTTATACAATCAACTCTAAAATAAGCAAAATTGCTTTTAAAAATAGTTTGCTCACTTAAGGTCATTCTTTTAAGAGAGAGAAAATAGCAGTTGGCAAAGATTTGTACAATTATATTATAGGCTAATTTTCACAATTTCTCAGAAACAATAGTTGTAAGATTGTTTTGATTCTGAATATCTGTCTTTATGAAATGTGACACTCTTCTCACAAAGACAGCTATAAGGTATTCGAATTCACTTAAATCCTCTCTGTGATATTGATAATGAAAACTAAGTTAATTTTCTTCTTAAAATAAATAGAAAAATTAGCATTTATGAAATGATATTATATTTCTTTATATGGTGCAGTAAATATTCTACCCTTGAGGCTGATTTTATTTTTCATTCTTTTGGTTTGTATTGTATTAAATAAATTACATTTCACAACCAAACCTCATTTTCTCTTTGTAGTATGGACACATTCATTTTTATCATATAAATGGTTACAAATGATCAACAACAAACTGTAACAGATCCTATGTCTTGAACAGTTTTATTTGAACAACGCATATCACATGAGGAAAAGAAGAATTACAACAGTTTCGAGCAATTGCAATGTAAGAGTACAAACTGGTTAAGAAAAATCATCTTGGTGCAAGAGGTATATCAAGTTATGAAAATATTCAATGTTAAAGACATAAAAAATACTATCATCATTTCCACCGTTTCTATGTGATAAAAAAGAAAAAAAAACGAAGTCACCATGGCTATCAGCCATCTATAAACATGAAAAAATTACTTACAAACCATGAAAAATAAAAAAAAAATCATACTTAAACATACAAAAGAAAAGACAATAAAAAATTTATGATTGTCATTTCATTTAACTTTAAGATATATCTGCTTTTTACTTGAAATGGCAGTCAACAACAACAAAAACAACAACCTTTCAATGGATTTTCATTTCAGAATAATATTACATTTTTTTTCATTCCTGATTTTGTTTTCACTTTTAAGTAATATTTGAGATATGAGTTTGTTTAATTTTCCAAAGCAATGATTAAATTTTTCAGAATACAACAAAATACATTTTAACTTGATAAACATAAATGATATAATGAAAAGAAGTGCAATGCAATGAAAAACATATAATGACTGTAAAATATTTTATCTTTCTCTTGAAATATTTGTTACAATTATGAGACAAAAACAAAAGCAGAGAATGGCGACAAGCCAGATTAATTTGATATTTTTTGTCATTCAACAGTTGCAGTAGTCAACACTGAAATTGGTCATGATACATTGAGTTAAAAAATGATAAAGTTATAGATCTATATCCTAAATACAAATTAAATACATTGGATAAACAAAACAACACATGTAGACTAATCTGCAACAAACTTATTCCAGTATTATTGTAAAAATGCACATACCAAACTTAATGGTCCACACTCATGAAAATTTATAAAAGTATCCTATGATAGTAAACATCTGCTGAGCTCTTCTCTGCGTCCTTTGATAGATATATATTGTGCCGGTGTGTTTGTCAAACTCTAGTGTTAAGCCCACAGCAAAGCTCTTATGAAAGTGACCTAAATTACTGTCACATGCCTTATTTGATGGAATAACTGGAAATTGCATAACAGTGAATTTTATCTTCTAAATTAGGACAAAATCTTTTTTCCTCATGGACATAATATTATTTCAAATGAATTCCATTAAGAGCTCGCTCATTTTGTTCAGAGAGAGATACATGAGTGTATTTTAATATTCTTGGTCAATCGCTCAATTGCTCTAATGTAATCACCTTGTGCAGGTCCTTTGTGAAGAAATTTTGACAAAAACATAAAAATAAGAGATAGACGTCCTGGTAAACTTGTAGTCCGTGTGTATCAAACAACCAACAATTCTGCAGTAAGTGGTTTTAAAAGTACATCTATTCCTACGTTCTGATTGCGCAAGCTCATACATTCCCTTGACCTTAGCAGTTTTGTTTCTATTAGATGCAGGCGTTCATTCCTCTTAGTCTGGTTCTCAGCCTGAAACTGATGAGCTGGTCCACTGTATCAAGATTATGATTTACTCTTATGAATCTGATATATACGTATATATTTAATCATTATAAGATCTGGGGTAAAAAGAAGCATTATGAATATTCATTGAGATTTATGATTGTAATTTGTTTTGTTCTTAATATTAAGTTTAAGCTAAGAAATATGAAATACTGCACAAGTACATATGTGTTAAGATCACACAGACAAGACAAATGGGAGTGAATAAAACAACGCTTGCAACAGATTTTGAGAAAGTTAAGATGTGCTTTCTCACTTCCCAAACCAAAAGTGAAGCTTGAAAATTCATGGTACTCAAAATAGAATTTTTAGATCTGTATCTTCAGTAGGTTTTCAGGGAAGTTGGCCCATATATTTTCAGTTTAAATTTCTTATCAGCATTTTTCACCAGTTTTTACTCTTTTCAAAAAGTATTCTTATGAAGATAAAAACAAGTTCATATATAACATTAAAGCCTATCTGAATACATGTACTAAGTCGGTTAAGAAATCACAATGAAAAAATGTTTCAATGATTTCTAGGAATAAAGTAGTCACATCCATCTTGAAGTTTAATGGAAGAAAAAAAATAAAAGCAACAAAAAAGTTTCTATTATGGTGTAACTACTAAACTAGCAACTTAAATTATCTCTATGGCACAACATTTACTTTTAAAAACAGCACAAAAACATCAGGTATATTTCATAAAATACAAATAAATTTGATTCAAATTTTCCAAAGTATAAAGGAAGCAAACTTGCAGCCAAAAAAAAATTAATAAGTATACACACATAACAATTGCATCATTATTTCACTTTAAAAACAATAAATTCTGCACAAAATTCTATCAAAGAGTCACTGTTTTTTTAAATACCGATGCTGAACAATTGAACTTAGGTGTAAGCAAAAACAAAACAAAACAAAAAGTAAAAAAAGACAAGAATGTCAATAATATGACTGCTCTGTCCTAAATTTTCCTCTTTATGCCACATCAAGAACATGCAATTGTTATAGAAATCTCTACAGCCGGCCATAGATCTAGCAGTAAATTGATGCCATCAATTGACTGGCAATATTGCCAACAATTTCCCAAGCAATAATTGCCTTCCATCTGCCCACACACATGTCGACAAAATCATTCGATCTACAAGCTGAACTTATGTCAAAATTTTTGGTTTATTTCAATGTGTAAGAAAGTAAAGTCCACACAACTCAGGATAATCAGTTTCCAATAAAGACCTAGGCCTACAATCTACTGAGTCTTGGACTTAATTTCATCAAAGTACAAATGCAGCTCTAGACAGTCGGCAAAATGCAAGTAGGCCAGTAGGCGCCAGAAGGTCTAGGCTAGTCGAGTTGTCCCCTTTGATTTTGTTGATGTTTTTTTATACATGCATGGGTGTCGTCTAGGGCACTTTGGCGTGCAAAAAATAATATTGACTCAATTCAAGACGGGCTGGATAAAAAATCAGCAGGCAAGAAAGAAAAAAACTTGATTCTAAATAATATCAATGAGAAAACATACATGTTCACCTTTGTTAATTGTTTCTCATTGATTTCATATAATATCGTGTTTGAATCTTTATAGATGTAGATAACGTGATTTGTGAAGAGTGATATGGAGCTAAATCATATATACTGATAGATAATAGAGAGACAAAAAAACATATGAGTGGGAGTGGGAAGGCAAGAACGTTGTATCTATAGAGGCAAATTATGAAATAAAATTTCGTTCTCTTTAACGTGTTCAAAAAACCATATCTACGCATAAACTGTGCTAATTTTGGGTCCAGAAAACCAAACCTGTTGTCAGATACAAAATTCGATGCCTTATAAATGAATATTTAACTACCAAGAATAGCTCACTGCACCGGCATCGGCTTGTCTGTCTTAAAAAATACAAAGGGCCTGCCGCAGATCGACAGCGTTGTGCTGCACAGGCAATTTATTTTCAGGTTGTCCCAGTTGATGAGCAATCAGCTTTTGTTGTCAATAAATTTCTGCAATATCGCACGATATTGCCAAAATGATCACACAGGGATAATTTACAGCAATTACTGCACATCCATGACCGCTTAAATGAGACAAGATCATTTCATAATTCTAAAAAATATAAAATGGCTTCCTCACTGAAATTACATCTATCTCTGGAGAACAAATGGGAAGGATTGGTGCAACATGCAAACAATGAATGTAGTAATGCAGCTGTCCAAATAATACATATATAACAAATAAAGAGAGGCACACGTCTAAAGGCAACAACACAATAGGGCTTTTGTTTTTTTCATAATCCTCAAACACATGGATATATAGAGCTCAATTGATTTTGACTGATTGTTCTTTGTCAATTTCAGACTACAGATATGTTTCTTGTTAAAGTTAAAATAAAAAAGTTTGGGATTTTGGAATTTTATCTTTGATTTTACGAAAAATCTCAATGGAAACTGGCATTTAGATCCTAAACTTTTGCATATTTCATGAGAAATGGCTATATTCACATACATGTCATTTATGCATTCAATTTGATAATTTTTAAAATTTATTTTTCTCTTAGAATATTGCAGACAAAAGCAGTGTCAGCTGATTGAATGTTCACCTGTTCTACTGCTCCTTATTATTAAACAATAATGTCACAAACCACATTCATTGCCGTAACTGGCTCAAAAATATTTCTATAAGTTTTAACAATACAACAATGGCATCACTGAAGTGCTTGAGATTAAAAATAATTATCTTATTAGAACTAGTTTGTAGCAATCAGAAAAAAAATCAAAGTACCCAGGTTCAAATTTATCTGATGACTTCTTACAGCCATTTTATGATTTGAAAAGTGTAAGATTCATGTTTTTTTTCTTTTTTTTTTATTTCCTGTTGTAGCCTAGATAATTCAGCTTTTGATCATACCTATGAAATGTGTACAACATTGAAACGATCATTGACAGAGGAGCATTAAAGTTAATGTCCCAAATCTGAAAAATAAAAATCCCTTCCATATCCTGACACAATGCTGTGCACCGTGCATACTCATAGAACAAACATAAAACTGTAATAATCACTTTCAACAATTTTTCTCATCATGAAAGAATTAAGACTTACAGCAGAGGAACAGTAACACGGGTTCTCTGCTGAACTCAGAGGAAGAAAACAAACTATTTAAAAGCTTACCATACCATAGGCAAACCAGGGGTCATGGCCATATTAATTCTTTCATCAAATAACTTACGGCCTGAAAAATCGCCTATGTGGAAAAAAAAAAAGTTAAATTTGCTTTCATGACATAGAAATGTTAATGTAAAAAGACCTATGATGCCACCATTTTCCAGAAAGGTGATATGTATTGCACGCATAAAATAGAAGCAAAAAAATGAGGACAAAAAGCATTAAAGTCTTTTAATGGGTGCACAATTAAAATCAAAGATGATTTACTGCTTGAAAAACTTGGAATTTGGAAAAGAGCTTTGAAAGCCTCATATAAGATCAAGACTGTTATGAATGTAAAGTATAAATAGACAAAAAGAGAAAAACATCTTGACTCATTGACTGCTCCATGTAGTTTGCTGGGTTA
Source organism: Elysia crispata (assembly GCA_033675545.1). Classification (NCBI taxonomy): domain Eukaryota; kingdom Metazoa; phylum Mollusca; class Gastropoda; family Plakobranchidae; genus Elysia; species Elysia crispata. The sequence continues at coordinate 237,938 of JAWDGP010006108.1, forward strand.
ACATTGCGATGAGTGGGAGGAAAAGCAATAAGTTACTTATTCTTGCCAAAAGGCAAAACAAATGACTTAACTTGCCTGCATAGTGCAACAAAATTGGCTTCTTTAAGGTCAATACAGATTTTAAAGTTTACTAGCCAGATTCCCTTCTCCTATAGATTTCAAGCTGTGGAGGAAAATTCCCAGGTCTTCAAATTTTTCAGTTCACCTGAGAGCTTCCCAGTACATCTGATTAGAAGATTTTGTTAGTCCCTGCAGTTTATACTTGACTTTGCGAGGAGATAATTGCTGCTTTCAAGATGTGTTTATACCTGAAAATCTTGTAGAAGGATCCTTTCTCTCTACAAATTTCAAGGTAATCAAGGTTCTTGCAGATTTCAGGGTCTGGTAGTGACTTTCCCTTGGTTTCTGAAGGTTCCACGTTCTTCCACTGTGTTAGAAAGAACTCCTTATTGCCTTGAGATTTTAAGTTCTGTTTCAAAGACCCTTATCTCTCATCCCATCTAACCCTACATGTTCTAACGTCTGCTAGAAATATTTCCTTCCTTCCTGTTGATTTAAAAGTTTGCTCTAAAGACTTGAGTCCTTAAGGATACCAATATTAGCTGCATGCACAGAGTCCCTTACTCTGTGCGAGTTTAAAAGGCCTCTTTAAAAGATTCCCTTCGTCCAGGTTGGTTTCAAGGTCAGCAATTGAGCGTCACTAAAAGTATTGCTCTAAGATAACCGGAGGAGAGGGCAAACTTTATTCTTCTTTTCATCTTAGACTTGGAATATATTTTGATCAATTGTGGCGAAAATTTCAAATGATGAAATAATGTAATATTGAAAATATCATTTACATACATTTAGGCATAGAAATATGCAATTTAGTTGCTTCAGTGATTGATTGAGTAGAGGGATAATCTCACCAGGCATACAGTCAAACTTTGGAAGCTAGAAAAAATTTGCAGTGATAAAACTGACACTCTGCATGCTTGGACCCCATACAATGATAAGTACTTCTTTAAATGCATCAGAGGAAAGTGGTGATCTTTTAAAAAAAAAAATGAATAAAAATGTGAATGAACATGGACAAAGAAAGCGACTGCCCAGCAGTCTAAGAAACAAAAATCAATAATATGGTTCAACATTTTGATAAAACACTCTTTCATAGCGGAGAGAAATTCTGAGTAATAACCTTTCATACATCTGTAGAAACCCTATTCTCTCCTCCATATCCTCCATGCATAGAAACACTCTGAGCACACTCGGGTACAAAAAAATCAAATCAGAACTTTGGATTTCCACATGACTCAGGCTTAAAAAAGTTTACACTTACAGGGTGAAAATATTCTACAGATCACCTATGGCCTACTCTAATCCTAGACTCCAGTTTATGATTTGCACCACCCCTATGATGACCGGCTGCCATGCCACCAAGTAACGTATCCAGTCCAGCAAATTGCCATACATCACATGGGGACGCTCCCATCTGGCTTGCAGTTAAGAATCTAAAACATGTGAATCATTTCAAACCAACAAATGCAGCAATGGTGTTTTTTTTTTAACTGTCCTTGATTTTCAAGGTAGGGAGACACCATGAGCTATTTCTTTCATAATAAAAAGCAAATTCATAATCCATTAGAAAGATTTTAAGTTTACATAATAATTTTACTAGGTCTCATCAATTCAAATCACAGCGTTTTTTAACTAAGAAAATAAAATTATCAGCTTCTGATTAAGAGACCCCAGATTGAAAGAAATCTTGTCCTTTCTAAAGCATTATTTTTGCACCTAGAGAACAAAAGAGAAAACATTATTAAGCCTATAAAAGTTGACATCTGTGCCATTTGAACTATCAAGAGTGTGAGGAAGAATTACGTAAATGTTTTTAATCAGGGGGAAAATGGACACACTCTCCTACAGTGGTAGCCGATAATCACATGCCTTTAGCCAAATTCTATATACTTGTACATGCTTTGTAATCTGTAGCCAATCTCATAATCGTTGAAATGAGCAGGCTAACTACTTATTGAAGAAAACTGCTTTGCTATTTGACAGGTACTGGGCTCCTTCTTGCCAAAATAAGGTAAGTAAGAGGTGTTGGGAATGAAAGAAAAGATGCGGCTAGCACACACGCAAGCAGCATGGCTGTAAATGTTGAGGCTATGCTACAAGAACATATTGGAGCACACAGAGATGATGTTGCAGTGTCACTGATTCTCTGCCTTGTCTGCATACACAGGAAAATTATGCAACTTGCACAAGTCAGCCTTCCCCTATTACTCATTTCCCTAGTCTTCAATCTTTTTTTTTTTCGAATTTGTCATGCACCGGTATCCTAGATTTAAACCATCCAGGTGTTAATCAAGCCAAGCTCTACTCTGTGAGAAGGACCTAGGAGGACACGCACACTCAAAAACTGTACTACATAGACCTAACTTGGGCTTTTTGTTCTACCTAAGCTTTCAATCAGGCCTGCCAAAACCTAGGTCTAAGCTTAGTCGTTGCTCAAGGTTTCAGCAAAGCTATGTGCCTGATCCTTAATCCAATTGTTGGTTTGCAAATCAATGATTCTCACAAAAAAAAAAACAAGAGCAAAAAAAATAAGTAAATAAAAAATGAGACGATCCAAAATTGCCCAACTCTTAAAAACATTCTAAAGAAGCCTCCCAACTATTCTGCATTTAATCGAATACAACTAGTATTATACACCCTTCAAATCTCCATGAAGGCTTTCTCAGTAATTTGAATTTGTACATTCTAACAAATGCTTCCCTTGAGTGGAAAAAAATCTATCAATTTATGACAAAACAATGTGTGCATATATGTGAGTCTGATTTCCTTATAACAATGTGACAAAGAAAAAAACAACTGACAGGGTTTGGATTGGATTCTTTTTTAAAGAAATTCAAATTGCTCAGTCTTGGTAAGTCAATAAAATACATACAGTTTAATTTCCAAGGTTCGCTTGCATAGACCAAAAAAAAAAATTCATAATGAATATGACCCTAACAAAATCTGTTAAAGGTATGGTGTGAAAAACATCCAAATGTCCAAACCATTCAAACAGAATTATAATCCTTAGTATTCTTTGTCATGGTTGTTAAGCTTTACTTCACCTGTCAGCCACCACCTGCTCCCGGCAATCTAACCAGATCATGAGGTTGACCGCCATGTGGAATGGGGATTACCAAGTTTGAGCTGAGGTGTTTTAGATGCATCATTTTTACCATTTAAATTACATTTAATCCCACTAGCTGGAAAAATTTAAAGAAATACAGAGTGGTTTTTCCAACTCCTGATTTTCTTTTTTTCCCCTTTGTCTCATAGTCATAGTGAGTAAAAGACATGATTCCAGGAAATTTAGTTCCTGTTTCAGTTCTAAGCTGAGGACTGTGAGATGATATGTTACATTCAACACAAAAGGATACGGTCCAGGAAACATGCGCTTCAGATCAACTTTCTCTTTGCAGTACGGGCATATCTGCTTTTTACCCACAATGCACCATCCTCTGATGCAAAATTCATGAAAACTGAATAACAGAGTAAAGGAAAACGACAAAAATATGTTTACTTTATCATCTCCAATGATTTATTTTTCACGTAACATTCATTAAGCATTATTGTTTTTTATTCTGAACTCAAACAGCTTGGCAACAATTTTAACAGTTGGTCATTATATCTCTTATTCTAAACATACAAAGTGAAAAAATGAAAGAAATTTATCTTGATGCCTTCGCAAATTTGAAGTATTGCAACAAAAAGCATTTTCTAATCATAATTAAGGTCAGATCTGTACATCTGAATAAAATTATCAACTCAAATTACTTGCTCACATCAGGGCTAGACTAGGTGCAGCATGAGGCCAAGATAAAAAGGCCCTCAGATTTATAAACTATGAGTCCTGGAGCAAAAACAGTGCTTGAATATGGTTTCAAACCACTTGCAGCATTTAAAGTGACTGAGATGGAATCAAAAAAATGTTTTCGCCTTTTTGTAAACCTCCAAACATATATTTCTCTTGCAACCACACTTTTTTTTTTATTAACTTAAAGAAATTTTATTTCTCACCTTCAATTACTGTAAACAAATTCTTAGATAAAAAGGATACACATGCCCACATGTGAGTTTTATAGTTTTCTCTATGACAGCATCCTCATTACTCATCACAAAGATCTGGTTTCCACATATAGCACACGTGTCCGGGTCAAGCCTCTTTGAAGGTAGGCCTGTAGCAGAGTAATACTGGGAGAAAATTAAATTTCATCTTACTGTAAAGCAGTTCTTTAAGATGGTCTCTTTTTAGATTTATTATTATTTTTTTTTTCTAACAAAAGCATTGTTCAAGATGAAAATAAAACAGCTCTTACACGTTTCATATTTTTTTTAAATCTAAAAGTCATTACTTGGCCCAATATAAGTTTCAGCTTGGATAATTTTGAAGGGCTATTGTTTTAAAAAAAATTGTGTGAACCACATTATACTGTTAAGAAGGTCAATTTTAGTCCTTCTACCAAATATCAATAGACAGAAAGCACAACATAAATTCAACAGAGTCAAAGACTTTACTTTAACAATTTTAAAATGCAAAGAAACAAACAATTCAAAATAATGATTCTCCAAAACTTGGTTTTCAGGCTTGTTGAAATCAGAACTAAACATTTTTTTTTTCATATTAAATATTCATTGCTCAACTAAATCAAGCTTAAAAAAGTCATGGAGTGTTAAAAATACAGACTTGAGCTGGTAAAATTGATAACCAATAGTTTGCATGTTAAAGCCCACTAGGCAAACTTTTTTATCCCACAGGTGGTATATTGCCCCTTTGCCATAATTCTCATTCATACGGATATTAGCTGGACACAAGTTGCCAGAGAACAAACTCTTGACCTAAGGGAAACCTGATCCACAAAAGGCTGCAGATAATACAAGTTAAGCAATTCACAAACATAACAAGTTTTTAATGATCAATATTTGAATCATTTTCTTCTGAAACAAATAAAGGAATTTTTTACTAAGTCAAGCTTGTAATAAAGGAAAATGTGGGTCGTTGCATTGATGCCTGTGTTGAAAGACTGTGTTTTCTACCTACTCCCTTTCCATTGTCATGTTTTCTTTGCTTTTTTTTTTTTTTTAAACAAGCTGAACAGCTTGTAAATTCTATCTTTTACTACCTTTAAGCCAGATATAAACATTTTAAAGATAAACTTTTGAGCTCACATATTCAATATCATCTAGCTTTACTTTCTCAATAAAAGTTTAGTAAAGAACCAAATTAAGTCAACTTAAGAATTTTGTTTTTCTTTGAAATAGGTGCGATAACTTCCTTGAAACGAAATTGATCTATCAAAAAACAGACAATGCATACAAATTTGAATTAAAAAAAAAGGCTAAGAAAGGGAGAGAAAAAAAAAAGATATCTGAAGCTGACAAGTCTTGATACAATTTTATTTCTATTAAAGGCATCATCTGCCACATTTACATTAACTCTTCTTACCCTCTTTAGCCATATAATGTACCAAGGCTAAAACTAAGCAGTCAGAGAGGTTTTACAACTTTGGTAAGATGCTTTCAAATCTTTGAAAACAAAGCAGACTTTATTTACCAGGTTAATGTAAACATGAAAACTATGATGCTAGAAAACTTACCCCTATATGAGCTGCCATTGTGTCTGCACACACTTCAGCAAAATCTCTTGAGACAACACCAAAGTAGAGTCCATAGAAGAGGAGAAGCAGACCGAAATCCATGGCGGTCTGCGGCTTGACCAGAACGAGCATGTTCAGCCCAAACACTGTGAACATCACAACCAGATAGCCAAGGATACCGCAGGCATAGCTCATCTTGTAGAGTAGAAGAAACCACTTGTACACCCATCTTGAAGAGAAAAATAAAAGGTTTGCCAATACAACTTTTTTATCTGAATCGTCAAGTCAAAACACATTATCTAATCACTTCTTGAACCCACCCCCCCAAATATATGTGCACCATATATATATATATATATATATGGTGCATTGCCAAATGAGGAAACTGAAAATCTATCAAGTACATGGGGCTAAGCAGGCCAATATTTAAGTGCCTGTAACTCCTTATTTACAAATAATTTTAAATACCTTAAAGAAGAAAATTTGTTAGGCGCTTTGTGAACATTACTGAAAATAAATTTCTTGCCTGTCAGGAAAGTTTTGACAGAGTTATTGCCCTTGATTTTTAGCTATCGTTCTTTTCATTAAACTCAACTATTTGCAGCTTGTGTTTGCATATTTTGAGTTGAGTTGAATAAAAGAAAAAGTTTTCTTAGTTGATCTAAAATGGATGTCACTTTCTGAAATATAATACTAAAAAACATGGGTTATTGTCTCTGATATCACTATTTTGATGAGAAAAGCCAATCAGCTTACAAGTATCAAATCTTAAGATACCATGAACTAACTTTAGTTGTTTTAACCATTCAAGTGAAGTGTATCATTTTGTTCAGCTTCTGCTTTGTTAAAAAGTAAAAACTTTTGTTAAACATGAAATTAAGTAAGAAATGCTATGTTAAAGTTTGGTTTAAATTTTTTGCAACCACTTTTAAAGCAAGCAAGCATGACCAGACAGAAATAAAAAAAATATTAAAAACTGAATATGGTTTCACAGTCTATGTTTATTAATTATGTTCATAACCAAAAAGTATGAGTAACACATGCTACAAGGTTATGGATGGAATATTAATTATTGCTGTAAAATTACAAAACTATAAAAAATATAAACCTTATTATCAGAAATGATTTTGACATTCAAAAAAGAGCTCAAAAGTTATATAATTTCAGTACATTTTAAAATACAAAAACCATCAAGTGTTTATGTCATCTAGAAACTGAGAGTTTTAAAGAAAAAATAACCAATTTCATGTCAAGAAGGCATTAAATGGCTTTAAATTTATTTTTACCAAAAATTCAGAATCCCTCCAATATTGAAACAAATTACAAAATAAGAACTTAACACTTGTCATTCAAGCCATAGTAGTATACAAATTAGCACTATTCTTCACATGAATACTAATCAAAAGATGATAAAATAAACAAGATACATCACCAAAATGACAATTGATATGGTACTGAAGTCAAGGTCTTTGTAGGCCCTGCATACATAGACATGATCTAACATTCCAATCAAATTGATTACATAAATTGAGTAAGAAATTGTTTAAGTCTTTACAGTACCCATCTTTTGTTATAAACCCAAGCTTTGTTGATTTGGCTCTAAACTTTCATGAAAGCTTTCACTACCAACATTGATCTCGATCAACCACTGTAAGTGTAATATTATACATGCACATCTAGGTTCTTATAAACATACTAAAGAACATGGTAATGTTTTCCAGTATTTTGATAAAGAAGTAAAGAAACTTAAATTATGTCAAAAGTTATTTATGAGTAAGTGGAACACTGGTACATAAATTAAATGCAAAGAGAATTGGACAAGTTAAGCACATTGCAGGTTTAAAACTTGAAAGCAAAATATTAAAAAGAAAAAAAAAGTAAATATTATTCATGGTGGTGAAACAAAGTTTCTCAGAGACATGTGTAATGAAAGCAAAACATTTTGCGCATCACAACAAGTTCAGTGTAATTACACTTATTCTGATTGTTCTGCCTGTCTGTGTTGTCACAGTAAGGGTACTGGACGCCTTTTCACCAGTTTTTCTGCCATCCTGGAGTTTGAGTAATGAGGAAAAAGGGAACGAGGATGGAAAAAAGAATGAATTTGAAAATTGTTATCAACAATCAACAGCACTTAAAAACTGGTTTTGATCTGTAAAGATGCACCACACCAAAGATCTACACCTACAATCATTTGAAAGAGAGAGAGGGGGGGGGGGATCTCTCAGGGGTCTCAGAGTCAGAACCGAGCGCAGAACTAGATCTATATGCCAGTCTTGCCTCTCTGTACTATGAAGAGAGAGAGACTGAGAGAGAGAGAGAGAGAGAGAGAGAGAGAGAGAGAGAGAGAGAGAGAGAGAGAGAGAGAGAGAGAGAGAGAGAGAGAGAGAGAGAGAGAGAGAGAGAGAGAGAGAGAGAGAGAGAGAGAGAGAGAGAGAGAGAGAGAGAGAGAGAGAGAGAGAGAGAGAGAGATGAGCAGTGATGAGAGGGGTTTTGAGTTAAACTGTTCTGCAATAAGAGTAGAGGAGGTGGGAGAAACAGTGCAGTGCAGTGTTTATGTCTTCAACACCCCAAGGTTCATAACCTCAAATTCTTTATAGAAAAGAAGTCATCAAGAGGGGGCGGGGTAAAGTGTGGGATGGATAGACAGTCCTGATGTCAATCTCAGTGTGGAAATCACTATTTCCCTGTAAACAAGATGAAAAAATCAAGCAAAGACAAATTTAATGTGTTTAAATGTATTGGTCCTGGCTAGTGTGCACCAATAGTGTATATCAAAGCTGCACCTTTGTACTAAATGTTATTGAGAACATGCATATTTAGACTTACATTGTGCTTGTGGATCACAAAGTCATAAAGGGTTAAAATATAATTCTTCAATAATGTGGAAAGTTATATTCATAGACACCATGACACACTACAATAAAATTCTTTTCAATTTGTTTCTGGCACTGGTTTTATTCCTTTGCTCCACTTTCTGCTCCTTCGTGAGGTTGCTGCGCCAATTCCTTACATGCACTTTTTGCTTGGAGTAGCATAATGACCACTTTTCCTCATCCTCCCAAAGTCTTTGTCGGTACTCAGCTTGAATCTGTGCATGAGATTTCTTCTCCTTCAGGGGTGCTTTCGTTGTCTTTTTCTTTGGCCTCAGGTTCATTAAGAAGTTTTTGACTGAAAAATAAAATTGCAAGTACATTTCATTCAGAGTTTCACCTGTTTTTAAATGTCAAATATAGGTAGAGTACAATGGGACCCTTTTATAGCTGGATCTCGCATACAACGCGACTCTAGTAAACTATAAGCCCGTTATTTTTTCTGATATATATTTCTTATGTTAGTCTTTGTACACAAGGGTACTGCCGATCATTAAGCTTGCCTCCAATAGGACATCGTGGTCGAATTAACAGCTAGACAAGCTTAGATCTACATGATCAACAAGTTGTCTGTCCTAAACCAAGAAAGCCTAGCCTAGATATGCATGATGCGATGAGTACACAAAGCTTCAACTTCAATCATTGTGATAGATATTTAATTACACCATATCTGATTCTCATTCGCATTCCTTACTTATAAATCACAATTGTACGAGGTCCATTTCATAAATAAGTTTCCCACCTCCATAAATCAACAACCAAAAGGCATAAGATGATGAAATTTGGCACAGATTGCCTTTAATATATGACCTATTCAATGTAACATCCACCATTGTTAGCGCATTTCTCTATCCATTGTAACCAGTCTTTAAATGCAGTGATGTAAGAACATTTGTCCAGGTTCTTTATTGCTACTTTCGTAGCCTGAATAATGTCCTCTTCTGTTTCAAATCGCTGGCCGTGAAAATGTTCTTTCATTTTAGGGAATAGGTGAAAATCACAGGGAGCAAGGTCAGGTGAATAGCGAGGATGCTCGAGCAGTTCCCACTTGTAGCCAGCCAAAACGTCTGTCACTGCCCGGGCCGTATGGACTGGCGCATTGTCGTGGTGAAACAAGATGCCTGACTCCAACAGCCCGGGTCGTTTCTTTCGAATGGCAGGTCTGAGTTTGTCTTGCAGCACCTTCTTGTAGTACTGTGCATTGATTGTGGTGCCTATAGGTACAGGCCAGCGCAGAATCACACCATTCATGTCAAAAAAGATCATGTGCATGACCTTGAGAGCCCCTTGTTTGCGTCGAACTTTCTCTGGACGAGGATCATCAAAGTCTCTCCATTCGGCTGACTGCCACTTTGTTTCAGGATCCCAGGAATACACCCAAGTCTCATCACCGGTAATTATCCGACCCAAAAAGTCATTTTGCTCAGTTTGAAATCTCCGCAAAAAGTTTCTGGAAAAATTGACCCTTGACTCCTTCTGCTCATCTGTCAGCAAATGTGGAACCCATTTTGAAAACTTCTTCTTATTCAGTTTGTTGGTTAGAACTCTAAACACGGACGTTCTAGACATCGATGTTTCCGTAGAAATCTCCTCACCAGTTTTTCGTCTGTCATCACTCAATGAAACGTGAACTTTAGAAATGTTTGCATCCCCGCACGCTGTCACAGGTCGCCCAGGACGAGGTTCACCTCCATGTCATCTCGTCCCTCTGAAACAGCTTTTACCCACTTTCTTACCGTCTGAATAGAAGGAGCATTTTCTCTTAAAACTGTCACTAGATCTTGTGAATGCATGATGCATCTTTTCCCAAAATAACAGAAAATTTTATGATGACACGGATGTCATATCTTGAAAAATTTTGGTGTGCCGGTGAGCTTTCTATTATGCCGGCCATTTTGCTCCAACGGACTTCAGAAAAGTAAATGCTATTTTGTATCCGTTCAACCTAGAGCCACAAAATTTCATTGCGAATTCCCAAAAGGTTTGATCCTTCAGTGTGCCAAATTTCATGTACATATAGCTTAGACGGTTTTGATTTTATAGAGTAGGGAAACTTATTTATGAAACGGACCTCGTACAATGTTAGCATGCAATATTTACCAAAAAAAAAAGTGTTCAAAAAAACTTTAGTATACTGAATAATTTAATATTCATACCAGCATTCGGACCCCTGTTTTGGGTGTTGGTTGCGGAGTCTGTCCATCATTCTCCTCTTCATCTGACATCTAAAATATCAAAAAACACACACATATTATATCAGAGCAGTTTTTATCATTAGTTTAAACTTTCTGAACCAACAATGTGTTTCGTATAAATGTAGTGAGGGTATTCACATATGTTCTTCAACTTCTATAGCTTTTCCCCCTATAAATTTATTAGTATCATTCATATGCAACATTCAACTAGGTGTATATCAAGTAAAAAGTGATGTTATCCCTCAGCTATCTGAATCCCCAAGGATTGTGTCAGCAGAAAAAAACCTTAGCTAACTAAATTTGAAGTTGATATAAAAGAAAAAAAAAGCATTTCAAAGGTGTGAGACAAGAAACGGAAATACAACATTGCTATCAAGTAAAAGCAATTATATAGCCGAAAAAAATTTTAAGTAGCATGCCGCATGGTTGACATAAACAACTGAATACAAAGTAGATACAGACTCATCACTGAAATAGGTGTAGAATCTAGTTCAAAACTTAGTTAAATTACACTAAAAAGTCTGCACTTTATAGTCTATAAAAAGGGGTTTGCTTGAAATGCATGATTCAGTACTCATCTATGTATCTAATCCTTCAGTTGAATCTAGATCTAGGCTTTAAAAGAAGCCTAACTAATTGAAGTCCCTAGATCTGCTCTCAATAAATGATATACACATTTCATAAGCAAGAAATAACTGCATTTACTTAAATTTGCACAACTCTGGACCAAGACCTGGAGTAAAATCCAAGATCTAGATCTAGATCTAGACCTAAAAGTCCCTATATTTCAGCTCATTTATACATTTCATATAAACAAGAAGTACATATAACTTAAATATTATTTACTTAAATTGTGATATTTATCTTGATCCAGGCATAGAGTACACATTTTGATTTATTACAACCTAGTATAAACAATGGAAAGGGAAATTAAAATAATTCCTGTCAATAAAATGAAAGTTGATTTCCAGTTCTCATTAAGAGTTATAACTTTCAAGAAAATGCAGAAGTTGGGTACTAACAGCCAAGCCATAGGTGATAAGTTCCTGAGAACGTTGATAAATTAAATATCTACTTGTTTAAAATACTTTCATACACCTTGACTGTTTGACAGGAAAATGATCATGTCTTTGCTTCTGTATGAATTTTAAGTTTATATTGAAAGACACTTTAAGCTTGATATATATTTTTTTGACCTGAAGCCTTTGAAAACAAGCATGAAATAATATTTAATGCACAGAATGTTAACCACTCGTGTCACAAGGATCAAATGCTTTTTTGGGTATCAGATTTCTAGAACTAAAATTATTAGTCGCCTTCAATCTGACATTGCATGTCACTTTCATAACAAACCATAGAGCGACACCATTACCCCTCATCCTGCTAACGCGGTTACCCACAGATAGGGCCGAAAACTGTACTGTTGCCACCGCCAGTTAGCTTCTGGACTGGGCAAGTGGCAGAAAAGATTACCTGTGTTTGTACTGAGCGTATTGTAGTTCACAACAAAGCGTCTGGATAGACTTTTTTTTTGCCAAAACAGAGTTACATTTATTTTTTCAAACGTGACAACTTTATTTGAATATGTTTCATGGTTCTAAGAGTTTAAGAAAGGACGAGTTACAGACATAGGATTGGAGAAAAATTAGTTTTCAAAGAGAGGTTCATTGGACACGATAGTTTTAGTTGACAATAATTAACAATTCATTTGATGAAAGCTTGGATTTGCACTGAAAGCAAACACATACATAATTAATTTAGTGTGTGTGTGTGTAAGAGGGAGGAGGGTGGTGGGGATGAAAACTAAGCTGGAAAAGATTATTAATCATTTAGAACTAGCAAACCTTTGAGTCTAGGTCGGTCTTCCATCTAAGCTAAAGCCACAAAAGTCAGTGCGTGGTCCTTTAGTTCAAAGAAACTACATGTAAAAAACTATACAGATAGATGTACAATTAAATACGGGTACGATGTAGTTCTATTATAACCAAGCATAGAGAGTGGGGTGGGGTGGTAGGTGAGACAATGAAGGAGAAAGGAGACAATCAGACCAAGCAGCAAGGTCCGCCCTCGATGCTTATCTGGCGCTCCCATAATCATTGTCTCTTACAACTTGTGAGATATCAAGTAAAAAGCTCGCTCAACAATCTGTTTGGAAGCCTATACTTTCCTGCCACTAGACACATAGTGACAGCTGACAGAATATCAAACTCACCAAAAATAAAGGCAAAGGCTTTATACCCTACACACACACACCACGCTCTCACCTCATGCCTTTCTTGACACCTCAGTAAACTCCTCCCTTTCTTACTCAGCTTTACAGTGACAAGAGACTGTGGTGTGATTGACCGGTAACAAGATTCGTTTGGTCTAATGGTATTACAAAAACTGGCCAATCACGTTACGTTATAACTAACATCACTACTAATTGCAATCCACATGATTTGAGGAAGTCTGGGGGGAGGGGGCAGTGATCATGCCAATTCATTGCCAGGACTCTGTATTGGGGACGGGGTGGGGGCAAGAAAAGGGGAAGGGAAGGGCCATGTGGTAAGGGCTATGTGGTAAAGTCACCGCTGTCTAGTTCTTTTATTTGCTCTTCGGCCTTTATAACAACCACATGCAAAGGAAGCCGGTTTCCCATGTATCAGCAACATCAACTACCCATCTCGTAACATGGTTCCAACAGATGTGCCAAAATTGCAATTTGTTCTTCACACCTCAGGGGCTCTCGATCGCCTCCCAGTAGTTCAAACAGGGAGAAATTGTCTCCTTTTCATTGGTTGATATTCTTAGAAAAGATATAAAGTCTACAGAGTATATGAGATCGGGTGTTTAGAAGATGATGACGTTTCAAATAAGTCCGCCAGTCAACCATTAATAATAACGGCACCGCAGCTCCCGATTTGGAACCTCAGCCCATATATTTAATGACACCGCAGGGTCCAGGTTATCGTCAGGGCAAAGCTTAAATATAATGGGTATGCAGGACTAGGGTTAAGACTAGATCTAGATCTAATCAAACTCGAAAAGCAATGAAAGTTAACCTGGCTTCACGATTTTACCCTCACAGTAAAAGTTACTCCATAGAATACTAACCACTCTAGTCACAAGATCAATGCTTTCTTAATTGTTCAAATTTCTAGAATTTAAACTTTAAGTCGGCTTCAATCAGACACCGCATGTCACTTACATAACAAAGACTCGACACTAAATCTAGTCAAACCTGAAAAGCACTGGCATGAGCACAGTTCTAATGAAACAGAAGCCACTGTGAAAATTTAGCAATCAAATAAAAAACTTACCTTGGTGGTGGAGATTTGTAAACGAAAAATTCCCTCTTAACTTGAAAATGATGGTTTCACTTCACTCTCACATCCATCTTAGATGTTGACTGGAAATGGCGAAGCATCGTCCACGTCAAAATAAAATCTCGTTTGTAAGTTGGTTGAGTCGTGATTAGTTTTAAAACGAGAGGTTTGTTGCCAATGTTTTGTAATGAAAGTTTTCGAAATAAAAAAATCCAAAATGAAAATACAAATTTTTGATCAACATATCAAATTGTTTATCAGCTGTTTCGATCGCCTGTGACATTCATACGATCATTTGACACAAAGGTCTAGTCAAGACAAAATCCATGAACTAAATAAAAAAAAAAAAAACAATAAAGGCATTTTGGCGTTTCATTCTTTTTTAGTTATCAGATTTCAAGGTACAAGTTTCTACCAATAATATGTAGGGTATGATTATCAAAATTTGGTTTGGGCGATTTCAAAATAGAGAATAATTTGACTTCAAAAACGTATATTGAATTATGTTATTTAGAACCGCAATGGCATTATATTTCCTAACTCCTTTTCATTCCACCGCATTGTTAAATTAACTTCTACTATTGATGTCTATTCTGTATGAATAGGAACGTAGTGTTTAGCTTTTATACACTTTGAGGATGCAATTATTTTAGTAGTGTACGTCATGATAGATTTTCTAGCTAGATTTGCAACATTATTTAGCACTCAAAATACAGTTTGTAACATAAAGGAAGAAACAATATTTCTAAAATTTTGTCTGTATGTTACTTATTCATTTTAACCTATTTCAAGACCAATCACTTTTAAATTGACACTTTTTAGATATGTTATATGATGCGAAACGTGGCTGTGCCTCAAAATATCGCTGCTTGGCAATGCGCTATATATATAAACATATACATGAAATATATGTTTCAACAATAATGCTAAGCACTTTTTAAAAATGAATGCTATGAACAGTAACAAAAGATAAGATGTGATCTCTAAACTTTTTTTTATTCTTCACAACACATGCTATTTATATCTTTCCAACCGTTCACTGACCTTGGTGTTGTTCCTGATAATGGTTTCCTGGAGGCTTTAAATGTTACAAACCCAGTGATGATGGAGAATATTGTCCAGAACACACAGAATCTAAACCAGCCAAATTTCACACAAATGATGGCAGGAATCAACCACATACCTATAAGGGTAGCTCTCTGGAGACACAATAGAACAGAATTAGGCTAACACTGCCGATGAAGTTATATGCTAAATTTTATGAAAGCAGGTAACCCCAAACCAGAAAAGTGTTCAAAGTGAATCTAAAACACCATTGCAATTGATGTTATTTTTCTTCTTCTGATTTGTTATTGATATAATAAACAATCATTAAACAGAATTACTGCCAGAGCAACGGGTGCCCTAACAAAACAATAATGTGCAATTAGCCATTAGCCTGTTAAAAGGTCTGATGTATAAGTAAATTACGACAAAGAATCTTTAATCTATTCTTCACACATAAGCATTTGTTCTAAATTTGAAGAGGTGAAATTCATGATAATCATCTGACAATAAACATCCCACAGCATGACCTCTATTAATTACAAACAAATAAACGACGCATAATGACTTAAACCATGACAAAATTTAAAGTTGTACCAGATTTACTGATTACACTACCTGATAGGAGCGGAAATGTCGGATTTTCCATTGAACCAACACAATTTGGGCCACAATCAGAGTCCCAACTAAGATTAGAGCCATTTCTGCATGCATGGACTCGTGTCCACGGTGCTTCTCGTGCAGCATCTGATGTTCTAGTCTGAAACACATGGTGCAGAGAATATTCAAAAACAGTTTTCACAAAGAAATTTAGAACTCACTCATAGACAAGTCTTTCACTCTGAGACCTGCATGTTACAGGATGTAAATTGTGCATAGAAATATCCTTACATAAGGACGGTGAAATGACCTCTCTACACTCACAGAGATCATTGTAAAAGAATCAACAAGAAAAGACATGTTCCCCTAAGTCCACTAAGTGCAGCAGGTAGCATCAATGTCAAGTGCATTGAGATAAACAACAATAAGCCAAAATCAGAGATTGAAAAGCAAACTACTCTGTCCAATTTTTTTAAACAATTGTCCGATACGATGGTGGTATGAGGACAAAAAACCTTCCTTGAAAGATGTAAGATCCTTCAAACACTAGAAAACGTTTGGAGAAGTGGAAAAGAAATAGAGAAAATATTTGTTCATACTGCAAGCTGTGCTAGGAATGGTGATGCAGTTTATGATGTTTTGGAAGAAAGAGAGAGAGATGTCAGCGATGATGGGGCTGTTGCTGCTGGTAATGAAAATTGTGCGGATTTTGTTCGGGATTGTTGTATTGTTGGTGATGGTGAGAAAGAAAAAATCAATTTTTGTGCTGGTGATATTGTCAAAAGTGGGGGAGAACATTTAGATGTGAATGTTTGCGGTGTGGAGAAAGAAAATACAGTTATTTATGAAGATTAGGTTTTGGAGGTTGAAAAAGTACAGGACTTAGAAGGGGAACTTGATGTTGTAGATGATCAAAACCGACTTGTGGCGAGTGAAATTGGTATTAATTTAAGTGGAGCTAAAGATATTGTGGATGAGGGCGCAACAATGGGCACTGAAACACTTCCTGTTCAAGCTATAATAGAACCTGGTAATGGATTGTTGAAGATTCAGAAGTTGGTGAAGATAGGCCACACTTTCATCTTCTTCCAAAAATCAAAACTAGAGGTAGACCAAGAGGAATGGGTCTCACTTCTATGAAGAGGGAAAAAAAAGAAAAAGAAAAGTAGAAAAGAAAATTGTAAAGATTAACAAGGTAGATGAAAAATATGTAGAAGAAGAGTCTTCTTTTGATAATTTTGCAACTCAAAGTACTTGTGTAAAACAGAAAGCCAATATTCTTATCAAATAGAAACTAGCAGAACAAATCAGGAAAAAGGCTTCAAACTCTGCAGTCAAATTTTTTTAATGTGGTAATGAAGAACTTGATAGCGCATTGCGTGTGCTGGGACAGTCTGTTGAAATCCTGACATGTAATGCATGCAAGAGACGGTTTCACCAAATTTGTGTATCTGGGTGTTGTGAAACAAAGAGAGGAATGAAGTTTATCTGCAAACATTGTATGCCAGTAGAATAATTCAGTTGTGCCCTATACATGTATGGTTTTATAACATTTTTTTGGCAGTTACGGCTTTCGCTTACTGTTTTAGTTTTTTTGAGAGTTTAAGTTAAAAGATTAAATTGAAAAATAAAAACTCTGTACACCGCATTTACCTTGGTCTTTAAGCAGATCCATAGGTGTAAAATATAAGACATAATTGTTTTGATAATCAGAAAATTTGAGAAGAACAGCAATAAAATAATACATCCTTCATCTACTAGCAATAATATGCGTTAATTAAAGGTACCCAAATTTATCTTGAGTCTGAGAAATCTTTCTTAAACTATAACCATCCCCCCCCCCCCCCTTCCCCATGAAAGTTTGTCTGGCAGTGAAGCAATTGAGTCCTAGGATGAGACCCCATAGTCATGTGTGCTATTTTAAGAAACAATGCGACTGCCTAGACAAACCTCTACAGAGTCTTGCGCCACTACCTAAACGCAACCTAATTTATCTATCATTGATTACAAAAATATGTTGAATTCTTGGATAATAAAAACGGTGATGAAGAAAAAGAACGGAGAAAGAAAAGGAAAACACAAAAAGACAAATAACAAACAAATGACCAAAAAGAAATAAAATAATAGCATTGAAGTCAGCAATCAAAATAATTGAAAAAAAAGAAGTCTAATATTGGGCCCAGTTTGGAGAAGTTCACAAAAACAAAAATCCTTTTATCTCGACATCAATTGAAAAATTTACAGTTTATAATTACTTTTGATGTTCTTAGCTGAATTGTTTCCCTTTAAAGGGGTAGTTGGAGCCTCATAACTGAACATTGTCAAAAGGTGCCATCTAACTTACCTCCATCTCTCTTTCTCAGACAACTTTGATAGGTCAATGGCAGACTAAAAAGAAAAAAAAAACAACTTTCTATGAATGTAATGATTATTCTGATGTGTAACTGAAAATTTTACGAAACTATATCTGAGAATAAAAAAATTCATCTCAAGACATTTACATCAACCTTAATCATCTTGATGGTAATAGAGCCTTAAATCTTTGTGATAAGATGTTTAATAAACCAATTTCACTGTTGTTCTTGCATTGGCATGATGTGTGCTCTGCATCAAGGTGGACAGTTCCCTGGTATACAAGGAAAAGCAACAAAAATTATTGGCACATTCCAGACTAGTATCTTTATTTGCAGCTTGACCATTTACTTATTTTATGTTTAAGTTTCAATGAAATCTATCAATAACTTTTTTCTTTTAGCATTATGTGTAACCTAGATAAGGGCGAGAAAATAAGCAACAGTGACATATTTTTATCTAGTTTTCCTCACGAATAATCAAAGACAGTTATGAGGTAAAGGCTAATTGCTGTCTACCATATTTATTACTCCGTAAAATTGGTTCCCTTGTGTGTTTATTCTTTGAAATTTTATGTCCTGACATTTTATTTACATAATTATTCCGTTTTAAATTTAGATATTTTGAATTTGGTTTAAGGTTTACAAAGTGCATTAATTTGTACAAAACCATTGCATTTTAACACATTTCCAACAGTTATAATTGAAAAAAAAAACACATGGGTTTGAACTAACATTTAAAGCAATGATCCAAATGTAATATCATTGCTTATAAGGCATCACATTTTCTCACTTTAAACATAAATCTAAGTTAATAAATGATGAAAAGTAAACAATGCGAAAAGACCAAAATAAATAATCAATGAGCCCGTACAGACTACATTGTTACTTTAATCAGGTCAATCCAAAAGCAATAAATATGAATTTTGTTTTATTGTTTTTTTATTTTCTATCATAACATGGTCAAAACCTGTAGCATTTAACATACAACTGGATAGATTTACGTCCAACTTGAGCTTAAGTGGTTAAAGTCTAACCATAATACTACATTAGGCAGGGGTCTCCTCCTTTGCTCCCACTCACTCCTGCTCCTCCTACATTTTCTTCTTCCCTGCATCTTTTGGAATTTTCACATCTCTCTCCTCCATCGATTGATCTTTATGTTGATGTTCAGTTTGCGAATATCTAATCTTGATGAAAATCATATTTTCACATTAGTATTATAAGGCAGTTTTATTTAACCTATTTTGTTATCAGAAGTGAACACAGAACATGGAAAATAGTTTACTCTAGTAGGACTTCCGAATGAGTGCGGTGGTTTAGTATACTAAAATATGAAATTGGATATTTGTTGCCGTTGATTTTTATTGGCAATTCATTGTTATAAACTGATTTATAGTTATTTGAGGCCTTGAATTTAGATCTAAATCTATGCATCAAACAAATTCATATTAGATCTAGATTATTAAGAAAAAAAAAAAACCCAGCTAGATCTAGATTTTTTATTCTAGATAACAAAGAGGAAGAACTTCAAATGGGTATGGTACCTCTGTTATGTACTAAAGAAGGCTTCATTTGATCGGGCCATAGAAAAAGATAAGGCTTGTTTTTTGCATGGGTAATAAAGAAGAAAGAGAAATTTGTAAGAAAGTTATATCAAGTAGAATCATACGGGCTATGTACCCTAATCATATCTTTTTTCGTAATATATACTAAACTTACGTACTCAATTAGAAGTCCTACCAGCAAAGATTTGGTGCCCTTGATTCTAGATTCAAACCCTGACATTGAAATAAAATCTACATCAAGACATTTTTAGATCACAATACAGGAAATACTGCAGTAGTGCGGTCCCAGTTCTATGTTGACAGTGCAGCCATTGTGGATACTATAAACTGGCCAGATTTTCACAGCATTTTTATATTAAAATGAAGGTACTGATCTAATCAAATCACAATTCACTATCTTGCAAGAATCCAAAGCAGCGTCCACATCGTCACTCTGAACTATCAGGTACCTATTAGGCGCCCCATAGGGTTGACCTGTGAGGTGGAACTGACAGTGTGGATGAGAAAATCTCATAGTTTTTTGTCACTCCATGGGGTCACAGTCACGCCACCTGCCAAATCCAACATGCTTGATATTTTGGCGCAGTTATTTGATAGCCGGGGCGTGTCTGGTGGGCTTGCGATTGATGGGTGCAGGAAAATTAAATTTGTTTTTCATATTTTTTAAAAATATTAACTGGAACCAAAATCTATTAAAAAATTCAGACTCAGGGAATCAAAATTTCTGAAAATTTATGCTCTCGTTTAACAATTTAAATTTTAGTAACCACTACCTTATATCTCTCTCGCATTCTCTATCTCTCTGTCTCTGTCTGTCTTTGTCCTTCTCTCTCTGTCTGTCTGTATCTCTCTCTTTCTATCATTTTCATTCTCTCTCTGCCTATCTGTGTGTCTGTCTCTCTCTCCCTCTCTCTGTTAAAATGAGTGCATAGTCGAAGTTCTTTCAAAATATTTAAAAGGGTATACTGTGTTCTCTTGAAAAGCCATTTTCGGACTAAACAGATCATTTTTTATTTCATCTATTTTTCAACAGAAGTCAGTAGGCCTAAGTAGATGGCAAAAAGAAAAAGAAAATCAAGATCTTCTGAAAATCAATCCTCCAATGAAAAGTGCTTTTTTGTCCACAAACACAAGTTGTGTTATTATTTTTGCACCTTTTCAAATTACGGCTTCTTTCCTCTGAGTCAGAAATATGCAAAGCCCGCCAAGGCTCAGAGCCAGCCAACAGAGGGAACTGGTAGCCTTGCTGTAAACCTCTCGGGTTTACCGTATAGTGTAGACAGGCGTTCGAAGTGATAGTAAAATGATGGGCCGAACTAATGGCTAACCCATAGTTAACTCAACTTCTTCAGTAGAGGCATTTCCATACAAAATTTGGCTATAAAACAATCTGGCCAGTTGTGTCGCGATTTCTTTACATCCAACCGGGACCGCACGACTGTGGTATTACCAGGATACATAGATCTTGATCTCTAGATCTACTCAATTCCTGCTTTTAAATCTAATAATGACTCTAGATCTTCTAGATCTAGATCTCTAGATCTAGTAGATATCTAGAACTAGAATCTAGATTCTAGATGCCTCACTTTGTCAATGTCAGGCATTGTTCAAATCTTAAGTGCAGAGCTAGATTTAGATCCAGATAAAGCGATTAATATAAACATCAGATTTTTAACATACATCTTAAATATTTCTCAAAGCGGGCCTCATTCATTACTCACAATATTTATAGGCTTCTGTCCATGCCAACCGTCTACGTGGTTGGCCATCTTGATGCAAATATAGTTTCCTTTTTTTTAGAGTAATTTCCCTTGGATAGCAGTTGCTAGGGATCCGCATCACAGTACTTATTTTAAATTTTTCCTTTCAAACGGATAAGACTAGATCTAGCACGGCTCCTACAAATTATGGGCAGTCATCCTGTCAATGTTATCAGAAAAAAAAAAAAACAACTTTGCTTTTTGTTGATATATTCTGCTTATATTTTTATTGTTGCACACATTATGACCCTATGTGTCTTTTTTGTTCTGGTGGTTGTTGTCGTCGTCGTCGTCATCGTTGTTGTTATTATTGTTTTTGTTGTTGTTGTTGTTGTTGTTGTTGTTGTTGTTGTTGTTGTTGTTGCTGTTGTTGTTGTTATCGTTGTTCATGTTTTATATTGGGGAGGGGGGGTGGAGAGATCATAACTTTCATGGATAAGGTTATACTGTTCCTACTGTATTTATTTTATTTCACTGAATCAATTTGTGCCTCGCGCATGAACCCCGATTCCAGTGAATTTTGAACATGTAACTTATGACCAAATATTTAATAATAATAATGATAATAATAATAATAATAATAATAATAATAATAATAATAATAATAATAATAATAATAATAATAATAATAATAATAATAATATATGTATCAGTTCCTTTTTCAGCGCTTGTCTATTTAACATGTCTCTTGGTGAGGGGTCACAATAATTATGGTACAGCGGTAATGCAAGGTCTTGAACAAGTTAACGAGGGGGAAGCAGGTACGACAGATGTACCATTTGCAATAGAAACATGGCGAGGGATAAAAACCCGTGTTGGTGCCACAAACACTGATAGTGATAGGGTCAATGAGAGAATCAGTTGGAGAAAAGTAATAGAAGGGCAATGCAAAAACCTCTCCAGTTCAAGAACGCCGTGAGCAATAAACGTAGAAACTGTTTAGCTGTGATAACGAGGCTACGTAGCAAAAATAGTTGTCACTTTTTTCTCCTCCCCTGCCCAACGGAGGGTTACCTATATCCGTTCTGTCTGTCACTTTTCTCTCCTCCCGGCCAGAACTAAAAGATGTGAAGACATGTGAAATGTTGGTCCCGAGAGTTTGCCTTCATTGAAGATACTCCTGTAAGGACAACGAAATCGAGATCGAAAATAACCGAACCGATAAAAGAATAGAAATCAATGCAGGTGGGATTTGACCTTTCTCGAGAAAAGTGCGAGACACAATGTCTTCTCCATACAATTGCCTATGCCACATAAATCCCTCTTATTCCCTCCACAAACATACTATCTGATTTGTCTCTCTTTCTACACAAAGAGATTCTTCCTTTTTCACCTCTCTGCTACACTGGTCATCACCTTTCTCCTTCCATAATTTCACGATCGCTGCTATTGCTACCAAATCAATCTCTCTCTCTCTCTCTCTCTCTCTCTCTCTCTCTCTCTCTCTCTCTCTCTCTCTCTCTCTCTCTCTCTCTCTCTGCTTCGGTTTTTATTATATTCTTTCATTTCCAAAATATATTCCCTCATATTACCCTGAAGAAAAACTCAGCTTTGTCTCAAACCATCGTGACTTACAAAACAACAACAACAACAACACCTTCAAGCTCTAGTCCGGCGAGTATAGCCTTGTAAAATTATGCAGGCGTCGAAAACAAACATTTTTGTCAGCTTTGTTTTATGGGATAAATAAATAAGATAATGTTTACTAAATCCTCAATGAATTTTCTCTAACCACCTCAGAATCGTTCACCTAGACTGTAGATTATGTGTAACATCGCCTACAACTCATGCAAAGGAAATATAAAAGTCTACTTTTCAATTAAATAGACAAACAAGTTTTAGTTTATAATATTTATTTTCATAGGCAAAATCCAAACAAATATATCCATTTACATATATAAATCTATAAACAATCTGTGCAAAAAAGAGTCTAGTTTCTGTAAAAAAAATGCTTCATCTCTTTTTCTCTCAGTTTTACTCTCATTTCTATTTTCCATAACTAGTAAAAACGCTGAATGCCATATTTTGCCCACCGCCAAGGTTTTCTCTCTCCTCAATATCAGATATGCTTTTTCCTGTCCGTTACCATCCCCGGCGGCCATATTGAAATTATGCTATTTATAAAATTGAAATACCAGAATTCGAAACATTAGATCTTCTCGGCGACCGTATTGAAATTATGCTATTTATAGAGATCGAAAAAAAAAGAATTATTTTTAGAGAGCGAAAAATTAGAATTTACCGGAGACCATATTGAAATTATGCTATTTATAAGGTCGAAAAAGTTGAAATCCTCGGTGGCCATATTGAAAATATGCGTTTAGAGGTCGAAACACTAGAGTTCGAATCCACAAGGGGCAAATTGAAATTATGCTATTTATAGAGATCGAAAAATTAGAAATCCTCGGCGGACATATTGAAATTTTGCTGTTTATAGAAGTCGAACACTAGAATTAATCGGCAGCCATATTGAAATAATGCTATTTATAAAAATCGAAACACCAGAATTCGCTTTTGGCCATACTCAACTTCTGCGATTTACAGAGGTCAACGAACTAGAACTCCACGGCGGCCATATTAAAATTTTGCTATTTACAGAGATCGAAACACTAGAACTCCCCGGCGGCCATATTGAAATTATGCTATTTATAGAGACCGAAAAAAAAAAAAGGATTTATTTATAGAGAGCGAAAAATTAGAATTAACCGGAGGCCATATTGAAATTATGCGATTTATAGAGATCGAAAAATTAGAACTTGATTCCACGGCGGTCATATTCAACTTATGCTGTTTATAGAGATCGATAATTTAGAATAAACCAGCGACCATATTGAAAGTATGCTATTTACAGAGATCGTAAATATTGAACTCGATTCCAAGGCAGCTATATTAAAATTATGCTTTTGAAAGAGATTGAAACACTAAAATTAACCAACCGCCATATTGAAATTATGCTATTTATAGAGATCGAAAAAAATATAAATAACCGGCGGCCATATTGAAATTATGCTTTTTATAGAGATAAAGAGAAAAAAAAGAATTATCTATGGAGAGCGAAAAAATATAATTAACCGGAGGCCATATTGATATTTTACTATCTATAGATATCGAAAAATTAGAATTCCTCGGCGGCCATATTGAAATTATGCTATTTATAGAGATCGAAAATTTAGAAAAAACCAGCGGCCATTAAAATTTTGCTATTTATAGAAATCTTAAAATTAGAACTCGAGTCCAAGGCGGCCATATTTAAATAATGCTATTTATAGAGATTGAAAAAAATAGAATTCCCCTGCGGCCATATTGAAATTATGGTATTTATAGAGATCGAAATGTTAGAATTCCCCTGCGGCCTTTTTGAACTGATGCTATTTATAGAGATCGAAAAAATAGATTTTTTATAGAGATTGAAAAATTAGATATAACAGGCGGCCACATTGAAAAAATGCGTTTAAAAGAGATCTAAACACTAGAATTAGCTGGCGGTCATATTGAAATTATGCTATTCATAGAGATGAAAAAAAAAAAAAGAATTATGTATAGAGATCGAAAAATTAGAATCAACCGGCGGACATATTGAAATTATGCTATTTATAGAGATAAAAAAATTAGAAATCGATTCCATGGCGGCCATATTGAAATTATGCTATTTATAGAGATCGAACATTACGAATTAACCGGCGGCCATATTGAAATTATGCTACTTATATAAATTGAAATTTAGAATTAACCCTCGGCTATATTGAAATTATGAGATTTATAGAGTTTCAAACACTAGAATTCGGTTCCCTGTCGGCCATATTGAAATTATGCTATTTATAGAAGTTTAAAAATTAGAATTCGATTTTACGGTGGCCATATTGAAATGATTCTATGGATAGAGATACGAAAAATTAGAAATTACCGGCGTCCTTATTGAAATTATGCTATCTATAGAGATCGAAACACTAGAATTTGGTTCCCTGGCAGCCTTATTGAAATTATTGTACTTATCGAGGTTGAGAAATTAGAACTGCTCGGCGGCCACATTTTTATTATGCTATTTATAGAGATAGAAAAACTAGAGTTAATTTTTGGAACTTGAATTGGATTTCCCGGCGCTCATATTGTTATTATACTATTTTTAGAGATAGTAACACTCGAAATCGATTCCCTGACGGCCATATTGAAATTATGCTATTTATAGAGGTAGAATCACTAGAATTAGATATTTTGATGTTGAGTTGGATTTCGCGGCCATATTATTATTATACTATTTATAGAGATAGAACCACTAGAATTCGCGGCTTGCCGACATATTGAAATTATGCTATTTATAGAGAAAGAAAAATCAGAATTAATTTCCACGGCGGCCATATTGAAATTATGTCATTTATAGAGATCGAAACACTAGAATTCGATTCCATGGCGGCCATATTGAAATTATGCTATTTGAAAGGTTGGAAAAATAAGAGTTGGATTCACCGGCAGCTCTATATTAGTATGTAATTTTTAGAGATAGAAAAATCTAAACTGGATTCCCCGTCGTATATATTGAAATATGCTATTTTTAGAGATAGACAAATCATAATTAGATATTTAGAACTAGAATTGGATTCCCCGGCGGCCATATTGTTATTATGCTATTTATAGAGATAGAAAAATCTAAATTGGATTCCCGGGGGGCACTATTGTTATTATGCTATTGATAGAGATAGAAAAGTTAGAATTTGATTTCCCAGGGGCCATATTGAAATAATGCTAATTTTAGAGGTACAAATTCTAGAATTTGATATTTAGAACTGGAATTCGATTTCTCGGCGGCCATATTGTTATTATGCTATTAATAGAGATAGAGAAACTAGAATTGTATGTCCCGGCGGCCATATTGTTATTATTCTATTTATAGAGATAGCGGAATTCAATTCTAGTTTTTCTATCTCTAATAATAGCATAAAGACAATGGCCGTCGGGAAATCGAATTTTTAACCGTCTCCCTCTTTGGGCTTGTTGGCAAAGTTATATTTAATCAACGTATCTTGGGTGTTTTTAGTGAGTCCTTTCCTAAATGTGCTTTTTTTTTGTTTTGTTTTCTGCTTGTGTGTCAGTACCGACTCTAGCGTTGGGTGTTTGGAAAGTCTCCGTTCTATCCTCTTCGTCTGCGTCCTCTACATTAGAGTAGTTTTGATTTTGTCGGGCCTTCTGTGTTAGAGTTTCCAATTTCTTAATCTTCTTTCTTTCCTATGATCGAGGCGATGACAGTGTTCTTTATGCCTTCCTCTTATTATCCTCTATCTTTTTCCTTCATTACAACTTCTACGCGTGTTTCTTCGTTTCTTCTTTCATGCCTTCTTTGTCTTATGAGCTTTCCAGTTATACCTCGTCTCCTCCGATACTCTCTTCGCCTGAGAGCGCGCTCACATAACTTCTCGGGTGAGCTGTGGTCCGCACTTCTCGTCTTCCCAACACACTTTCCACTTTGTCCTTCTCTCCCCCTCTGGAGGGCCAGTGTTCAGTACTATTGCAGCAGCAACACTGTTGTCTTCGATTTCTTATTACAACAAACCACAACATTTATTGAACAGTTTTACTTCTCTAAAATTTACCTATATATAATGGGGTACGTTTTTGGATCGGCTTAGGGCACCGTTATATCCATTCGACCTCTGACTTTAGCGTCCTCGGGTCTGCTGACTGTTGCCTCTTGCCCTAGATTTCTCTTTACAATTTTCTCTATGGCCTCTTATTTTAGTTTGGGTGGAGCCCATAATATTCTTATATTTAAGTTTTCTTCTGCTCTTCTTTTAAAGTGCAGAGAAAACGCTTGATCGTTGACTGTTTTTGTAGTATTATTTAGTTAGTCAGCTTCAGGTTTATTTGTTATAAGGAACCAGCGTGTAGGATCCTCAAGTCTATAAACTTGGTAAAAACTATCCTCCTCTGGCCCGGCTGGTCCAGTCGTTCTATTCAGAGTTACTTGAATATCATCCCAACTACACTGGGTAGCTCTCTTTCCTATAAGTTATCATAATTTCATTGGTGTCAAACTCTTGATTGTCTATAGAATCCTCTAGAGTGATTTCCATAGCCTCTTGGGCTCTTGAATGCCGCTCTCTTATTGTTTCAACAACAGTTCAATCCCGATATAGATCTAGGTAGACCGAGAACACGAAAAGACACCAATTAAGCTAATTGCAAAAATATCAAGGTCCAAAGTTTATCCAATTTCAAACCTTCCAATCGAAATTAGGTTTTCTAGCGAGAAGAAATAATGAATGTTAAATTCGTATATTTTTCTTTTGAGAAATTATCTTAAAACCCAATTTTCTTATTTTTTTTTTAGAAACCATAACGGAGTGATATGCCGGTTGGCGTTAGTGACCATGTACCTGCTTATTTCTCTTTTCTCACATTTCACAACAACTATTATCTTCTTAGCGCGTCCCAGACCTTTTATCTATATCTCGATCTCTTTCGAGTCATCAGTCCAATCGTAAAGATTTGTTCCAACTTCAGTTAAAAAGCTTATTGCCCATTCACTCACACCCCCCCCCCCTCCACCACCCCCCCAAAAAATCCTCAACACCTGTCATTTTTGTTCTATTGAGAGAACACGTAATTATAAAATTCAATATATGCAGCCCCTGAGTATTATATCATGCTTGGGTAAATCAAAATTAGCATTAACAGTGGAAGCAGAGTGTCTTACTAAAGGGGGTGGTAATATAATAATATCTATGAATAATGATGTGGACAGTTGTCATAGCCAAGTGGAATGTTGTGAGTATTTCTAAAATAATCGAAAAAAAAATGTTATGAAAAGGATATATACGTGGTGGACCTAAGGGCACTTTTTACTCCGGTCTCAAATTCGATTATATTTTGATAATATGGTATTATTTTGATGATTTATAGAGATCGTTTCGATTCTACAGCATTGGTATTGCATTGGTATATAGAAAGAAAAAATCGAAATCGATTCTACCGTTTTGATATAATTTTTTTTTATTTTGAACATTATTCTATTGTAATGATATTTTGTTATTATGGTTGTTTATAGAGATAGAAGTATAGAGGTTTTTTTCACCCCTATGTATTTATTCAATATTAATTCACCATCTATTTGGCAGTTGGCTATTCCATATTATGTTCCCAACACATTATCAATTCGGTAATAGAGTTTATGCTTCTATTACTTTAAATGGAGATCAATATTTCTTTTGTATAAAAATGACGGATCTTGAACTCTGTACAAAGTAGAATGAATTGAAATCACTTGATGAATACCAAGCACATATACGAAAACCTTTGGGTTTAAACTCTCAATGTATTGAAGGCAGCAAGTATTGAAAACCCAAACATTTAAAAAAAAAAAACAAAATCAAAAACAAAAACATAAAAAACAACACAAAACAAAGATAGATATAAAGATTGTTATCCAGAGTTTATTCAAAGAAATCCAAATTATAAAAATAGAAAAAGAAATAATTTTATAATACACATTGTTTCATAAAAAAGACACACAATACAGTCTTCTAAAAAATCAATGAAACTTACGTAGATGATATAAACGAATACGATATTGTCAAGTCTATTAATATATTAAAAGACATAATACATATAAGGGCATTGCCTGTTAAATGAACTTTAATCTGCTTGACTTTCAATTTACATTGCATTACAATAAAACGCATTTGATAGTTCACATAAGATTTTTTTCCCAAACATTCATTAATTAGACTTTTGCTCCAGTAAACATATTTTCCCTGTGCTCTTTAAAAGCGTTATCAAGAGAAAGAGTAACTGGATGATAAGAAAGCTTTGAGTATTCAAACAAGGTCTCAAGTTTTACTTTTGAAAAGGAATCACAAAAAAGAAAGATTAATATGAGGGTGAAACCTAAGCTTAATAAAGATTAGATATTTATCAAATTTTAGATGTACTTTTAATGAAATAATCAGATATAATTTACATAAAGATAGTTTATGAAAAGAATTGCACAAACTTATTTGATTCAAGAGCTAATTTAATCTCCTCAAGAACTAACATAGATTTTAGTAATCTTCTAAATAGAACACACTTTACAGATTTAGATTTAAAAAAAAATGAAGTAGCACATTTTTAGAAAATCTATCTAATAATACAATAAATACAACTGAACAAACGTTTCTTTATTTATCTACTACTACTACTACTACTGCTACTACTACTACTACTACTACTACTACTACTACTACTACTACTACTACTACTACTACTACTACTACTACTACTACTACTACTACTACTACTACTACTACTACTACTACTACTACTACTATTACTACTACTACTACTACAGCTGCTGTTGCTGCTGCTGCTGCTACTGCTACTCCTACTACTACTACTACTACTACTACTACTACTACTACTACTACTACTACTACTACTACTACTACTACTACTACTACTAGTGCTACTACTACTACTACTACTACTACTACTACTACTACTACTACTACTACTACTACTACTACTACTACTACTACTACTACTACTACTACTACTACAGTATATATAATTCTTTATATGGTGCTGTGGGTATAACCAGCACTTCAGTTTCTCGAGGATCACCACTTGTGGTGGAATGGGTAAAATCAACACGAAGATTTTTCGGTGGACTGGCTGTAGTGAACACTACAATAATTTTCTCGATCGTGTACCACAAGTTGTGTCAGATTGAATCAACGTGTATGTAATATTGAAATCCTTAAACCTCTGTAAATATTCGTATAAACTATATGTTCTATACGTCTTACAGAAATACACATTAC
The DNA here is from genome assembly GCA_033675545.1 of Elysia crispata. Classification (NCBI taxonomy): domain Eukaryota; kingdom Metazoa; phylum Mollusca; class Gastropoda; family Plakobranchidae; genus Elysia; species Elysia crispata. The sequence continues at coordinate 268,059 of JAWDGP010006108.1, forward strand.
CGGTATGATTTGAACTATATTTATATGAACACAATTAGAAAAAGTGCTAGACTTTTAAGGAGCGTAGGCTTAGACGAATAAAGAGAAATGTTCAATTTTGGACAAAATATAGCACAACCTTTATTTTTAAGAAATTGTAGGTTCAATATTTTGCAAAGTACAAAGATAAAATTTTATGGTTTAGAAAATAGGAGTTACTTAAAAGAATTGTTATATTTAGTAAAAGATTAAAATTTGCACTAAATCCATTGATTTTCGAAAACATAAAATTGCCTTTTTCGCTGAACAGGCTCCAATCCAGACAGTTTCGGCTTAGATTGAAAATATGTTGTATAAATTAGTTTTAAATTGGTTTAGAGGATGAAATGATCACAAAATCAAATTAAAAAAAACGATCAAAGGTATGTTTAAATTTCATCTGAAATCATTCTCACGACAAAAAAAAAAAAAAAACCGCTAGTTATAATGTTCTGTAAAATTTGAAGTTTTTAAGCTGTGTAGTTATTGGGAGGATTAGGACAGATCACCAGAATTACTGATACAAATTGATGTTTTTGAGGGGAAACTTAAAGTACGTGAAGTATGATGTACAAACATAGTTTTGTTGACTTCTAGATTTGTTTTTGTCGCTATCTCAATCTTTGCGATCGTGTTTAGAGAAATTTCTTCAGCAGGCCTTAGGCCTAACAGCCCTCGTATTTTCCAGTGTGATTGTTCTAGTCACGCCCCAATCTCAGGGCTAAACTATTCAGCCATTGCAAGGCTCAGAGCTTGACTTAAGTGCAAACGTTTCTCCCTGGGTCACACCGAAGTGCTTGATGGTTAAAAATAATAATGACGCACATAACATCGTGATTTCGATATCTTGGTAACACTTGTGACACAAAAAATCTGTCAAAGAAACCTCGCACTCTCAAAAAATCTGTCACAGAAACCTCGCACTCTCAAAAAATCTAGAGTGTTGGTTTGCCTGGACCAACAAATCAGTTGAACTTTAACCCGGTGTCAACTACATAAAGCAACAAGCAAAGCAAAATCACGAGGCAACATTTTTTCCTATACAGGCAAAATAATCTAAATACAATGAGAAAAAAATAAAAATACGATACTATATCTCCGTCTTACCCCCTCCGCCCTTCTTCCTTTCTCAGCATTCTTACCAATTATCTTTTTATCAATTCATCAAAATATCTGCCATTCTGAATAGTGATTTTGTTTATTGCTTTTCTCTCTGCCGCTCTCTCGGTCTCTCTCTCTCTCGGTCTCGGTCTCTCTCTCTCTCTCTCTCTCTCTCTCTCTCTCTCTCTCTCTCTCTCTCTCTCTCTCTCTCACTCTATTTCTTTCTTCTTATTTGCCTCTCTGTATGTCTCATTTCTCTCTCTCTCTCTCTCTCTCTCTCTTTCTCTCTCTCTCTCTTTCACACACACACACACCCTCTCTATCTCGCCTTCTTTTATTCCCCGTCTTTCTCTTTTTCATATTCCTCTAGCTCTCTGTATCGCAACCAATATATCGGTATATCTATCTACCTATCTACCTATATATCCCTCTATATATCTACCTTTTATCTATCTACATCACTATCTATTTATCCATCTATATATCTATACATTATATTCCTGCTCTCTGTATGCCAATGTATCGAACTGAAACATTCAAGCTCTACAGCAAGCCGCTCAGCTACTAAAATTTTTGTGTTTTATCTCTCTCTCTCTCTCTCTCTCTCTCTCTCTCTCTCTCTCTCTCTCTCTCTCTCTCTCTCCTGGAGTTAGTTTAAGCTTTATAAACCTTTTTTTTTTAAACGAAGTTATCATCTTCACCTGACAGGTGATGCTAAAGGAACGCTATGATAAACGCCAGGTGCCATGACAGTGTTATATTCACCGTTATCACGAGCCTCAAAGGGACTGGAGGATATTCACATGTTAGATAAGCCGAGTTACAGATTCACGTTTTTGATTTACGGGTGCACGTTTTTGTTAAGCTTTGATTGTTCGTTCGTTTTCGCTTTTTTAAACATTTTATGTAACTTAAAATATTTACAACTCCTTAGTTCTACAGGAGACGTCGTATGAAGTGTCTTGCACTTAGCTTTCATTGGGTTTCTTGATCCTCAATGATATGTTAATGCATTTAAAAAAAGACAAAAAAAAAAAAAGAAAAACAACATAGCTGCTATAACAAATGATCATAATTTAAAACTATGCTCCTAAGTAATTTCTAAAACTTTATGGAACAAAGTAATGAAAAAATTGCAGCTTCAATTATTAAAAAGGAAGATATTCGGTTGTCAGTGTATGATGGAGATTAGCAGATTAAGATACTTGTATGATCTACCGTTGTCAGTGTATGATGGAGATTAACGGATAAAGATACTTGTATGATCTACCGTTGTCAGTGTATGATGGAGATTAACGGATAAAGATACTTGTATGATCTACCGTTGTCAGTGTATGATGGAGATTAACGGATAAAGATACTTGTATGATCTACCGTTGTCAGTGTATGATGGAGATTAACGGATAAAGATACTTGTATGATCTACCGTTGTCAGTGTATGATGGAGATTAACGGATAAAGATACTTGTATGATCTACCGTTGTCAGTGTATGATGGAGATTAACGGATAAAGATACTTGTATGATCTACCGTTGTCAGTGTATGATGGAGATTAACGGATAAAGATACTTGTATGATCTACCGTTGTCAGTGTATGATGGAGATTAACGGATAAAGATACTTGTATGATCTACCGTTGTCAGTGTATGCTCAGTGTGTGATAGAGATTCACAAATTAAGATACTAGCTGGTTCAGGTGATGAGATTGTGTGTAGGATTGCTTCCTTCTACAAGTTTTAAGTTTTCTTTGATTTTTTTTTCACTCATAATTATAGATCTATAAATTTTCAGTTCATTTTTATTATCTTCTTTGTGTTCATTTAAAAGATTAAATGATCCAGATTTTCATGGAATTAAAAAATATGCCTATGTATTTTTTCAACGTATATAATTTTTTCCTCCGGAGGATTTAAAGTTTATGTGTCACATCTAGAGAGTGTTGTGAAGCAGGGTAGAGCTAAAAGACAAGAGCTCCCACTCCACTACAGACAATAATTATGCCTAACGCTCAGAGCCCCAGCATCATAGACCTACAGATTACTACAACTGGCCTCCACTGGGGAAGCTGGTGTGGTATGATCTCAGATTTAAATATTTGAATAAGCAAAATATCACCATTGATCAAAATCGTATCTAATGTTGTGGGTGTTTAACGTCATGCGCAACTTATGAAGTGACTTCGTGTGTAGACTTGTCAAGATACAGGGATGATGTTCACGGTAACATTTCAGGATATTGTCTGTATATTTATAGAAATGATAAAAAAATGATATTGTTTATGATATGACTATAGATTGTTTGAAAGAACAACAACACATATTTCATTATCTTTTCTTGTTTTATTGGAATATGACGCATGCATTCTCATTGCAACGCAATTCTTTATTTAAATATCGCGGACTGCATCGATAAATGATTTGTGTTACACTTTTTGGTTTATATTTCACAAACCATTTAAAATATCTGCACTTGTGTTTATATGCCGTTCACAATGGGCAGTTACAAAAAAATATAAATAGCAATCTATCAGGAGTTTATAGTGTATAAAAATCGGTGAAATGAAACTAACTTAAAAAGCTGATTATACACTAACGAGTCTACAGCCTGGTTTCTCACTTTACTCATTTTCGATCACAGAGATCCTTGCTCTATAGAATGAGGCAATGATTGAGTTTTGTTCTTTCTCACTACACTCAGTTTGCATCACAGAGATCCTTGCTCTATAGAATGAGACAATCAATGAGGTTTGGTCTTTCTCACTATACTCAGTTTGCATCACAGAGATCCTTGCTCTATAGAATGAGACAATCAATGAGGTTTGGTCTTTCTCTCTATACTCAGTTTGCATCACAGAGATCCTTGCCCTTTAGAATGAGACAATCATTGAGGTTTGGACTGTAAAAATCAAGGGAAAGCACCTGGCCCATGGGGACAATGAGGACTTTACTTCAAGCACTTGCTATGGAACGAACAGAATCAGTCTACATCCGGGTATACGGTCTCCCTCTTTTAATATAAAGCAAAAAGGAGAAAAAGAGGTATAAGCTGGATAGTAGACAACATGTGTGAGTTGTTAAGATAGAGAGGGAGGAAGAGAGACAGACAGACAGACAGACAGGCAGAGAGAGAGAGAGACAGAGAGAGAGAGAAACAGACAGGCAGACAGACAGACAGACAGACAGAGACAGAGACAGATTGAGAGAAAAAAATCATGTAAAAGACAATAAATACGCTCTCGATGTAAAATGAAAAAGGAAATGTGGCCAATTCACATTACAAAAATTTTGTCCTATTCAATATTGGGCTTGAACCTTTCTAAGTAGAACTAGTTGAAGATGTGTTCAATTCATATGTGTTTTCATAACTGTTGAGCTTCAACTTAACTTGCACAGATGAGCGGCAACAGATTCTACATTGCTGGATCTACCACTTTCTTCATAAACACTTAAGAAAAAGTAGCCTTTTTATTATTTAAAGTGTGTATGTTCTAACGTTTTTCGACCGCGTATCACAACTAATTCCGGCATAAATAGCCTTCACCGCAATTTTTAGACGTGGCAATTTTTGTGGGAAATCGTGAACAGGAAGCAGAGGGGTTTGTTAAACAAATAGGAACTCGTATCCCTTGATCTCATCTGCGACGTTGTGTTCAGACCATGTTTGATTACAAATTCAGCCAGCTGGTGTTAAAAAGACCCAGGCTGTAAATAGAAACAAGGTTAAACAAGTCTGCAAAGAACAAAATAAGAAGGTCCCTCGAAAGTGGCGACAGAAGCCATAATCACGAAAACACATGAAGCTTTCCGAACTTTTTCAAATAAAAAAGATGATATCACAGAACCACTTGAGAGATATAAAGATTACCTTCATCAAACTCTCGCTGCTTCAAGTGCCAGATATTGCTTCCGGTTTTATTAGGATGTCAACAAGCTCACCTGTTCAGTAAACTTCACTTTTAAAACTGGGGTTTACTTTATTATAATAATCATAATCTTGTCAACACGGAACTAGGTTTTAATGGCAGCGCAGGATCAGCTGTGGTCCATTAAAGTAAACGTATAACCTTTGGGGTTATCGGGTACGTGTTCAGTAGAGATAGCGACATGTAGAGCTAACATTAAGGAGTTCAAAAGGTTAACGATCATTGCACTGTGCACATCTCTCCTGGCCTTCCAAAGTGATACGATACTCATATCTGAATAATGGACGAGTTTAAAATTTTTAAAAATCAATGTGAAGGTTAAGAAGGCACTTTGTCTCTCCTTTTCTTCGATTTTCAAATTTTCTCTGTGAAAGGAAAACAAAATCTCTACCAGATCATTCTTGACGATATATTTTCGATCTTTTATTTTTAAAGCACGGAGAATACTTGCTATAAACATACATAACTAAAAGTTTTCTCTCTACTCGCCCATTCTCATATCTTTTCTTCAGTTTGATCAGACATAAGTTTTTTTCTCACTCACTCCGTATATCCCACCAGTTTTTTCTTCTTCATTGTCTTTCTCTCTCTTTTTTCGGTCTCAATTTTCTTGCCCCCGCTCTGTCTCCCTCTTTGTGGCACATTTTACCTTTTGCTTCATTACTCTCTCTCCCTCTCTCTGTCTTTGTTTCTCTTTCTCTTTCTTCCGCCTCTGTCTACCTTTCTCATTCCCTCTGTCTCTGTCTACCTTTCTCATTGACTCTGTCTCTCGCTCGCTCAATCTGATTCCCTCCCTCTTTCTCTCTCTCTTTATTTACCCCGGGCCCGACTCCCTTCCCCTCTCTCACTCACTTTATGTTTCTCTACGCCTCTCTCTCTCTCACTCTCTCTCTCTCTCTCTCTCTCTCTCTCTCTCTCTCTCTCTCTCTCTCTCTCTGTCTGTCTGTGTCTTTTTCTTTACTTTCAGTCTCCTTTCTCCGTCAATGTGTCTGAGCGTCCTGTTTTAAATCAAATCCTACTGGACGACCATGGCTCTCATGTTTAGCGCTCTTTACAACGCTCTTTCCAGCGCTCTTTCCAGCGCTCTTTACAACGCTCTTTCCAGCGCTCTTTACGACACTCTTCACAACACTCTTTACAACTCTTTTGCCAGCGCTCTTTACAACGCTCTGTCCAGCGCTCTTTACAACACTCTTTCCAGCGCTCTTTACAAGTTCTTCAAAACGCTCTTTCCAGCACTCTTTACCAGGCTCTTTCTAGCGCTCATTACAAGTTGACTGCAAAAAATCTTTTAGTGAATGATCATCTTTCTTTTCCGGGGCTACTTCGGATTTTGATAGAACCTAACAATGACTGTTTTTAGTTGTTGGTTGATATCCATCATAATGATAGAGATCTGTTAAAGCCAAATGAATCTAAAAAGATTCTCCTTTATTTATTTATCTACCATGTAATTGCCTTTCTTTCCACTTGTTTGAGTAGCTCTTTTTTATGTTGCAGTTTCACATTTTATTAAAGACTGATGAGATGACGCATCTTCTGAGATGAAAATCACTTTTTTAAAAATTTTAAATAATCCATGAAACGTTATGAGGGGGGAAAAAGATAGAAACATTCCTTTAGATTGATTTCACCAAAACCGTAGAAATATTCTATGAAACGACCCAACCAAAGATATTGTTATACTGCATTTAAACTATTTATAACGCACATAGAAATCTCCCGTGCGAATTTTTTCCAGTTACGTCAAAAATATCCAATAGAATGGCATAAGTAAAATTAGAGAACACTCCTATGAAGCAATGGCTAAAACAGTAAGAAATATCCGCAGAATAGCTTCACTAAACTCATTAAACAGTAAAGATAGTCAGCCTTTATTTGTTCCATTAAACAAAGTAAAAGCAATCATAAAACCGGTTAAGCATAGCCATCAACAACTTGCCATAAATCAACTTCCGGGTTGACACAGTTAAAACACAACGGAATGACATGTTGTTTTACCATAGAATCGCCTCAGCGTAGACTGAAGGAATGAGATAAAATTCTATTTTTGTCTTGATATTAACCTGAGGTAATTACAGAGGTCTACAACTTTCCCTTCAGTAAAGATTTGACATGTCCCAGCGGAATGTTTAAGAGTAGTCAGTGACAGATTGCCATAATAGTCCTTACGTAGACACATATACGCATACCAATGACTGGACTTCAGGAAAAAAAACCAAAAACCAAAAAAAAAAAAAAAACAAAAAAAAAACAACACACACACAAAATTTCTAATAACTTCAGTTGAGATATGGACAATGTCTCAACACATTACTTCTTTAGAGACATTGACATATTCTAATATGAGGACTTCACTAGAAACTCTCTACAAGTTCCCATGATGGGACTTCAGTATAGACATTGACAAATTCTGATATGAGGATTTGATAAAGACATTAGCAAATTCTGATATGAGGACTTTTTAAAAAAGCGTTTACAAATTATCATATGAGGAACTTAGCAAAGACATCGAAAAATTCCCATGAGGGGAATTCAGTTGAGACATAACAAATTCCCCTTAGATATCTTCACTAAAGTCATCTATAGATTCTCTTTAGAGGACTTACTTAAATATATTTACAAACTCTTATTTATAATGGGATTTAATTTTAACCATTAAAAAATCCAATAAGAGGAATTCGGTGAAGACATCTACCCATTCCCCAAAAAACGACTTCTCTAAAATCATCTACCAATTCCCACTATACGAACTTCTCTAGATCGACCTAGCGAGAACCTTAGAAGAGACATCTACACAGTCCCATGAGAAGACTTCTGTAGGGACATCCATCAAAACTTATTTAGAAACTTCTTTCTAGGCATTGAACTCATTGTCATCAGGTGATCTCAAGGTTGTCATATTATTGTTATTATTATTATTATTATTATTATTATTATTATTATTATTATTATTATTATTATTATTATTATTATTATTATTATTATTATTATTATTATTATTATTATTATTATTATTATTATTATTATTATTATTATTGTTGTTGTTGTTGTTGTTGTTGTTGTTGTTGTTGTTGTTGTTGTTGTTGTTGTTGTTGTTGTTGTTATTATTATTATTATTATTATTATTATTATTATTATTATTATTATTATTTTTATCTTCATAATTATAATTATAATAATTATTATTATTATCATAGTCATCATTATTGTAATGCCTGAGGATTGTTGTTTTTTTAATATCAATGAAAAAAAAAGAGTCGCCGAACAGAACAAAGAGAGTCCTGCGGATCATTTTTACACAATGAATCTAAAATATTTCCTAAATAAAAACCAGAGAATGACTTTGTGTCCTTAGAGCCATTAGGGTTCCATAAATCCTGAAACACTCACTTTTCTCCTTGTCTTGGTTGTTTCTATCGATCCTATTTAGAGACAAGCTTAAATTTTTTTTTAGGTTTAACTTTGTGCACCGAATTTCAACATGTCGTTTATCCGATCATTGCTGCCAGAAAGTGCAGGTTTTGCCTGTAACCGAGCAGTCACGACTATGCTATCAGAATACATGCAGGCAAGATAAAAACCGCGAAATGACGTGCGTGAAAACCGTGACAACCTACGTAAACCAGTTATCATTGTGACCCAAAGAAAAAACAACAGGACATTTGTATATTCGTTATTATCTTCTTTACCTTTGTCTCCCTGCAACTCAAACCACCCAGATCAACCCGACTTTGTGGGATTTGGTTGATTTGCTGCTTGCTGCAGGAGAGAGGGAGGGGATGCCGTGGCGAGATGAGGATGAGGGGAGGAGCCAGACGGCGCATGCGTGCCTCTCTCTCTATCTATCTCTCTCTATATATATATACTTGTATGAAGTGTAACGGCAAGAACCAACAGAATCAAGTGTGAACTCAAGTGGTCCATCAACTCTCCACAACACTAACAGAATCAGCTCGAGTTCAGCTGGATTTACTATTATCTGCCAAATTATGTGGTGAAATACAAGAGAAAACTACAGATCAAGATTTTCCTGGACAGGGCTTTCTACAGAAATACTCAACAGCCTAGGAAAGTCCACTGGCACGGCTTCCTATAGCCACAGACGGAGATAAACTGTACTCTGATCCAAAGATTTAAAATCTCCGACTTTGTTGCCTGTACTCTTCATTCAAGATCAATCAGCATGGTGCTCTTGTTTAACTCCCTAGCAGTGATTTTGATTCCAGTATTGATGTCAGGATCCAGTTGTCAAACAGCACAACAGGTAAACATCGTTATGTACATACATTCTCACCTTCTAACTTGAGCCAAACATGACCGCTATGTTCATTCGACAACTAGCATGGTGCAGATTGGATCTCTTCCGAATAATAAAAAGAAAACAAACTAGATCCAGATTTTGTTAAGACAAAAATTAATGATAAGGATACATGTATTTCAAAATAAGCGTACATTTACTGCACACAGAAAGTGTAATCGGAAAAGTTTTTTTCATGACACAAGTCATTTCAAGCTGACAGCAATCTAGACACCTATACGCCTACCCCCCCCCCCCCCCTCCCCCCCCCCCCCCCCCCCCCCCCCGAAAAAAACATCTCTTTATAAAGATGTCGTTTGCAGGGTTGCTTGAAAATAGCGCCCTTCTTCAACTTGTCGAAGGTGTTATTTGAACATAGAAGGGGCGTATTGCTTTTCTTTAACTGAATATAGCTATTATAGATTTTTTTAAATTTTGAAGCGTTTGATAAAATTCTCTAATTACCAAAGACAAGGAAATGCCAAAGAGTTCTTCATAGTTTGTTTAATTTTATCGGTTTGGTTAAAATCAATGCGTCGCAATGCCAGACCTGTAAAAAGAAGCTTAAAACATTGAGCATAGTGTAAAAAAAGATCTATGCAAATTTTCAGCATGAAATCTTCTATTATTATTATTATTGTTATTATTTTTATTATTATAGTTGCTATTATTATTGTTGTTGTTGTTGTTATTGTTTTGTTGTTATTGTTTTGTTGTTGTTGTTGTTGTAGTTGTTGTTGTTCTTATTGTTGTTATTATTATTATTGTTATTATTATTATTATTATTATTATTATTATTATTATTATTATTATTATTATTATTATTATTATTATTATTATTATTATTATTATTATTATTATTTCGAATTTTAGAGAAGTTAATCCTATAAGAGCTTCATAATTTAAAAAAACCACTCACAAACGGAACAGTTCAAGTTGAGCACCCCCTAACCCTTGACCGGTACATACACCTCATTACAGATATAATTTGTTCTAAATTTACTCTAGAAGTAGAAAATACAATAAATGGATCTATTCAGCAATATGAAGCTAAGTGCAGTGAATGAGTGAAGCAAAGCTTCTCAAACTGCGGGAGATCTGGGCCCAGGCACTTAAGTCAGTATAGTGAGCGAGATGTTTTTAACGGATAGAATGAAGGAAATGTGCACTGGCTGGAAAGGAATAGAAAATCTCTTTGTTATCCTCAGATTATGAAAAAGTTAGCGAGTATGGTAAAGAGTTCTATCCTGACTGTTTTCTTTTTTTGTGTGTTTGTTCTCTTGCCTTCGGAATTTCACAGAGCATTGCCAACTGTATCTTTATTTTTAACGTTTTGTAATAATGACGAGTTCATAGAACTATGCTCTTTTTTTCCAGCCACTCATTGTTTTTGTATGTTATCCTGTTCAGAAGATGATCATTGTTCAGCCACTCATTGTTTTTGTATGTTATCCTGTTCAGAAGATGATCATTGTTCAGCCACTCATTGTTTTTGTATGTTATCCTGTTCAGAAGATGATCATTGTTCAGCCACTCATTGTTTTTGTATGTTATCCTGTTCAGAAGATGATCATTGTTCAGCCACTCATTGTTTTTGTATGTTATCCTGTTCAGAAGATGATCATTGAAAGACAGAAGTGTAGCACACTCCCTCGTAATTAAAAAAGAAAACAAAAAACAAACAAAACAAATCTGTTGGCTTTTAGTGTTTCTCATTTATACAGGCTGTTCTCCATGAACTTGATTGCACACGCTGTTGTTTTTAAAAATACTCTATTGAAGAATATAAAACCGGCCAGCTATTGTTTTGGACAGAAGATAAACTGTTGCTACTGGCCTGTTGACCGAGTTAAGTGACTTGATAGTGGGTGTGGAGGCCACCTCTCCACTCACTAGTCGGAGTTAGCTCGGTTCAGTTCTCTCCTCCAGTGGAAGTGTCTAGTCTGCGTCAGGCCGCAGGGATAAAGCTACTGAACATGCGTCAGAACCCTGTAGTGTTTGATCATTGATGTGGGAAAGTTTCCTACACTGCTCTCTTAGCTCTATGGATAAGAAAAATATAAACTTAAACCACCGGGAAAAAACCTCCCCTAGCAGCATTATTGTTGTACACGCTTGTTGCATAATTATGGAATATTCAATTTGTTGGTTCGTGCGTTGAACATTGGAGAAAAAGTACCATTGGGTTAGCGAATTTTCATATAGATTAGCAAGAGAAAAAAATATAGTTGTATTATAGAAACAAGCTGTAAAATCCATTCTACGAAACAGACCCTGGTGTTAATTTGCCGATCTCGAGATCTATCATTTTACTTGCATTATCCAGATATGTGCCTCCACCTGTCTATCTTTAGCTAAGATATCTCGATAACTCTTAATCCTAACACAAAATTTAGATCTAGAACTTACATCTTTTTGAAATTCTAAGCCTAAAAGTAAATACCTAGATCAATCTTTTGGTTTGAATCTACCTGCTGTAAATATCTAGGCCCTAGATCTAGAACCTATGTCCATGCAACTTCTTATATTCTTCACTAAGATTTTACAGTACAGCAAGCAGATATATTCCAGACGGTTTTAGATCTGCCGCCAACATGGAAGTGGTGAAACTGATGTTACTTTGTTGGCGAAAAAGAAGACGCTTCTACAGAAGGCGATATTAGGTTCACCAAATATTTCAACGGGATACATTTGGAGAATTTCATCACCTCATCGATGAAGTTCTTAAAGATGAGGAGAAATGTTTATCCTATTTAAGAATGAAACCAACAACATTTTTTTCTGCTTCTGAAGAAAGTTGGACCCAATATAGAAAAACGAGAAACAAATTTTCCCATCCAAATTAACTTTCCCTCCAAGTTTACTCCATTGTTTTTCTCAACTAAACACTGTTGCAGTAATTAATATTTGTTTTATCAACTAAAGCTCGGCGCTTTATACCTTAAATCCCTTTTTTTAAAGCTTGTACTCTGGAAGACACTGATTTGCCGAGGGAAAAACGCGAGCTTTTTACTGCAGCCATAAAATACTCACGTGAACTTTTTCTAACGTGAGATAGTCGGCAGACGAAAAAGTGCCGTGAGATAACCACTGTGGCTCCAACGGATATAACAGGAAGTTATTTGCACATTCACGTTTTTCTTCCAAGAAAATAAGAATCACATTTTTTGCCTTTAGTTTTCCAAAAACACCATTTTGGTAAAAAATAATGTTATTACTCCAATGTTTAGGGCAATTTACAACATAATACACATCAACAAGTCTGTATTTGTTATAGAACAAGCAGAAAAGAGACGGAATAGATATTTTTAATCTATCTAGATAAAAAAGATGGGACTAAAACAAACAGGGGCAAATATGAACGTTTTAAAAAATGTGTTCTATATTTTAGTCTGCACGTTAGTTTTTGAGAATCAAACACCTCGTTTGGTATCTTCAAGTAGCTTGAGCCAAGTTCTAGTTAATTTTGGTCAAAAATTGGAGAAATTTAGATTTTAGAATCTTTCTAACTTCTTATTCTAGATTTTTACTTTCCTAAGTCTAAAGAAAAAAAATGTTGATAAAATTGTAATTGCAGGAAAAAAAAGATACATTAATCTAGATTTTAGAATCGTTTTAATCTTTCATCTCTGAGGAAATGGATAGTCGACTGCATCCAAGGTAATATCGAAGGCGTTACGTTGATTGTCTTCACACCTCTTAAACATGTCTCGTTACATTTTAATTTATCCACCGAATTCTATTCAGAGCCATAAAGGTATTCAGTTGACACGTTACGAGGTAAATTGTTTTCGTTACAATCGATCCACTTTCAATAGGTTAGTTCGACTCGTTGCTAGTTGTTTAACAGAGAAGAGGGATGGAAACAAATTTATCGTGAAATGGACGAAATCACAACGAAAGACGTAACGAACCATAGCTGCTACAGTAACACAGCACTAGCAGTCAGGGCTGTTAGCTCAAGCTTTTCCTTACTGCTCGCCTGTTATTATCCTCTTTGCGTTGAAAAACTGATTCGGTCTCAGAGAAATTTTCATCTACCTAAACTAAGATCGCATCTTATCTTGTTTACATTGTGTCAGACATTGAAGCACAAAACTTTCTAATCACGTGGACAGATGGTCATTAGGGAAAGCGCTTGATCTACCTATAGTGGGGTTCAAATTAGTATGCATTACGGTCTGCTTGAGTATAGAAGCTCATGTGTTTAAGCATAAACTGCCTGATCTAAGTTTTTTTTTTTTCTAGTGCTTGATAGAGTCATACATGTGACATACAGTTAGAGCGCTGAATTAGCCATCACGTCGCTCAGCTTCCGGTATCTAGCTGGGGTATCTGATCATGTGATCGGATAACATGAAGTCAGTCCTATTTCGGCATGAAACGAAACTGGCTCCGCATAAGATTCTTCGAAAAACTTTGGAGACAAAGGACAAATCCAAGAAGTCGGCCTATACATCATCGCTTTATGTTTGTAGGTTAACCTACGTCACAAATTAATGGGCGATGTCAGGCCATCATTTCGTTTCGGCAACTTTCCAAAAAGTGTTGCTCTTCATTTTATTGTAAAGATGAATAGAATTTGTCATAATAATGAAGAAGCTTTGATAAACAAATGATTTACATCCGTGAGAGATAAAACCATATTCTTCGGTAAAAGTCGGGTTTTTAAGACCAAGGTTCTCTGTGCACTTGATGTATGAGAACTACGGAGCAAATGTTTCGCTCTCATCCTTACCTAAACTCACTGTTATCACAAGTCGCGTAAAAGTGCACTCACTCCTCTCTCTAGTGCCAGATTTCAATCAGTGTTTGAACCGTGTGGCCTCCTCTAGAGCACCAGTACAAGAGTGGCGGAAGATTTCACCTGAAACTTCCTTTTTTTATTTCTGATTAATTTTTTTATAAGAGTTGTTATATTTAAGTTTTATGCAATTTGAGAATACGTCCGCTTCACTCCACGAACGCGGTGGTGAGTCAGCTTTATGCTGTATGGAATCCTCTTGGCCCAGCTTTATGGCTAAAGAAAGATAATCCTCAAAGCTTTTCCTAACACCAGGGTGATAGCCGCGAGGCTCCTGTCTGAGGTACTGACTTAAGAGACATTGTTTACCGTGGGGGAGGCTGGAAGCGTAAACAGCAGGCGTTGATCTGAGGTTTTCTTATCTCTGCCCCTCTTATCTTCTCTCAGGCTGATAGCACTGAGCATCAAAATACCACAGCCGCAACCGGGAAAGCCCGAGTATCTATGAACCTCTTCAAGGATGAAACACAAGTTGTTATCCTCCAATCACATTTAAGTGGCTTATCTAAATGTAGGCCGCGAGGGTAAAGGTGGCAAATATTTGCGATACTCTATGTACTCAAGGCACTTACAGTTAAAGTTTTTATTCTTTATGGCATAATTATAATAATCATAGTTTATTTTTAGCAGTTTTCAATGCAGAAAAAAAGAATTTTCTTTTCAATGTATAATAATAATTGTTAAAAACTTGCAGAAACATAGTTCACTAAATAAGCCCACTACTTTACAATCACTGGACATTTCCAAGTAGATGCCATAAGTATATTCAGGTATTTTATTGCGTTGGATGCTGTGTTTTGAAAAAAAAAAAGGAATCCCCAAGGTTTTTTTTAAAGCTTTCCTGAGTTTCTGCGTTCTACAGACTGCTCCCACGGTGTGGTGTGTGTGTGTGATTTTTTTAATCTTTTTTTTTTTTTTTTTTTTTTTGGGGGGGGGGGGGGTGAAATGGGTGAGCTTTCCCTTCCTCTTCTAACGTGATTCATAAGTCTATTATTATAATTATAAAATATTACTGCACTCCATCAAGATACAGCTCTGTTATAAGATGATTTCTAAACAGTGTTAAAGTAAACCGTTTTTACGCAGGTAGAGTTGGAGAAAACTAGAAAACTCCACACAATTCTTCGACAGAAACACACACATATATATGATTATGTCTGTTGTCAGTAATCACTAGAAATGCATTTGATTTTAAATAATAATTGATAAAGGACGACTGTTTTTCATGCTCTACACCGTAATTAATTTGCTTCTAAATACCGCCTTCACGAGGCGTTGCAACATGCAGGTTGGACACTTTTCTATTTGGAGCATAATATTAACCAATTCCCATTCTCTCTCTCTCTCTCTCTCTCTCTCTCTCTCTCTCTCTCTCTCTCTCTCTCTCTCTCTCTCTGTTTCTGAACTTCTCTTTTGCACGCACAGTATTTAACTCTATCTACCTATTCATTGTTTATAAATTTATATTAATTTTGTGAGAACAAGAAATACTCAAGCGCTCTGTTTATACCCTTAAATTTAAGTGATCAGAGAGGATGTAAAACCGCGACTGTTCTTTTTAAATTGAAATAAAACTTTAAAAAGGTATTTCGTTCTTCTCACACCTTAGAGTCTGTTAAACAAAGAACTTTAGAGACACGTCTTACTGAACGTGATAATGTTTTAGTGAGGCTAGAGTTTATTAAGCGTTCAATGCACGATGTCAGCTAGTAGGCGGGGTCTTACAAGCCTGGAGAACCTTTGCAACGCGGCCGTGAAGAGATCTTCGAGCATCTGAATGAAGCCAGATTTTGTACACAGACTTCTTAAACATAATACTGAAGAACAAAAGACAGATTAGATAGTTTTAAAAATACAGTTTTGGATAAAAAATTTGGACTGGTTTGACATTATTCACATAATCAAAGGTAACAACTAAGCTCTGGCTCTGTACCTGTTTCGCGGATATCGACTCAATCGCACAGATTTGGACTTATATAATCTTCGTGGAAGTATGAAAAAGTGCCTCTTATATACTTTTCTTAACAACTTTTATTGTGACAGAATTCCTCAGCTGTTCAAGTCAACACGACAACAACGGTGAACCAAACTGTGGACAACTCGTTCGACGACCCTTTCGTGCGCTTAATGAATGCTTCGAGCATTGAGGAAGCTTTAGCGCTGAATATTCTTTACAAAGACAACCACATAGCCACGGCAGCTGACCGTAAGTACGGGCATTTAACAGTAGATCTTCTTAGATCCTCGTGATAATATTTGTTTTGTTGCTTCTGCATGTTGATCCTGCAGCTACCAGTCTCCGTGCAGCAATACTTCCCAAAGCTGAGATTAAACACAATATTACAGATCTTTGTCTGACCATTACCCTGAAACACTTTTTTTTATCTCTCTGTTATATATATATATATATTTATATCTAGACATATATCTATTAAATCCATCTTCCTACCTCTCTATCTTACAGTTATTATCTGATAACCCGTCTATTTTTCCTCTTATCATTCTATTTATTATTATATCAACCTTCATGTTGTCTCCTTTTTTTTTCTGTATAGTTACTTGGCGCCTCCGCCAATGGCTACATATCCCATAATCCTCTTTGTTTTCCTATTTTTATTTTTCAATCAATTTACTCTCCGTCCTCTATCGCTGGCCAGTTCCCACAGCCGTAAACTTTAAACATCCGGTCAATTTCACAGCAGGCTAGAATGAACAGTCCGGATTTTCTCTCCGACGTTCAAGCAATTAGTTACAAACAGACCTTTCCAACTGGTCTGAGCCAATAGTTAGCCACTAGCTAATAGCGGGCTACACGCGACTGAATATCAAGGACTGAATGTTACAAGAGAGGAAAAAAAATTGTGATAAAATATAGAACCACCGAGATTGCTGACCAGATAGATCAAGCGAATGGAATGTCACTTGTAGAACCACTATATCCAGATCTGACAACAAACCACTGGTCGCAATAGCTTCATATTTTAATATTCTATTGACGCATGAGGAAAATAAATTCGCAAAAGTATAAAAATAGCCACAAGTGGATGGGCAGCATAGTCCTAAGAGAACAATGTGTAAAGAGCTGTGCTTTAGGTAGTGCTCAGCAGTTGTTAGGATAAGGCTTTTAAGTGAAAATGATCGTAAAATGCTTGCCAATATGGGGTTAGAACTATCGACATAATAGATGCTTCGGCGCCTATCGCCTTGCCTGCTTAGTTGCAACAGCAAAACAATATCTTACTAGATTTACCCCGTCGCCCTCCCTCCCTCCCCCCCCCCCCCTTTTTTTTTCTCTTCAAAAAATTCATAACAAAATATAAAAGCTTAACTATCGTGTATCTCGACACAAACTTTTTCTTTGGTATTTCACTTTACTTTTTAGTTCAGGCAGCTAAAAGTCCATTTTAGATTTAGAGATGGTATTCATGACCTTAAGATAATTGCGCCAAGTTTAGATAATACAATTTTCTTGAGAGATATGCAACATATTTATTTGTTATAAGTTGTATCCACCAGCAATCATCATTTCAAAGACATCTATTGCACTAGATGTCTGTTTTTTGTGCTGCAGCGTTTAATGTTATCTGGTTATCACTTGAATTTCCTCAAAGCAGAGCTTTGCCACTAGCTCCGATGATTTTGCTTGATTTATGTTAAATGTGTTGACTGGCGAGTCTCTACAATCCGTACCATACCTATAATTTAAATATTTCTAGGGAACGGACAGCATTCTAGTTTTTCTTCTGCTAATCGCAGAGATGAATGATGATAAACTTAGATCGAGTTTAAGTTAAACTGTTTCAAAACTAAAGAAGCGATACAGCTACTCGCTGAACATTATCACATTTGTAACTTTTTTAAGTTAGAAAGTATGAAGCAAAAAAAAAAAAAAAAAAAAAATTTAGGAATTTGTTGAAGCAGACAACTAAAAAAAATTGACTCTAAAATCTCTCATGGAATCATTTGAGAAAAACAAAATTCCACTGAGAGAAATATGCCTCCTGACTCTTATTCTTATCTAGATATCAAGATATTTTTTAGGTCCCAAATATAAGGGGAATGAAGCGCTCTGAAATAAAGTTAAAGTTAAGGTTAGGGAACTTGTCCACTGAGGCTAAATATACTTGGAAAAATGTACACCAGTGTTAATCAAGACACCCCCCCCCCCAAAAAAAAAAAAACAACAAAAAAACAAAAACAAAAAAAACAAAAAAACAAAAAAACAAAAAAAACAAAAACAAACAAAAAACAGAACCGAAAAACAAACGAAAAACAGAACCAAAAAATAACAACAGAAAAACAACGAAGGTTTAAGAGGGAGAAATATTAAGTTTTAAACTACTACACGGCAGACACGGTGGCCCGGCGAGTGTGTCGGTTCGTGATAGGATTGAGACCAACCCGGCGAGTGTGTCGGTTCGTGATAGGATTGAGACCAACCCGGCGAGTGTGTCGGTTCGTGATAGGATTGAGACCAACCCGGCGAGTGTGTCGGTTCGTGATAGGATTGATCACGTATTTCCATCTACTTAGAGACAAGTGTTGAGACCAACCCGGCGAGTGTGTCGGTTCGTGAGAGGATTGATCACGTGTTTCCATCTACTTAGCGACAAGTGTTGAGACCAACACGGAGAGTGTGTCGGTTCGTGAGAGGATTGATCACGTATTTCCATCTACTTAGAGACAAGTGTTGAGAACCAGCCCGGAGAGTGTGTCGGTTCGTGATAGGATTGATCACGTGTTTCCATCTACTTAGCGACAAGTTTTGAGAACCAGCCCGGCGAGTGTGTCGGTTCGTGAGAGGATTGATCACGTGTTTCCATCTACTTAGCGACAAGTGTTGAGAACCAGCCCGGCGAGTGTGTCGGTTCGTGAGAGGATTGATCACGTGTTTCCATCTACTTAGCGACAAGTTTTGAGAACCAGCCCGGCGAGTGTGTCGGTTCGTGAGAGGATTGATCACGTGTTTCCATCTACTTAGCGACAAGTTTTGAGAACCAGCCCGGCGAGTGTGTCGGTTCGTGAGAGGATTGATCACGTGTTTCCATCTACTTAGCGACAAGTTTTGAGAACCAGCCCGGCGAGTGTGTCGGTTCGTGAGAGGATTGATCACGTGTTTCCATCTACTTAGCGACAAGTGTTGAGACCAACACGGAGAGTGTGTAGGTTCGTGAGAGGATTGATCACGTATTTCCATCTACTTAGCGACAAGTTTTGAGAACCAGCCCGGAGAGTGTGTCGGTTCGTGATAGGATTGATCACGTATTTCCATCTACTTAGCGACAAGTTTTGAGAAC